>VZQC01009117.1:1853697-1927276 GCA_009823505.1 Rhizomys pruinosus
AAAACTGTATCACCACGTGTAGAAGAATGAAATTAAACCCATATCTTCAGACTTGTACAAAGTCAGCTCCAGATGACCAAAACTCAACATGAAACACCAAACCTATGAAGGTGATAAAGGAGAACTTGGACAGACTAAAGACATTAGCAAGTGAAGAGATTCCTAATCAGACAGCTGGCTTCACAAGAAATAGAGATCGATAATTGACAAATGGGACCATATTAAACTCCAGTTCTGGTACCATCAAAGGAAACATAAAGGAAGAAGGAAGTGAAGAGAAAACCCACAGAGTGGGAGGAAACCTTCACTGCAGATACATCTGACAAAGCATTAATTTCCAGAGTATACAAGCTACTCAAAAAACAAAGAAGAAAGAAAACAAATGAATCACTCAAAAGATGGAGCAAAGATCTGAATAGAGACTTAATTTTGAATCTTTTAAGGGTTCTCCACACTACTTTCCATAGTGATTGTATGATTTTACATTCCCACCAGCAGTGGATGAGGGCTCCCCTTTCCCCTCAACCTCTCCAGCATTTGACATCTTTTGCTTTCTTGATCTTAGCCAGTCTTATCAGAGTGAAATGATATTTTAAAGTCGTTTTCATCTGCATTTCCTTAATTATTAATGATGTTGAACACTTTTTTAATTTCTGTATGTGTATCAATGTACTGTCTGCATGCAGGTTTGTACACCCGTGTTGTGCAATGCCATGGAGGTCAGAAGAGGGTGTCGGATTCCCCTGGAACTGGAGTTCTCCTGGAATTGGAGTTTCAGATGGTTCTTGGCCGCCATGTGGGTGCTCTTAACAAACCCAAGTCCTCTGTAAGAGCAGTCGGTGCTCTTAACCGCTAGGCCATCTCTCCAGCCCTGAACACTTTTTTAAAGATATTTCTCAGCCATCTTTACTTCCTCACTGGTGAAGTCTCTGTTTAGCTCTTTACTCCATCTTTTGAGTGAGTCATTTGTTTTCTTATGTGTTTGTTTTTTGAGTAGTTTATATATTCTTGATGTTAATGCTCTATCAAATGTATCACTGTTGAAGGTTTCTTCCTACTCTGTGGGTTTCCTCCTCAATTCCTTGATTGTTTTTTGCTATGCAGAAGCTTTTGAGATTAATGATGTCCCACTTGTCAGCTGTTGACCTTATTTCATGCACAGCTGCTGTTTGATTTATAAAGTCTTTTTCTACTCCTAAGTCTTATATATTGATACCAACTTTTTCTTCTATGACCTTCAGAGTTTCAGGTTTCAGGTTGAGGTCTTTGATCCATTTCGAGTTAATTTTTGTACAGGATGAGAGGTATTTTATTTTTGTTCTTCTACATATGTTGATCCAGTTTTGCCAGCACCATTTGTTGAAAATGTTGTCTTTTGTCCAATGAGCTTTTTGGCTCCTTTATAGAATATGATGTGGCTGAAATTGTATGAGCTCAAGTTTGGATGATCAATTTTGTGCCATTCATCAACAGGTCTGCTTTAGTGCCAGTACCAGGCTGACTTTATGACTATAGCCCTGTAGTATAGCTTGAAGTACATTTTTTGCTCAGGTTTGCTTTAGCTATTTGGGGTCTTTTGTCTTTCCATATGAATTTAAAGATTTTTTCCAAGTCTGTGAAGAAACTCATGAGGATTTTAGTTGGGATTGCATTGAATCTGTATATTAATTTGGGTAGAATAGACATTTTTACTCTATTAATTTTTCCAATCCTTGAGCATGGGAGGTTTTTCCATCTTTTGATGTCTTGGTGGCTCACACCTTTAATCCCAGCACTCAGGAGGCAGAGGCAGGACGATCTCTGTGAGTTAAAGGCCAGCCTCATGTAAAGATCATGTGAATTTTTATACAGAAATCATAATGTATCTCTCCATCCTGGGCTTTGACTAGACCATTATTTTGTATGTTCTTTTGCATGAACATATTTAGGTTTTTGTCTAAAGTCAATTGCCATCCATCACATTCACTTTCTTGGCTATTTCTTATCGAAACTTAAAGTTTTAACTTACTCCATGAACCTGCCATTAATCACACCATCAACTCCAGCTTGTGTCCAAATGCTAAGGTCTGCCAGATCATTCCATAAATGTCACTTGTGACACTTTGCTGTAATCACCTGGATACTCTTCTTAAATTTGTGTTCTCTGTGGTCTTCATTCTCCTTGTTCTGCTATAACAGTGTCACAGTCTGCACAGTTTTATCTGTCAAATGGATATGCTTAGTGGCTAGTCATTAAATGAGTAGATGAATGATTTAGATGCAGATTTATGTCAATAGAAAGAAGATAAATTAAGTATTGTTGACATGGTGACACACTCACATTATTCGAATGTTTGGGAGGCTGAGGCAGGAAGGATTGTAAGTTTGACTCAACCTGAGCCACATAACAAGACCGCAAACAAATGAAGGTTTGGTCATAAGTAAAAGAAAAATAATAATAATAAATAGAAGGAAATCTAAAACCTTGAGTAGCCTTAAAAAGCACCAAGGTTTCTACAGTTGTTGAGTTGGTTAAATAGGCCATGTTGAAACTGAGTATGAAGACCAAATGACTTCTTTGTTTGTGTGAGGTTTATACACATGTGTATGTGGTTTATGGATGTGCGCGTATGTTGATGTACCTAACTATATAATGTGCATGGAAGCCAGAGGAGGAGTTAGGCGTCCTCCTCTGTTACCTTCAGTCAGGGTGTCTCACTGAAACTAGAACTAGGCTCATCACCAGCAAGCCACAAAGATCCTTCTCTCTTTGCCTCTCACAGTACTTTTGCTACAAGCACAGTGTCCATATTAAGATTTGGATTTGGGTGCCCAGATTTGACCTCACATCTTCATGTTGAACCAACACATGCTTTTACCCACTGAACCATTTTTCCATCTCTAAATTTGTCTATAGTGGTGTTTGTGCTGCACAGATAAAGTTTAGAGTGCATCAGGCAGAGGTTGGGTGCAAGAAACTCAATACTGACCACAAGTTCAATGTAAAAAGTAGTGTGTGTATGTGTGAGTGTATTTGTGTGTGTGTGTGTGTGTGTGTGTGTGTGTGTAGATAAATACCCTTGTGAAGTGGGATTTAAGTGACAGATGAAGATGGTTGTATAGTCAACACTTACATGATCAACAAGTCTTAAAATTTAGACTAAGCAAGATCTGTTTTGCTGAATTTGGGATGACTGGACAACTGAAAACTTTGATGATAAAGTATCAGAAAATAACAAATTAAATTCAGTATTTCTTAGCTCATTCCATTGTTTTTAATGACAGGAATCTGCCCTTCACAAGATAAGTGGTTGCTTTAAATCAAGATCAGAACTCATCAAATAGTATTCTCCCTGCCAAGTTATTGATTCTTAACTAGCCAAATTGCAAACAATATAATGAATAAAATGACTGGCATTTCTTCAATGGAAGGAGAAATCATAAAACCTAGAAAGTTCCTGTTTGTACTGGACAGATGTTTTCATTTAAATCAATGCAGAAAGCAAACATATGAGACTAGCTTACCCTCAGCAACTAATAATCCATTTACTGCACTTTTTTGAGGATGGATCCTCCAAGGTTCCAAGTGCTTATTGATCTCTATGGTACATACACTAACAAAGTAAGTGGTGATAATACAGAAGGACCTGGAAGCACATCTTCTGCCCTTTCAGTCTTCAATGTTTCTGTTCATTAGTTCATCTATCCTGATGTCAGTGTCCCTTCTTTTTATATTAGTGTGTTATCTATGACAGAATGTTCCTTTGGATAATTCCTTTTATTTATCCTTCCATAATTCTGTTTTGAGTTATCTGTCACTTTTAGCTTATTATCACCATCATTTTGTGAGTCTTTGGAGAATTCTACTATCACTATCCTTTATGCTAGTTAGTAGAATTTATTCTTTCATTTAACCTATAGAAAATTTGAAATGTATTGTTTTCTGAAATTGCATTTTGATTTTCTGGATTTTATTTTATTATTAATACTTCAAATATTAAAGACTCTTCAGTCATATTAATGCTCTTTCCTTCTGAAAAATTTACAATCATATTTTCATTACTTCTCATTGATCTGTATAATTACTCCATAAATAATGATTTTCCTTTTTCTCCTACACAATATTTGTGACTTAGATACATTTTTGCTTCAAGTATTACGTAATTTTCTTATTTTTATTGTGGCACAGGTTTAAATAATCCATTTTAATGGCTTCGTATAGAATTTCATAATTAAGCAATCATAGCCACAGGGCCATGATGCTGCCTTTCCTTCTGAGATGATATTTTTCTCTTACTGTAAAACGAAAAGTGTAAACTTCCATTTCCACTGAGGCCTATGTGTAATTTTTTTTTTAACAAATCTAGACCCATGTCCCCCCCCATTCGCCCACCCCACCAGAGCTCATGCATTCTGCCAAATATGCTTTTCATCTCTTTCTCAGTCTTTCTCAATATTCTCCATGAGGAAGTTGACTGCTTTGAGCATAAGTTCACTGTTTCAGTCTGTTCTTAGATTCAGTCCTTTCTGTTGTTGGTGGTGGTGGTGTTGTTTCTTAATATGCATCACTCCCAACTGCTTTGGACAAAAGCTCAGGGGGCCATACACAAGAAATACTTACAACTAGGTAACTGTGTAAATTTTTTTTATATGAATCCTGGATCAATGCCACATACCACAAAACCCAGATGAGAGATACATTTGTTGCAAGATATGAAAAATGAAAAACTAAGAAAATCAGTTATTTCTGAATTGATAACATTTTCTTGTGTTTATATTCTAACAGCTACATTTTCATATATTCCAAGTGCTACCTGTGTGAACATTTCCCTTTGGATTAATGTAGTGAACAGTTCTAGAAGCGTTTTGAAACATGAGAATTATTTGCTTAAGAACCAATGTCATTCTGTATGGGAACTATTGCAAGTTACCCATTTAAGAAGAAAGCCCTATGGATATTGATTAGAGTTAGTGGACTCTAAAAATTCTTTTGAGTAGAATTTTGCTAAATTCTTTTAATTTGGGAAAGTTTTGACAGTATGAATTCTTAGTTTCAAACAGTAGATTATTTTTATTTTCTTATATATTTTATTTTGATGGAAAGAAGAAGGGACACCTCACTTGGCTCTTAGTGGAGCAGCACAATAGAAAAATCACTGTGGATTCCATTTAGAAATTTACAAAATAAAAATGGATAAACTAATCACCCCAGAATATGTAACAGGGTTGTATTCGCTAGAGCATTCTCTGCAGGACTTGTCTGAAAAGTAGTCGCTGTTCACAGTCTGAACAAATAGAGTGTGTACTTTGTTAATCTTCACACTACTCTTCTTGTTCATCTTTGGCCTAGCAGCAAGAGACTTTGTATTCAGTGTGGCACAACCACATCCTTACAAACGCTGGGCAACATGTATAGGTTTATATCCTCTGACCCACAGAACAGCATAACAAATTAGAGATTATAAATCAATTTAGCATCCCAAGTTGAAGACTTTTAAAAACACGTTTATTTATTTAATAGTTTTTTCTCAGATGCTTTGAATTCTTGCTGTTGATTTATGTTATTGTAGTTTTTTTTCAGGGAATATATGGAAGTATTCACAGAAAGCAAATGTTTCTTTAGAATCTAATTGTTTTATTTTTTCTTAGACACTGTCTGAAAATTTAGATTTATCTTTGTAATGAATAAACATTGCTTATCAGCCTGTCAGTCAAAAAATCTTCAAATAGAAGAAGATGCTAATTTAATCATCATCTTTGACATATGAAAATGTATAGTTTGCTGTCCAGTAACACAACGATGAGAAATTAAGAACTGATGTCTGAAAAACGGGTTCATAAATTCTAAAGCAAATATTTGTTATGCAAATAACTGGAAGGATTTCAGATTTCAAGAGATACAGGACTGTATTTTAAAGTAGACATTATATTTAATCTATCAATTACTGTAGCATGCAGCATATCCATTTCTAGTATGATCATTGAAGTGCTGTATAGCATTTAAAACAAGTTTACTAGTCAGTGAAAATATCTAAATAATGTAAAACATCTTAAGAATATTTAATTTCAAAAAATTCTGAGCACCAATCAGGTGGATAAATTTCTTTTTTTCTAACTTTTAAAACAGTATTGTGGGCTGGAGAGATGGCCTAGCGGTTAAGAGCACCGACCGCTCTTACAGAGGACCCGGGTTCGATCCCCAGCACCCACATGGCGGCGGAGAACCGTCTGAAACTCCAATTCCAGGAGAACTCCAGTTCCAGAGGAATTCGAGACCCTCTTCTGACCTCCGCGGCATTGCACGACACGGGTGCACAAACTTGCATGCAGACAGTACATTCATACACATACAGAAATAAATAAAATTAATAAAAAAAAATAAAAAAAATAAAACAGTATTGTGAGCCAGGCATGGTGGCTCACGCCTTTAATTCCAGAACTTGGAAAGCAGGGGCAAGAGGATCTCTGTGAGTTCAAGGCCAGCCTGGTCTACATAGTGAGTCCCAGGCCAGCTGGGGCTACAAGGAGACCCTGTCTCACAAAGACCAATAAAAAAACAAACAAATAAATACATAAGTATTGTGTCTGTATGTTGTGTACATGTGCAGACACACCATCTATGATGCACATGTGGAGGTTAGAAGACAGCTTTGTGTTGGGCTGGAGAGATGGCCTAGCGGTTAAGAGCGTCGACTGATCTTGCAGAGGACCCGGGTTCAATTCCCAGCACCCACATGGCTGCTGAGAACTGTCTTTAGCTCCAGTTCCAGGGGAATCTGACGCCCTCTTCTGACCTCTGCAGCATTGCATGACACAGGTGCACAAACCTACATGCAGACAGTACATTCATACACATAAAAAAATAAAATTAAATTAAAATGTGAAAAAAAAGAAGACAGCTTTGTGGAGTAAGTTCATCCTTTTCACCTTTAAATGAATTCCATGGACCAGGTGCAGGGTGTCTTACCTGAAGAGCTCCTTGGATAGATCAGATGGATAGATTTCTTAGAAAGAAGTTGTACTTTGTGGGTGTAGAGTAAACCATCACATGCTAAAGTGGCCGCTTCTCCTCTTGCAATACCTACCTGATTTTTTTCTGTGTTTAGACAACAAAACTTTGCTGCATGTATGAATTGTTTTAAATATAAAGTATCAAATTATTACCATTGCATTTTATTGGCATATATTCAGCATTAAAATTGAAATTAAATTTTATAATATAGAATAAAAGACACAGTTCCTTATGTGGAATAGTGAATTTAATGGCACTGCATATATATATATATATATGTGTATACATATATATTATATATATATATATAATATATAATATATATGTATACACATAATATATAATATATATATAATGGCACTGCATATATGACACAGATATATATATATCTGTGTGTGTGTGTGTGTGTGTGTGTGTGTGTTCTTTGCACCATAATGAATACATACAAGCCATATATACTGTGATGGTTAATCCTGGGTGTCAACTTGACTGGACTAAGGATGAACAAATAAGAGAAAAATGATCTTCAGTTTGGACTACCTCAAGCTGGATGGCCCACCCCAAATGTGGGCGTTGCCTTCTGCCAGCAGGCAGTATAAAAGGCATGGCAGAGAGAGCTGGTCCCTTTTTTTCCTGTGGCTTGCCTCTCTCTCACTGGTGAGTTTGTCTTGCTGCTGTGATCAACCTTTTGGATCCCAGCATGTACTGAAACTGGCAGATCTCCTTGAATCCATCGGGCCTCCAGCACCAGATTGGGACTACTGAGACATCCAACCTTGCGGACTGAGAAGTTCCTGGATTCTCAGCCTCCCCAGTGTGGCGTGGCTATTGTTGGATGCCTTGAGCTCTGTCACATGAGCAAATAAATAAATTTGTATATAGCTATATATTCGTCCTGTTGCTTCTATTTCTTCAGAGAACCCTGACTAATACATATACACATACACAAATTATTGAAACTATAGAGATAAAAGTGTTAGAAACTAATTATCCTTTTTATTTTTGTGTGTTCATGACGTGCATGTGTTTGTGTGCATCTTCAAGTGTATAATGGCAAACCCTTGCATGCTACAGCTTGTGAGGGAGGTCAGAGGACAACATTGGGTATGGGTTTCACCTTCTGCAGTGTTGTGTTTCAGACAGGGTCTTTAGCACACTGATAGATGAGCAAGGCAAGCTTGCTCACAAGCTCCCAGTGTTTCTTCTGCCTTCCAATCGCAGTGCTGGGACTGCAAGGACACAGTGCCTTTATCAGATTTTACAGGGGTTCTGATGGTCCAAGCAACAAGTTCTGTACACACTGAGCCATCTCCTTAACCTAGAAAGCAATTATTGTAATAATGTCGTCTAAATATCAATCTCCAACTGAATCAGTTCCAATTATTATTAAGAGAACTATTAGTTATTTAATGAATATTATGAAACAACTAATGTGTGTATCTGGAAGATGAGAGTTGAAACTGTTAAGAAATAAGGAAGTATGATAGAAAAATAGCATATTAAAACTTGGCATGTTGCAATAAATATTCTTATCTCAGAATTTTTTCACTCTTTATTTCCCTGGGTATTTCAAATATTCAAAGCCCACAGTTGGTTGGGGTTGGAAACTTTAAGTTAAGACAAGAAATTATACTTGACTGATGGGGCCCATTCTAAAGAATATCCTCTGTCCCTATGGGTGCTTTCAGGATCTGACTTAACTATAAAAGTAATTACTCAAGAGGGGGACCCTTGGAATGGATACACACATCCACAGCAGGTATGCCTCGGGTATACTCTCAGACAGACCAATTGGCAGATGCCATAATACGGGGAAGAACACAGGCGCAGAGGCATTAGGGGACAGACCCCCATCACGTTATCCTCCCATATAGGACATCAGACATTGAATGTCTGGCCTGCAACCACTCGTACCTGGCTATCTCCTTGGAAGGGTTCATGGGGAAAATAGATTGCCACTTTGGGCCCTCTAAGTGGGCCACTTTCTTACAGAAATTTCCCCTATTGCTCACAATGCACCCCCCACCCCACCCCCGCTTTCTGAGACACCCATACCGCAGGCACTGTGCATCTTCACTGATGGAGGTACAGCCGACTCGGCCTGTGTAGCCTTTAGAGGAAATGGTCCTGCCCCAACCAGTCAAAGATTCCAACCAAGCCAAGGATCCTCCCAATATAAGGAGTTGCTGGCAGTTGTAATGGTGCTGCAGGACATCCTTGAACCCTGTAACCTCTTCTCCAGCAGCCTGTACATTACTAACCTCTTACCCCACTTGCCACAAGCCCACATCAGACTTGACAGCAACCCAATCTCCCCCTTCATGGTAGAGCTTAAAGCCCTCTTAGAAGGAAGGAATGCCCCAATATATCTCCAGCACCTTAGAGGACACTCGGGCCTCCCTGGCTTCTTATCTATGGGAAACGCCCTAGCAGACCAGCTGGCCTTGGGGCCTAACATCTTAACAGCTCAGGAAGATGAAAACTTTCATGAGCTAACCCATGTAAATTGGAGAGGG
Organism: Rhizomys pruinosus; assembly: GCA_009823505.1. Lineage (NCBI taxonomy): Eukaryota > Metazoa > Chordata > Mammalia > Rodentia > Spalacidae > Rhizomys > Rhizomys pruinosus. The sequence continues at coordinate 1,863,205 of VZQC01009117.1, forward strand.
CTACACCAAATGTTCCCCCAGGTGCCTGTAAAGGAATCAAAAAAAATTGTCCAAACATGTAAATTTTGCCAACCCTTTCTCAGAGAACCCCCGCTTCAACCCCAAGGAGTTAATCCTCAGGGCCTTAGACCTAATGCCCTCTGGCAAACAGATGTCACCCACTTTGCCACCTTTGGCAAACTTAAATATGTTTTCATGTCCATTGATACTTACTCCAAAGCCTGCTGGGCCATGGCCCATTCTGGAGAAAGGGCCAAACATGCCCAATCCCACTTTCTCCAATGTTTTGCACCATTAGGACTGCCCCATCAAATCAAAACATTCAATGGACCTTGTTTTGCCTCTAAGGCACTTGCAGGCTTCTTCAAGAGATGGGGTATTAAACATACTACAGAAATCCCCTACAACCCCCAGGGACAAGCCATTGTTGAAAGAAATCACAATACCTAAGGAAAAATTACAAAAACAAAAAGGGGGAGTAAGCCCCCACCTGCAATTGGCAGAAGCTGTGTTTACTACAAATATTTTAAATTTTTCTAAAGATATGATAGAATCCAGGTTCCAAAAATGGGACACACAAGCCTCAACCCCTTAGGTGAAGGTTAAATGGAAAGATCCTTTAACACACCAGTGGAAAGGTCCAGACCCACTAATTGTGATGGGAAGGGGCTTTGGGTGTGTGTGTCCTATAGGGGAGGAGACGCCTATCTGGGTGCCAGCAAGGAATCTAAAGTTTCTGCCCATTCCCTCAGAACAGGAAGACGACCAAAAACAAACTAACCAACAAGGAAAGAAAGAGGATATGGTGGTCTCAACTCACCTTCAGAAACAAGAGAAAACACAAAGTGTTAAAAAGGACTCACCAGACCCAAGGGCAACAGACCCTTGAGAAGCTCTTATGTGCTTTAACGCTTACAGATGGAGCAGTTCCTGAGTCTACTGGTGGCTGCATGGGTGACGGCAGGAGTGACAGGAGTGCTGCACCGAAACCCCCATCAACCGCAGAGAGTGACATGACTGGTGACCAATCCCGCCAATGGAGGGATCCTCAACGGCACCATGAATGATGCCTCCCCCTCCCTTGCATGATGGCCACTGCTCTTCTTTGCTCTCTGCGATCTGGTCCAAGGAAGCTGGGATGTGGCTGATTGGACCCCAGCTCACATGGGGAGGCCAGAATGTAACAGACAAAAAGGATGCACTCTGCCAGTGGTGGGGGACCCTAGATCTCCAGGATGTTCCCACGTCCTCAAATGAGCCGCGCTCAGGGACACTGACATTTACCTATGCCCATCTGACTGTGGTGGGCCGGGAGACTTCTACTATAAGGCATGGGGGTGTGACACTACAGGATCAGGCAATAGCACCTTATGTAAGGTTCACCTTATAGTGTGTGGAAGTCTTTGGGTTCCAGCTGGTCATGGTGCAACCTAAGGGCAATGAGTTTACCTCCTGGGCCTTTTCTCTGATCAGCCTGTTTGGCCTGTTAAAGAGGCAGGGCCGAAATATGGACAGTAATGAAATTATAAGAAGGGGGCCCATCAGCGTGGAAATAAGAGTGGTCAGCCAGAGGGACCAATCAAACCATTGTTGGTACCAGGTGGACCCATACTCTCTCTGCCTGTCTTCAATTCCCTTCTTGCCCTCTTCAGTGAATATTACCTGAATGGGGTTGCATTGGTAATTGGTGCATGCCCCATAGAGGGGTTGCAGGCCTTTCTTTGTGTCTTTACCCTAGCGACCCAAATAGCTGCTTGTGCCCCACCCGGCCAGCCAGGTCAAGATGGCGCTGAGGGGAGGTAGAGGAGGAGGGACCCAGGTTGTTTGCCAAAACCTCTGGTTGGGGAAAGATAAGGACAAGCTGCATGAGTTACAATTGTCAGCCGTGTACACCAATCCGCCTGAGAGGGTCAGAGGGGCTGCAGGAACATTGGTCATTTGCTTTCGTGCCTAAATACCTTTTCTGGCTGTTTTGTATATAAGTTACTGCCCTGATTGTAATAAAGTGAGAACCTGCTTGACTGGACTCCCCTCTGCTGCATCTGAGCGTCTCCGGGAACTGAGGAGGCTGGGGAACGGGCGAGCGGCACACTTACCTTCCCTCAGCCCAGTCAGTTCCAGGACAGGACCCGACTAAGACCCGACACTTGACTGCAATAATTCATTGAGATTCCAATTCCAAAAAGATAATAATTACACTAATTATAATAAATGAAGGTATGAATATAACATGAATTTTCCAAACTCATTTCATCATTAAATTATTTTCAACATTTGTTCTTCAGAGTCTTGATTGTATAATGCTTTGGGGAATGGTTAAAAGAATCATATCAGTAGCAGTTTATGAGACACAGTGTTATAAATTTGAATGATGCAAGATATGTGATTGTTTTCATGAAATTCAACTCTAATTTTCTTATTTAAACTTAAATCTTGTAGTCTTTGGCAATTTGAAGATTCAACTTAAAGTACTCTCCTCTGTGGTGGAGAATCCATTGAGGTGGGTTTAGAAGTTGAAAATTCAAAGTTACTGCCTCTGTGTAAACCCATCCTTCCTTAGGTTTATCCACATCCTTGTAGGTGTTGGAAATACAAGCACCTCAAATCTGTGGGGCTGGTGGATGGGTCCCCCTGCTTGTTCTGATACCCATGATCTTGTCGACCACTTCACATCAACCATTATGTCTCTTACCCTCCTGTCCATGACTAAAACACATACATGAAGCTCCTTCACAAACAGTTCTGCTTTGGGGAATTGTGAGATAGCCCTAAAATATATCTTTCAATGGTGTTTATGTACCCAAAGTGGAGAACTACAGAGAATTTATAATTCCTCCTATAGTCTAGCAAGGGTGGACTCACTGACCAGGCTTTGGAAATCCCTAGACTCAACTCCTTCCACCTTCCTTATGTTTTAAATCAATGTCCCTTTCTCCAGTGTGCAGCTGCATACTTCTTGATAGTCTTTACTGTTTCCTGGTATTATCTTCAACTCCACTATCTATGGAGTTCCCAAACCTGTCTGTAGAGAGGGACTTAATGTAGCTGGCATCTGTATTACAGCTTTCTTTCTGACAAACTCTCTCTCTACAGACATGACATGAATGCAGAAGGACTGCTAAGACAAGGGCTATAGCTGTGGATTACATTTTTAGCTGACACAGAGCCTTTTCCTTTGGACAAAGACAATGATATGTGTTAATTAACTTATGTCAAGGGGCTGGAGAGATGGCCTAGCAGTTAAGAGTGCCGACCGCTCTTACAGAGGACCGGGGTTCGATCCCCAGCACCCACATGGTGGCCGAGAACCATCTGAAACTCCAATTCCAGGAGAACTCCAGTTCCAGGGGAATCTGACACCCTCTTCTGACCTCTGCGGCATTGCACAACTCGGGTGCACACACCTGCATGCAGACAGTACATTCATACACATACCAAAATTAAAAAAAAATTAATAAAATTTTTTTTTAATTAACTGATGTCAAGTCACTTTTCTGAAGCCTACCTACTAACTTCCATCTGACAGATTTGAAGGTTCCTACCCTCCAGACTTGTCTGGATATCCACTCATTTGAATATTGATCAGTAGTGAGTGACACACTGAAATTCTAGGTGAAATCCCATGTTAATAAAACACCATTGCTGCCTCCTTGTCTCTGCCAACCACTACCATGACGGTGGCATATAGCTTCCCTCGTGATCACATTTAAGCCTGAAAACTAACCCATAAAATATGTATGTGCAACCTCACTGCCAACATACCCATAAAACAGGCATGGACATCCTCACTTTTAAAAGTGAACCAAAGGAATAACTTTTTTTTTACTTCCAGGAATACCCAGAAAAATTTTAAATCAGATCTTCATATTTCTTGGCTTAGATTTACCTTTGTGTAGAATGAAGTGTCTGACTGACACTTAGTCAATGTTCTATCCATGTGAACTAATGTTAATTTTACTCTCCTTTTACAAGACCATGGCTTTACTGTTGACTAACAAAAGTCATGGGATTTTTTCTACATTCTCCTAAACAGAACAAAAAGAAAAACCAAAATTGTTAAACTCAGGTTGGTTAAAAGTTTGCTCAGGGATCAGATGGCCCTGTTGAGGCTGAAGAGCAGGCCATGGTTGGTTAACTCACATCTAATTGATTAATAATTCATGTTCAGAGTATTAACATACATAGAGGAAGATAAAGACAGAGACAAGGGAGAAGGGATTAAGAAAGGGTTTGGCATTTTAGGGAGGGTTTTAAGTCTTATGTGAGTCACTGAATAAAACTCAAGGAGGGAGAGGCTAATTAAGTAAGAAGGGAGATGATTCACTTTGGCATTGCAGAGAAAAGGATTAAAGGATAAACGTGGGAAATCAGGAGAAACCATAGACAGAACTAAGATATTTTGATATGGCTTTAGAATTTTTTCCATAGTTATGGATTTCACTTACATATATAAAATTATCAAATAAATCAAATGATTTTTATTCATTCTCATGTATGCAAAAGATATACTTCATGTATATATATGTTCTGCATACATATGTGCTCTTTGTTTATGGACTGAGACACACTATATAATATAAAATACTATAAACCATGTTAAAAATTAAAATTCTACTTGAGAATAATTAAACTCAGGGAAAAGAGACACTCCATATGTTAACAGATATGCATCATATAATTCTGGGACAGAAAAAAACCCATTCATTATCAATCCTCAGTTAACTATATGAAAATATATTTTATAATCTGGCTTAAAAATATCAGGCTGGTCTTGAACTCAGAGATCCACCTGCCTCTGCCTCCTTAGTGCTGGGACTACAGGTGTGCACCACCCGGCAGATTCTGTTTTATAAAAGCCATTCCTATTCTACTGTGTTGACTGAGTCTTCATTTTCATTTCCCTTTCACTGAGTTTGAACCCATCCTTATTCCTCTCACTGCTGTTAACTTCCCAGCTCATCCCCTCTTGCCTAGGCCAATGTGGTGGCTAATCTTGGTTGTCAATTTGACTGGATTTAGAATCAAGTGAAAGAGAAGTCACTGGGCACAAGTCACAAATCACTGGGAGAGATTTTTCTGGATCAGATTATTTAAAGTGGGAAACCCACCTTCGTGGTGGGCAGCACCTCTGGTGGCAGCCCAGATGCAAGGACATTCAGGAAGCCTTGCTTTCGCTTGCTGGCTTCACTCGTGCTGGCAAATCCATCTACTCTACTGCTGCTGCTGGTGATTCCTTCACTGAAGTTAGAACCAGCTTCTTTGCACTTCCAGTGGTTGTCTAGAAATCTGCCAGGCCTTCAGCACCAGACTGAGACTTCTGAGGCATCCACCCTTGAAGACTGAGCAGCAACTGGGTTCTCTGCCTTTCCAGTGTGAGACAGCCATGGTTAGACTACTCTGGCCATGTTATGTAAGCCAATCTAATAAATCCCCTTTTAATATAAAAAAATGTATCAAAGAAAACCCTAAAATAGTCTAAATAGTGAATTGGTTGGCCTGAACTGACTATTCTCTATTTTCAGACAAAAGTTAAATTTTGGTGCAATGGATAATGTCACTGAGCTATTAAGGAGCACATTAGCTAGAATTCTTCAAAGTTCATAAAGTTTAACCAAGAGGTATAATATGACCTCAATGTGTGGGAAACTGTTAACAAATACCAGGGAGAAGGCCATGAATATAGGTGGAAATGGGTCCCCACTACGTTTGCTATTTTATTGTACCTCTCCCAATAAACTTGAAAGCACATTAAAAGTTAGTATAATTATAGAAGACGTGGATAACAGCATAAGCAATCATGATCTGATTAAAAACATAAGTTTCCACTTATGTCACAATGTACCACACAGGTTCAGAACATACAGTAGTGTCCAGATCGCATGTAAACATACACCACTATATTTCTTCCCTTCAATGCCCAGAGGAGTCATCCTTCTGCTGGCACTTTCTGGTACATCCTACTCACTGCAAAGATGCATTTTCTTTCTCAGCCATTAAGTTGGTGATACTCTGGCATGTTAGAACATACAAATCCTTTCCCATAATTAGTTTTAAGATTTGGGCTGCAAGGTTTTTTGACAAAAAGTTTTCATATCTATCTATAGCCCCCTTTTTTATTTTAAGTTTTTATTTTTGACCCATGAGTCTCAAAAAAGCGGTTGTATTATACATACCTATAGGGTGGAATCAAGGCACAGATTTCATCAAGTTCACCCATGCTGTTTTGGGTTACTGTATGTGATTAACTTGGGAAACAAACTTTATTTTTTGAACTAAATCATCCTATAGGTGAAAGAGATTGCTACCAGGTGATACTATACAACAGCAAAATTATAGAGAACATTTGTTTATACCAATCCCAAAGTAATTGTTATACAGTTTTTAATTAAAACTAATGTGGACAACATCAATTTATATCACCAATTAACTCAAAAGCATTACTGTTTTTATCAGCCTTTAAACAAATGTTGTTTAATATACACATATTTACTTTTACTAAGCCCTAAAACACCATGTATCTGTAGACAGAGTCTGGGCAAAACTGGATACTTGTTGAACTCATGTCAATTAAATATGCACCAATCGAATATACACCCGTGTCAGGCCCCTCTCTGGATCCTACTAGTAACAACTATTTTTAATGAATCCTAACGAAGCTTACCTTCTAGGTGCTGCAAAGGTTTTAATACAAGAGACTTTCTTAACTCCCCCCCATAGAATAAGGAGAAATATGATGATGATGAGGTCGTTCTCCAGCTGTAGATTGGGGCCAGCTGTTGTAGAGGTATTCTCTTGTAAAATCAATAAAACTGCCTTCTTTAATTGACGAATGGACATAGAAACTGTGAAAAGGATTATTGTCTATTCAGAACCAAATATAATGCTAAAGTCTCCTTAAGCTATGCACTTAAGCAAAATATATTAATACAGGAGCTCTGACATCAACAATGGATTACTCTACCAAGGAATTGTTGGCCAGGGGATCCAAGCCCCCACAAAAGGTAAAGGCTCCTTGCCTCTAAACTGGGATATCTGCAGGAAGAGAGACAATAAGGCCCTGCTGTTGAAGACTTGATATAAACATGAGAAAGAGTATGGAGACCACAATGCAAGTATACAGATGTTCCCTGGAATGCCAGAGAGTGTTACCAAAGGCCACTAAACCAATAAAGCAAATATAGGTCTCTTGAGTCAAGCAAGACTCCTCTGTCAGAACCAGCTACACCTCATCTGCCTGGAAATACTGTGCAGCAGTGGGCAGCCATATGTCTGTATATCCCAAATCTAATTGGCTATTAGGCTCTCTCCTTGGAGGAATAACCCATGCATGATGCCACAAGCTTACATCCTCTAATGGTTAGGAGATATTATTAAACCACACGAAGACCTGTCATAACTTAAACAGAAGAGAATGTAATTCATGGATTAACATACCATCCAAAACATCTGTGTCTATACCAAAGTAACCTACCATAACAATTAGTACTGTTTAAATACCTATATATCTAATTGCGAGTGCTTCATTAGTAGGATCGAAAAAGGCTATATATTATACTGTTAAATACCTTATATCTAATTGCATGTGCTTCATTGTAGATCGAAAGGTTATGCCTGGACAAGCCGAGCCCATGAAAGAAAACAGCCAGAATTGACTAGAGACCAAGACAACAGCTCCAGAAGAAAATAGACTGTTTTGCTTCTCATCCACCTGTGCCCCTTTTCTAAAGCCTAGAGAACAATTTTGCGGAAGAGGGGGGCGGGTAGAATGTAAAGAGGGCTGGACTGGGGTGAATGGTTGAAACTACAACAATATAGACTGGACACTCATTTGATCAAATTGATTGAACATACAAGCCCCCCCCCCCCCACTGGATGTGGGACCCATGAGCTGTGTGGGTTTGGGCAAACTGCTTGCAATTTGGTTTTACAATGAAGGATGCTGTTACTCACAAATTATCACTTGTTGTTAAAAAAAAATGAAAACAAAACAGAAAAACAGAGAAAGATGCAGAAAGTTACAGCAGAATGCATGATCTGGGATGGGTGCGGGGGTGGGTGGGGGGAAGGGAAGGGGATATATGCCTGAACTGAATTGGAAAATATGTATGAAATACACAAAAGCATCAATAAAAAAAAGTAAAAAATATGAACAAACAACCTGTCAACCTCCACTGAATGGGTGGGACTGTGGGGGTTTGGGCAAACAAGTTTATAGATTGGTTTTGCACGAAGGGATGCTTTTATATCATGGATTATCACTTTATAGCTAAAAAATGAAAAAAAAAATAACCTGAAAGATGCAGAACGTAGTTATGGCAGAATACATGATCTGGCTGGGATGGGTGGGGGTGGGGGGAAGGAGAAGGGAAATATCCCTTGATTCTATTGGAAAATATGTAGAAACTTGCACAAACCATCAATAAAAAATTAAAAAAAAAAAAGAAAATATAAATATAAATTAATAAAAAGATAAATTAATGATTTTATTCTTAAAAAAAAAAAAAAGTAAAAAAAAACATACACCAAGATATAGCCTGTATTAGGTCATAAAGCACTACCATGATTACCAACTGCTCTTGTTCAGAAACATTGTGGACGCCTCAGGCTGCAAAGCAACCTTGATGTATCTGCTCCAGCCATGTGAACAAAATGTGAAAACATCCACAAGCAAGAGCAGTCAGAGCAATGGCTTAGCACATCTCTCTGTGAGCTCTCTGCTCCAACTTTCCACCACTGAATTCTACATTTCTTGCACTTGCTTTGCAAAGTTGTTTTTCCCAGGATGATCCCTTTCTTCCTGTAAGTCTACCTTTTATTTTATGATCTAGTTTAGATTTTGGTCCACTTTCTTCTTGGTTTTTCTGACTTTCCTGAACTTTTCAAGCACATGCACACAACACACTTAATACTTTCCTGACTATCTTATTTTTCTAGCTACGTTAAATTTTTTGTAAGATAATATGCCAAGCTTACACTTTTTTTGCAACATAATCTAATTAATGTGTCAATAATAGTTTAAGTTGGCTGTGATGATTGAAGGCTGAATGTTACCCTTCACGATTTCACAGCTTCAACTTACTTGTGCTGACATTTTCAAGGTAGTTCACAGATGACATATTTATTTTACAAACACATGTGAGCTAGTAAAAGATGAATGTAAGCCTTAGAGTGTTAAAACTGGAATGGAAACTAGACCAGTGATTGTGTTTCTATGTACTTCCATTCCTTGTCAATCTGTAAAGAATTGTGAGAATCTTAGTCCTGACACTGCTGAGATACTGTGTTACAAGTTTCACTAAACACCATTTAACATGACTTTCAAGACTATATGTCAATTTTAGTTTACTCTAGAACTTCAAAACTGAAGTATTTCCATGGACCAAAAGTAGGATCTTATTGGAAACACAGAATCTCAGTTTGGATTTTACTCCAGATATTGAATTCATGGAATCTGCAAGTTAAATTTCATTATAAGGACAGAGATCTGAGGCATAGTTTTCTTTAAAGCAAAAAAGTTTATCCAAGAACAAAATAGCCAGTTATTTTCCTCCTAGAAGCTGGATGTTCAGAGCACATTATCAACTGAGAATACAATTACTCTTTTCCAGACTTCTTCCTTTATCATCCAGAACTCCCGAGGGGAATTTATTCTTAATAATATCAGATGGTGTAGGGACAGGATTATCTTTTATGACCTCAACCAATCTAGGACTAAGTATAATCTGTATTTCCTCTGAACATTCCAAGTGACAAGTTGACTAAGTCACCCTGTTGTATCTTTCTTAAAGACATACAGTATTTGGTTTAATTAGTTTTTCCTGTTGGCTTGCTTGACATTAGCTATAATTAATGTGCTAAACTGGATGCTACTATTCAGAGTTTCTTAATAAATAAGAACTCTAAAGCTCCTCCCATTTATTTTCTGCTAAGACAGAATGCTTTGTTAGTTACTTAATGTTAGTGGCGATTTTCAACTTATGTTAATTTTCTTCCTGTATGACATTTTTCTGTTTTACCAGTTTCTTAAAAGGATGCACTTTATGACATTTAAAAAGTTAAGCATTCAATCAAATATTTATTGACTTCACTGTTAAAATGAATTGTCTTAAATGAACTTTTCACTTCATGGGTCCAACAAAGCAGCCATCTGATTGACAATATGTTTTGACAACATATTGGCATGGCCTTTGTTTCTTAATTTCTCCTTTTATCACTCTCACAAACTAAGTTGAGAAAAGTGTGTTTCAGGCAGATTCTATTTTTGTGTTAAAACTCTTCACATTTGTCTTGTTGTTGACGTTTTTATTATACTTTACTTTTTCCATTTTATTCTTATATATTGAAGTGAGTTTGTTTTAACACATATATTTTATATTCCTATTAATAAGCTTTATCCTTTTCAACAAGTACCTACTCCTATCAGTTCAGGTGAAAATGAGTTTGTATCAAGGCACGGTGAACGTGCTGTTTTAGGAAGGAAGCCATAACCATCACAGTTTAGAAAGCAGACCTATTGATTTAAGAGTTCTAGTCCAGCATTCCATCTCATGACAACCAAATTTGTAAGAAAGTAAGTAGATCACAAACCTAAAATAATCTATACCACATACTGGCTTTTAAGTAAATTATCTATCTATTATCTATCTATCTATCTATCTAATCACCTATTTGTGTGTATGTATATATGTATGTGTATGAAGTTGTAGTTCAAGTAGAGAAGGCTAAAGACTCCTCTTTATAGTATAAATTAAATGATTTCAACTCACACATTATAACTTATTTCCATCTGTAATTCAGACAAAATTCTCTGACTGAGCTGATAGGATGTAAGAGAAATCCAAATAAAATCTCTGAATGATTTGTTATTGATTTTGTATATACAGGTGATACATACGTGTATCATATTGTCCTAATTTTATGAACAGTCTTATATCATCTTGTCCTAATTTTATGAACAGTCTTATAAATAAACATAGATGCAAACCCAATTGTATTATCTCTACTTACCTAACATAGATGCAGAAAGAAATAGCATTATTCAGAATAAAAGTTTAATCTTGCTCCTTTGCTAAAAGTAAAAAAAAGCAGAGTGAATTATCAAAAAGGTCAGTGACTTCACATCCCCAAAAGTACTCTCTGGAAAAAAACGGGTCTATCAGGGCTCTGGAACTGATGAATGAGGTAATATTCTTAGCTGCAATTGTCATTAGCAGGACCCATTCGCAAATATTCTATTTTTATCCTGATGTAGATTCATATAGACAACTGGCTAGATGTTTCCATTTAAAATTTTCTGTTTTTAAAGAAATACTTTATGGGACAGAAGAGATGGCTAAGTTGTTAAGAGTGCATGTGATTGTAAATACACCTGTGTTATACAATGCTCATGGAAGTCAGAAGAAGGTATCAGATCCCCAGGAACTGGAGTTACAGACAGTTGTTAGCAACCATGCCATGTAGGTGCCTGGAATCAAACCCAGGTGCTCTGTAAGACCCATCTGCTCTCTTCAACCCCCAATTTAAGATTTTTTTTCACAAAGACCTATATGGCTCCACTTTAATTCAAAACAATCCTTATTAATATAAGGACACAGATATGACTTCTAGAAGTTATAATTATTCATAATTCTAAATGTTTTATTTGAAATATACAGACAGTAGGTATAGGACAGGAGATATATTTATCTCCTTAAAATATATGTATAATTTCATAATATCTTGGCAAAATATTTATCCATTTTGAAAGATCATAAAGTGAGTGTTTTAAGAACAACGAACAGTATAAGAAAAGCTCCATTTTCTACCATATAAGAAATATGTACAATTTAATTAAAAATTTCTGATGAAAACAATACTAAAAGTTTTTTTTTAGTTTTCTTGGACACAAAATAATTAATGTTAAAAAGAATTATAAGGAAAATTGAAATGTATTTTTGACATATTATCTATGGTAGCTCATAGAGTTGGTTAAATGCTAGAGGACTTCAAGAATTTGGGAATTTTTAAACTATTTTAATATGACAGCAATAAGGAGTCATTTACCATTACACAAAGTTTTGATTAAAGACAATAACAGAGGCAGCAATTTTTCTTTTTAGAATGACTAATAAAACATCCCATTGTTCTCTAGTTTCAAAGGCCAAACAAAGCCACATTTACAAAAGTCAACTTGAAGTTCTGTTTATTATTTACTTACAAGCCAAGTTGAAATTTTTTGTCAGGGACTTTATTGGGGAAGAAGAAGATATTAGGTTACAAACAGCAGTTTGAGAAGGGTTTGTTACTTGTTAAATTGACAAACCCACTAAACCCGTTCATAGGGACAGACATACTGTGGTTCCCAGAGGGGGCTTGGATTGCTCCAAGACCCACTTACTAGCTCACATGTGATGGCATCTGTCAAAAGCTTGTCATTTCTCTGTGGTTCATCCTTTCCAGCTCTCATCGCTTTTAGACGTTTAAGTAAATCAGCAGATGCCATGAGTCAACGCAAATCTAAAACTAAAAACAAAACTCTTGGCACCCAGAAATTTGCAAAGAAATAAACAGAAAAATGGCTAGAAACCTGGAACGTGATATCCTACTGGAAAGACTCTAGTCCCTGACATTTTTATAGCAATGGGAATGACTCCATAATAATGTGAAGATGATAATGTGAGGGGCACAGAAGGATATTTCCTGAGTGACTTGGCAAACTAAGCAAGAGTTGTTAAAATCATTAACTGAAACACAGAGACTCCTAAGTACAAAGTCGTGCAGTGTGCTGATCCATAACGGGGAGATGGAGATGGTCACTCTCAGATGGAGCTGGTAGAGAGAATTTTCTTCCCCATTTCTATTTCCTCATTGGGGCGTGATATCTAAGGGAGACTGAATGCAGGATCACAGATGATCAAAATTTGGGGGAATAAAAAGATAGTGAAGAGTCATCTAGAAGAATGAGAACAAAAATGGCTATGAGGATTGTGGAAAGGTTTCTGGCAGCAGTAAGAAAGATAAACAAAATTTAGAGGACCCAGGGATGAAGAGAGCATATTCTTCATACAGAAGACCTGAATTCAGTTCCCAGTGCAGTTTGGGCAGCTCACAACCACCTGTAACTCCAAGTCCAAGAAATCTAACCCTGCCTTCTATCCTCCACTATGCTCATGCGCACAACCCCTTCCCCCACACCAATACATCTAATTCAAAGAAATAACAATACATCTTTAAAAAGTTATTTGATTTTTAAATAATATGTGATATATATATATATATATATATATATATATATATATATATATGAAGAAAAAATAATATGTGTGTGTGTGAATATAAGGGTATATACTCATTACTGTAGTTCCTGGAGAGATCAGAGAGGGACTTTCATCTTCTATAGCCAGAGTTAAGGTAGATGTGACATGCCCAACATGAGTGTTAAGAACTGAAGTTGGGTCTCCAGCACACTATGCTCTGTTAATAGCTGAGCATCTCTCTAGCTTCCCAAATAAAATGTTTGAAAAATTTGAATGCTTAAAGAACTTATATGTCTCTGCTTTGATCAGGTTCCCATCTTCAGGATGAGAGTGGGATTTGATTTGATTCTGTTGTTTCACTGATAACAATGAGATCAGGGAGCAGCAAGTCGTTTAAAGTATAGTCATAAAGTGATTATAAAATTGGATTAGGAATCAGCAAGCTAGTGAAAAAATAAAGATGAGTTTCCTGAAGACAGGGTGGGACTCCCTTTTGATTGATTCTTGTCACAGAGCAAAAAAGTTTTCAGAGGGGATGGAGAGAGGACTCAGAAGTTAAGAGTACTGGCTGCTCTTGTAAAAGATCTGGGTTCTATGCCCAACATCAACATGGCAGGTAACAACCCTCCATAACTCCAGTTCCAGGGAATCTGATGCCCTCTTCTGAGCTATGGGGGAATTGTATAACACAGGTGCACTTACACACATGCAGGCAATATACTCATACACATAAAAATAGTAGTGAATAAAATATTTTTTAAAAACTTTCAGAGGTAGAACAGCAGAGTAAAATCACTGGAATCACAGAAGGAAACTGGAACATAGAATTTTGTAAATTTCCCGTTTGGAATGTGCATCACTGATGGATGTTAGAATTTAGGGTATTACTTGGTGAAGTTATGCCTGCAGTGTATTAAGGGAAAGATAATGGAGGATTTTTTTTTTAGTCTGAGAAAATAGAGGATTATATTGATTGTCTATGTAAATGCCCATGAAGTTTAGATAACAGTAGAATTTGTTGATAGTGAATGAGTGGCGATTTATTTTCATCAAGTGAGGATGGGTATCCTGAGGTCTTACAAATCATTGTAATGAGGTAATAAATGACAGCAACATTAATTTCAGTGTGAGGACTTCCAGGAAGATGAAGGTACGATGTCTTATTGGCACTTGGGAATGTGGCTCTTTCTATATAATTTGCAAGATGGTATAAGAGACATAGGAAAAAAAAGTCATAGGAAAGAAATTAGCTTTTATTTGTATGAACACAGAAATATTAATATCTTTTTTATTGATGTTTTGTGTATTTCATACATCAGTTTTCAATTCAGTTCAGGAGTATTCCCCTTTCCCTTCCCCCCCACCCACCCCACCCCATCCCAGATCATGCATTCTGCCATAACTGTCCTGCATCTTTCTCTCAGTCTTTTTTTATGCTTAGGAATTCACATTTTCCTCCATTAATTTTATATTACTCTAGAATATGGATACATTTAGCCATATACAGTAATTGCAAAGTCTGAAAATAATTTGTGGGTGGATTCTAGAGCCCGTTGAGAGATTCACATTATAAAAATGTAGTTGCTTTCAGATAAACAGAAATATAACAATAATGTCACTCAGCTTGCCTTTCATCTGGGGGATTTGGTGTTAGCATCCACAAATGAGGGAAACCATTTTAGGTTTGTCTTTCTGGGACTGTGTTACTTCAGTCAGCATAATGGCTTTGAGCTCCATCCATTTACCTGCAAAGTTCATAATGCCATCTTTCTTTACTGCTGAATAGTACTCCTGATGTATGGATGTGTAGATGTACCACATTTTGTCATCCACTCATCTGTTGAGGGGCATTTGGGTTGGTTCCAGCTCTTCTCTATTGTGAAGAGAGCTACAATAAACATGGATGTTCATGTATCTTTGTGGTAGGATGAGTCTTTGGGGTATATACCCAGTAGTGGTATGACTGGGTCAGGTGGTAGGCTCATTTTGAGTCTTTTAAGGGTTCTCCACACTGCTTTCCATAGTGGTTGTATAAGTTTACATTCCCACCAGCAGTGGACAAGTGTTCCCCTTTCCCCACAACCTCTCCAGCATCTGTTGTCTTTTGTTTTCTTGATCTTAGCTATTTGTATTGTAGTTGATTAAAATTGCATCTGTGATAAAATAGGAGGCTGTGTGAGGTTTCTATATAATAGACAGACCTGGAATGCATCTTCATTCCCAGAGATGATGAAGTCAGGGTGTTTTCTGTTTTGCTTCTTTACAGTTATAATTTCATTTTCCTTATTTAACTACATTATATAAGATATGTTGGAGGTCATTGATGTCATCATTGAACTCAGAAAATTTGCAAGAATAAGACACACTATAATCTGAATAAAGAGGAATAAATGTCATCATGACATAAAAGTGTATGTCTCTGGATTCCTATTGTGATGGTAGGACAAATGTTTGTTCCATTTGATTAGTGAGAACTTATTTCAGGCTAGAGTGAAAAGTTCACATAGTGATGTCTTAAGGAAAATATGTAGGAAAGGCAAGCAAGGGCCAGAAAATTAAGAGCATACTATCAAAAGAAAAAACAGTTTGACTAGTAATTTTGAGACAGTGTCTCCCTTTAGTCCCAGCTGGTCTGGAGCTCACTATGTAGACCAGGCTGGCCTTGAACTCACATAGATCTGCCTGCCTCTGCCTTTGGAGTGGTTGGCTGAGATTTTTTTAAGTGGTAGATAGTATATTTTAACTGAGATATTAATCTAACTGCTTTGGGCTGAGGCTTTAAAAGAAAGGTGAGAAGCATTGAAGCCCATTGATGTGACCATTCAATCCTACATGTAATGAATCTTTAGGACACATTTGACTGAGAGTGGGAGTGTAAACAGGGCCAAAGACTGCATCAGACACATTTAGAGTGAAGACACCATCAGCGAGGACTGTGGCCTGATGGAACTAGAGATTATGTAAAGACAGGAGTCACAGAAGTACTCACATGTCTGCTTTGTGCGAAGGTGTGGGTAATGGTGCCACACAGCAAGTTAGGAAGTGCAATGAGAAAAGCAAGTAGACGTTCACCAACAATTGTAGGCAGATGTAGTGTAAGCTGAGGGTGCATTTGAGATCCTGAAATCACTGGTAGACTAAATACCTAGAGGTGGGAAGTAGAATGAAAATATAAGAGGAGAAAGAGTTCTTGGTGAATATAGTATTAAGAAGCTGTTGGGAGAAAGAAGATAATTGAAGGTGATCAGGAAATAATAGTACAATTAGAAAAATGCATTTTAAAGACAAATCAGCATTTATTATGTCCAGATATTATGCTAAAAAGACTGAAAAGCTGTTCTTTGGGTTTGGTGGTAATCTTCCTGTTAGTGTTTTCCCTGGCAGAACAGTGTGGGAAATGGAAGCTGATTCACAGTAACTAACTGTATGCAGGAGTAGGAAGGTTAGGACCAAAAGGCAGCCATGGATTTAACAGAGTTTTATTTATGAAAATAATTATTGTGAGAAAAAGATCAAGAATTACTTTTAATTGATGAAACTAAGTTGAGATTATTAATACATCATCAAAGAAAAGCAAAGGGGAAATTAAATACTGGTTCTGTTAGGAGAATATTGGTGAGTGAGGCCAGGACAAGGCAGAGAAATGATAGGTCTGAAATACATAAAGCAATTTAGTCAAGTGACAAATGAGTCTCCATAATTGAGCTAAGTGACGAGTCAATGCAGATATAGACACATTTATAATAGGGAGAGCAAAGGTAGAGAGATGAAGGAAAACATTGGGATTTACCATGAGGGGAAGACAGAAGAGTAGGACACGGAGGAACACAGCATTCTTCACATGGGAAATACAGCTTTCCTTTCCCCCTAACATTGGACATCCAGGGACTTAAGTGTACTTGTGATAGTCACATCACAACTGACCAAATAGGACCTTGACTTCTTTGTTTTCATTAACTTTTGTATACTCTTGTCCTGTGCGAGTGTAAAGTAGTGGTCATTGTGAGTCCAGACAAACTAGTGTCTGACGTGAATAACCTTCTATGTAAGTGGATATATGAATAAGAGTCAAGCAATGGGGAGCATGTGGTCAGAGAATCAGATATTGAAGTTCTAGGATCTAAAATTTGAAAACCTACCAGAATTAACTATATGAACATGCAACTGAGTGTGGAAAGGACATACACTTAACTGAGCAAGGAAGGTTTAAGCGAAGTTGAACAGATAGTGAAGTCCTGTGTGAGAGATGCTGACTGTTAACAGTGAAGATTGCCAGCATGAAGAGGCACTGGGGCAGGAGGTCTGGTTAGTAATAAAGCAAGGGAATAGTGGCATAGAGACATATAAGATCAGGATTAAAGGATTTGAGTTTCGACAAGCTCACTGAAATGTTTTGAAATGAAAATCCACAATGGGAGGTGTCACTGACATTTATTGAGATAAAACCCTAAAGACAAAGAAAACTAAAGACTGGAAGTTTTCCCTTTTCTTTGATGGTGGCTGAAGGCAGGATAAGCAGCGTGAATAGAGAAGCTGGCCTATAGGTTCTGCATTATCCTGTGGAGCAGAGTTGCTTCAATACTGTTCTATGGCTATGAGAATAAACAGTGAATGGGGTTAGACCAAAACAAGGTTCTGGCACACATGCTAAATAGAATCCCATGAGAAAGCTAGATTGATTCTGAAAATTCTCTTTTTTTTCCTGGAAGGTTTCCTGGTTTCAAAAGCCATCTGGATGGAATAAATAAAACAGTGATTAAAACTGAAATACCAGGAAGTCTCTTTCACTTTATCTTACACAGTAGGGCTCAGAATTGGATAACTCTTTCTTGGCCCAATGCTTACACCTACTACTTGTTAATATATTTCTAAAGAAATTTGTATTTTTGATAAGGAATTATATCAGTTTTTATATAAAGATATTTTATTATAGTATTTAACAAAAGAGGTTTACATTTGCAAATATTAAAAGTAACCTCAGAAAATAGAGTATCACTAATATATATTAAAATGAAAGTACAAATATTGCCTATACTTTCTCAGAAATGCTGAAAATGTCTGTAAAAATAAAGCCTCTAACAATCATTTAAAAAGCAAGTTCTTTATATTTTTATACTAGCTCTTTACATATAGATATTTTAGTATAGTATTTAATGAAAGAGGTTTACATTTGCAAATATTAAAAGAAAGATGTTTAGGGGCTGGAGAGATGGCCCAGCGGTTAAGAGCGCCGACCGCTCTTGCAGAGGACCCGGGTTCGATCCCCAGCTCCCACATGGCGGCCGAGAACCGTCTGAAACTCCAATTCCAGGAGAATTCCAGTTCCAGGGGAATCCGACACCCTCTTCTGACCTCCGCGGCATTGCACGACACGGGTGCACAGACTTGCATGCAGACAGTACATTCATACACATACAGAAATAAATAAAAATAAAAATAAATACCCTGGAGTTATTAAAAAAAGTAAGATGTTTATATTTTAATCCAATTTTATTGAAGTTTTGTGCATTTCATACAAAATTTAGTTGTTTATATATATTTTTTAAAATAGTCCATGAATTGCAAATACCAAACGGTACATGTATGTAAAGGAATAAAGATCATTTCTCTTTTGCTGTTTTTTATCCATGAGATTTTGCATTATTTTCATCTATATAAATTCAAATAATACTGACAATGTAAAATAGGTAAGTAGGCTAGTACTATATTAAATTTTGTTAAAAGCTGCTAAGCCTATTGGAAGATTTTTTATTGATGTTTTGTGTATGTCATACATCATTTTTCAATTCAGTTCAGGAGTATTCCCCTTTCCCTTTCCCCCACCCCACCCCACCCCACCCCAGAGCATTCTGCCATAACTGTCCTGCATCTTTCTCTCAGTCTTTTTTTTTTATGCTTAGGAATTCACATTTCCCTCCATTAATTTTATATTATTCTAAAATATGGATACATACTCTCCACCCATATACAGTAATTACAGAGTCTGAAAATAATTGGTGAGTAGATGCTAAAGCCTGCTGAGAGATTCAAGATTTTTTTAAATAAAATATTTTTATTGGTGTTTTGTGTGTTTCATACATCGCTTCTCAGTACAATTAAGAAACACTCCCTTTTCCATGCCCCCCACCCCACCCCAGTTCATGCATTCTGCCATACATGTCTTACATCTTTTTCTCAGTCTTTTAAAAGTTTTTCTCTGGAGAGGTTTATTGTGTAGACAGAAGTTGATTATTTCAGTCAGTTCTTTGATCCAGTTTTTTGTCATTGTTGTTCCCTCCCATTTGTATTACTCCAAAGTATACCTATGTATACAGCACATATATACCAGAATTATGGCCTTTGAAAATAAAATGTTTGCTAATTCCAAAATACATTTAGGAGTTCACATTTTCCCTTTAATTTTACATTATTCTAATATATGAATACATACCCTCCACACATATACTACAATTACAAAGTCTGAAAATAAGTGATCAATTAATTCTAAAGCCTGTTAAGGGATTCACATTATAACAGCATAGTTGCCTTCAGATAAAAAGAAATATAACATTAACTTTGCTCAGCATGTCTTTCAGCTAGGAATTTGGTGCTAGCATACACAAATGAAAGTTACCATTTGTCCTTTGTTTTTCTGTGACTGTGTTACTTCACTTAGCATAATGGCTTCAAGTTCCATCCATTTACCTGCAAAGTTCATGATGTCATCTTTCTTTACTGCTGCATAGAATTCCATTGTGTAGATGTACCACATTTTCTCTATCTAATCATCAGTTGAGGGACACTTGGGTTGCTTCCAGCTCTTTGCTATTGTGAAGAGAACCACAATAAACATAGATGAGCATGTATCTCTGTGATAGGATGAGTCTTGTGGGTATATACCCAGGAGTGGTATGACTGGGTCAATGGTAGGTTCATTTTCAGTTTCTTGAGAGTTCTCCACACTGGTTTCCATAGAGGTTCCATGAGTTCGCATTCGTACCAGCCGAGGATGAGTGTTCCCCTTTCCCCAAAACCTTTCCAGCATTTGTTATCCTTTGTTTTCTGGATCATAGCTAGTCTTACTGGTGTAAGATGAAATCTTACAGTGGTTTTAATTTACATTTCCTTAATTATTAGAAATGATGAACACTTTTTAAGATGTTTCTCAGCCATCTTCTTCATTTGTGAAATCTCTGTTCAGCTCTTTACTCCATCTTTAGAGTAGGTCATTTGTTTTCTTCCTCCTTTGTTTTGTGAGTAATTTATACACTCTGGATGTTAGTGCTCTATCAGATGTATCACTGGTGAGTGTTTCCTCCCACTGTAGGGGTTTTCTCTTCACTTCTTTGATTGTTTCTTTTGCTGTACAGAAGCTCTTGTGTTTACTAAGGTCCCATTTGTCAATTGTTGACCTTATTGTTTGTGCAGCTGCTGTCTGATTTAGAAAGACATAGGCATAGGAAGATTTTTCTCTATAAAATTCTCATTTCCAGTTTTGAGTGGATATTAGGTTTTATAAACAGAGATTTAGTAGCACATCTTAGATGTTTTGAACGGTTCCGACTCAATAGAAATAAACAAACAAATGATGCTTCACTCTTAAAATCTGCACAAGTCTGAATTAATAGGGAAAACTTTAGCAAATAGTAGCTGGTTTAACCAAAAAATATTCTGATGCAGTGAATCAATTCTCCCAGAATGTTTTAAAACAGATAAGCGAAAAAGTTTCTGCTCTCTGACTCTGGGCAGTCCACAGCAACTCAATTATCTATTAAGTCATCCCATTTATTTCCCACGTCAACCAAGAAACCAGAATTGCCTGGGGGATGGCTTATATCACACACCAGGAAGTTTGAACTCTAGCCATATACACAATTAACAAGTTCCAGTATAGCTATTATTCTTGGCTCAAGCAAATTCCACTGGCACAAATTTTCAGTTGGAGGAATACACTAGAGTTCATGTTTTAATTTATAGAATTAATGTTTTCATAGTTGCTGTTTTAAAATAACTTTCTTCAAAAACAGTTGTAATTTTAGTTCTTTTCTCTTAGTGTTATGATCTTAAAAGATGAAATTGTGTAAACTCTGGGTTGTGGGGGTGGGGGTCAGGGGTCAGGGGAGGTTCAGAAGGAAGCCAAGGGAGAAACAGGTATAAAGACAATTGAGACTGATGGAAAAATTATGCATGAAACACATAAAAATTCAAAAAAGATGAGGTAAAGATATATCTATGTTTTATAAGTATCTTTTTTTCAAAGCCAATTTTAATTGAAGCTTTGTGCATTTCATATAAAATTCCCAATCAAATCTAGACCCATCCCCCCTTCCTTGCCCCCTCCACCCCACCAGAGCTCATGCATTCTGCCAAACATGTTTTTCATCTTTTTCTCAGCCTCTTTTAAAATTTTCTATCCAGAAGTTTACTGTTTCAAGCAGAAGTTCACCATTTCAGTAAGTTCATTGACCCAGTCTTTTTGTTGCTGCTGCTGCTGTTGTTATTGTTGTTGTTGTCATTCCCTCCAATTTGCATCATTCCAAAATATGCATATATGCATGCCACATATATCATAGGTTTTAACATCTTCAGCTTATGATATTTTTCTTTATTAGGATGAAAGATGTCATGTTTGTTCAAATAAGTGTTAGGGGATTATGCATGGGGGCATCTCTTGAAATGTCCTGCAAATGTGAGTCACCAGTCTTCCTGTTCAGGGAGGTCTTGGAGAGCCACTAATGGGAGTTCAGCCAGTGTCCAGTCTATAAAGAGGAAAGTCTGCTCATGCTTCAGAAAAGGAAGTCTGGTCTAGTAAGAACTGCTTTTGTCCTCAAGTGGATGGAACTGATAAATGATAAGCTGAAAGGAGCAAGGGGCTCCCACCCTCCTCCCCCCGCCCCCCAACCCCCAAAAAAAGAAACCCTGAGAGACCCCTAAGGACCAGATCCTCAACTGACCTTGAGAATACAAAAACCTTGGTTAATCTGGGCTAACTGTGTGGCCTTAAGCATCCAAAAGGAAAGTACAACCAGATATAAATAATCAGTAAGACTAGAGAATCTGTACTGCAGACAGAACTTGAGATCTTAGTAAAGAGACAAAAAGAAAAAAAAGAGTACTGATGTTTGGTCTGTCTTCAATTCTTATTGGCAAGTGCATCAACTCTGTGGCTGCCACCACTTTTGGTACTCCTCAAAGACATGAGACACAGCTTTGTAACCTTCCAATATTGACTGAGGACTTGTGTCTCTCCAAGAATCCTTCAAACCTTCAATGCCAGATGGGGACTACTGAGATACCCAGCTTGTGGACTAAACAGCTAAGGGGATGTCAGCCTCCTCAGAGTATAGACTGCCACTGTTGGACTACCTCAGCTGTATCATGAAGGCCAGTGGAGGGGGATCAAGACAGGACATGTGCTTACTGGACTTCATTTGGGAGAACATGGGAGGGTCCGGAGCAAAGGTGCAGGACTGATAGTTGTTTGGGATTGCCAAGGAGGAACTTTTGAGCACTTCCTTAAGGAAAACATGACATCTTTTAGGAAAAAAAATCCTACAATTCAATATGTGTATTATGCTGAGTGAAGTAACACAGTCCCAGAAAGACAAACGGAGAATGGTTTCCCTCATTTGTGGATGCTAACACCAAGTCTCCAGATGAAAGGCAAGCTGAGGACATTATGGCTATATTTCTGTTTATCTGAAACCAACTATGTTGTTATAATGTGAATCTCTCAACGGGCTCTAGAATCCACCCACCAATTATTTTCAGACTCTGCAATTACTGTATATGGGTGGAGACTATGTATTCATATTTTAGAGTAACATAAAATTAATGGAGGGAAATGTGAATTCCTAAACATAGAAAAAGACTAAGAGAAAGATGCAGGACAGTTATGGCAGAATGCATGATCTGGGATGGGGTGGGGTGGGGTGGGGGGAAGGGAAAGGGGAATATGCCTGAACTGAATTGAAAAATGATGTATGAAATACACAAAACATCAATAAAGAAAAAAAAAAAAGAAAAATATGAGGGGCTAAAGACGTGCCTCAAGTGTTAAGGGTATGTACTGTTCTTGCAAAGGACCTGAGTTCAGTTCCCAGCATCCATGCTGGGCAGCTTACAACTCACTGTAAGTCACACTCCAGCAGATCTGACATGCTCTTCTGTCATCCATGGCACCTCGGCTCATAGAGGCATAACCCCACAGAGACATACACACATGTATGTAAAAAAATTTTAAAAAGATAATGAAAAAAAGATGTCATGTTTGAAGGCTCCTCCTTGGCAAGCCCAAAAAACCATCAGTTCTGCCCTTGTGCTCCACACTGGGGTTTTCCCTGCCCATGGTCACCAAATGAGGTCCAGTAAGCACCATGTCCTGTCTTGATCTTCCTGTACTGGTCTCCGTGATACAGCCTGGGTAGTCCAACAATGGCAGTCTATATGAAGAGGCTGAAACATAAGTATATTTTACACAAAATTTAAACACTAAAGGAAATAACTGCACATATGTGTTTACTGTAATTATTCCACATTTCTCCAACTCTACTTCCATTCATATTTAATCATATCTAAAACGGTTTTACATTGTTGCCTCAGTAGCTTAGCTGTGTGAGAAAAATCTATAATTTTCTATCATAATAATCATGTGAAAAATAGTAAAATCACAGTAAACTTTTAAAAATTTTGGAATACATTGTGTTAGTAAAGGTTATTATTAATTAATTAATTAATTTTGGTTGTTAGTTCAGAGCCTTTAATGGCTGAGCTATCTCTCCAGCCCAGTAAAGGATATGTTTAAGGTAATTAATGCTCACCTACTGGAGGTAAGCAGTCTCTTCCAGGGGGTGGAGTCTGTAATGCCACTTGCCACATGGGAGTCTTTGCTGGAGACTCTTTTTGTGGTAACAGATGTGATTCACATTCTCTGCACTTGAGATGCTGTTAATAATTCAAGGGCTATGCTTCTTAATTGCAAAACCTTTCAGTCAGATCGATTCTGTCAGCTTTGTTTAAAACTACTCAGGAAACAAAAAGAGTGACTGGGCATCTTATGATAGAATTCTATCCTGAAATAAGTAAAACTTTGAAATATGTGAAATGGAGTGAAAATATTTTTTCTATTTTGGACAAGATTAACACATTTGACTAGAACTTATATGGCTACATAAAATTAGATAATATGTAGGAAAAACAGGTAAAAGAGAATGAAGATTGAAAGTTTGCAGTGGATGGAATATTGAAATAAGGAATACTTTTAAATACCAGATATTAACAATTTTCTCATACTCTGTTTCTTGTTTCATAACCAGTAGAATACATGTCAAAGATGGTTATATTCTTTTCCTCATTTCTTTTTTTAATTTTATTTATTTTGTATGTGTATGAATGTACTGTCTGCATGTAGGTCAGTGCACCCGTGTCATGCAATGCTGCGGAAGTCAGAACAGGGTGTCGGATTCCCCTGGAACTGGAGTTAAAGACAGTTCTCAGCTGCCATATGGGTGCTAGAAATCGAACCTGGGTCCTCTGCAAGAGCAGTCGGCGCTCTTAACCGCTAGGCTATCTCTCCAGCCCCCTTTTCCTCATTTCGTACATAACAGTTTCTGGTCTAGGGGTTGGTGATTGAACAAGCAACACTAATCCATTTTGAGGCACAGAACTTTAGGTATTAGGATTCTTCCCAATTGAGCTATAGGACTAGCGAGATGAGAAGCCAAGACCTAATGCAAACACTTGTGTGTGAATAAAACCAGCAGAGATGATACAAATTAAAGCAGCACAAAAGTCTGAATTTCTGAATGTCCAGCCCAGTCCTGGAGGATCTCACTTGAAGCTCTTGTTTAATTTCAACAAGATCCTCCCAATGCCCACAGAGCTACAGAAGCCAAGGAGAGTGAGGGTTTGCAAAGTATATGTGGGAAAAATCTTACACACTTTCGTATATGTGAGTAATGTTATTAGTAGTAGCTTGTTGTCTAAGATTTGACTCCTTGGATATCTGTATTTCTAGTCCATCCTTGTGCTAAAACATTTTTCCAATGTATATTTTTATAGAATTTTTCTGCATTTCATACATCTTAATCATATTTGGATCACCTCCCCTATCTGCAAACCCCCACAGACTGCCCACATAATATCATGCATTCTGTCATATATGTCAAGCCCTCTTCTGTCAAGTTTGTGTATCTAGGTGTCTTTTAGTGTGAGTTCATCCACTGGATCCTGTTCAGCCCGTCTAGAGTCCCTCCCTTAAAGAAGATCCACTATCCCTCGCCAGCAGTAAAGAGATGCCAATAGTTCCTCAGTAAATGTTGGGACCTTCTTCCCATTTCCCTGGTTCTATGCTAGGTTTTTGCCTGATTGAATTTGTCTGGGTCTTGTGCTTGCTGTCACCATTAGTGTAAGTTTATAATGGCAAGTTCCCAGAAGCCTAGAAGACTGTTTTCTTATGGTCATGTGCTGTTGGAACCTTTGCTGAGGATGATCCACCCCTAGGTCCTCAGAGGGCCAGAGCCAGAAGTGGCACAGAGAGGGCCAACAGATGCATCTCTGGGAGGTTTGTCTTTTGCAAACCTTGTTTAGTCTTTCTTTTTTACAAGTTTATATAGTGAAAAGCAGGGGTCTCAGAAAGTGCATGAAAAGGCCAGGATTCCAAGGAAAGTAAAACTTAGCCAGGTGTTCCCATACAGAGAGGATGGGGGAGATGCTTCACATGTAAACCTTGGGTGGTAAACAACTTTGAAGGAAGGAAGGCAACCATTGAAAGTGCACATAAGGGGCTGGAGAGATGGCCTAGCGGGTAGGAGCACCGACGCTCTTGCAGAGGACCCGGGTTCGATCCCCAGCACCCACATGGCGGCTGAGAGCCGTCTGTGACTCCAATTCCAGGAGAACTCCAGCTCCAGGGGAATCCGAGACCCTCTTCTGACCTCCGCGGCATTGCACGACACGGGTGCACAGACCTGCATGCAGACAGTACATTCATACACATGCAAAGAAAAAAAAAAAAAAAAAAAAAAAAAAGAAAGTGCACATAAATCTTGGTTAAAGCAGGTAAGACAGATGACAATCACAGGTGCACTTACATCCTGAGTAAAGCAGGTAATAACTAGAAGAAGACAGATAACAATCAATGAAGACTGGCCAAGACGATTTTCCCATAGAACAAAAGGGAAGTTCTGGGCCTGGGAGCTGTATCCCAGTTGGTGTTCCAATACACAGGGTTGTATTGAGCCCACTGTTTTCAGCAGTCCATCCCCTGTCTGGGCCCAGAGCTGCTTCTCCCTGCCTCTTACAATCTTTCCACCTCCTCTTCTGCAATGGTCCCTGAGCCCTGGGTGCATAAGAGGCCTATCCAGTGACACATACCCCGCAGACTCTTGTTTTCTACAGTTTGGTGCTTTGCAGCATTCTGTGCTTATTTCCCTTTGTTGCATGAAGAAGCATTGTTGGTGAGAGTTGAAAGATGCATTAGTATTCTCTCTACCCCCTGTGGGCCATCATTACAGAATCATAGAATTGGTTCTTCCTTTTTCTGTTGCCATGTTTTTGTAAACCCATACGGAGTCTCTCCAGTAAGACTCAGGAAGTGCCTGTTTATAAATTTTAGTGTTCTGGAAGTCACGGTCTCACCAAGCATGATATCTTATGTTCACACATCATGAATTTCTGAGTAATGCCGATTTGCAATGTCTTGCTTTGTAATTTGCTGCTGCCTCTAATACTAGAATCTGTAAACCTCTTCTGTTTCTTCCAGCACTAAGCAAGTCTTTCTCATACTGTCTTCAAGTTATCTTTTTTTGGGAGGTGGTCTTTTTGAGACAGGGTCTCCCTGTAGCTTCAGCTGTCCTGGAACTCACTTTGTAGACCAGGCTGGCCTTGAACTCACAAAGATCCGCCTGCCTCTGCCTCCCAAGTGCTAGGATTAAAGGCGTGCACCACCACACCCGGCTCAAGTTATCTCTTATACACAATAAATATCCCCAAGTTTTTCCAAACATGTAAGTGCACAGACCCTAGAAGTAGGTGGAAAATATGTACCACAGACAACTGAACTGTTTATATTCAACTTCCTTTTCCAGAGCTGTGGAGAAACTTCGACATTTGAGTATGGAAAATAATGTCTAAAAATGTTTAAAAGTTAGCATACATTTATTTAGTTAGCATAGAAAAATCAAGAGAAACATTTAAAAATGATTTAAATTGGGCAGTGTTCAGCAAATAAACTATTGGGTTTATCTATCGAAGGGAGAAAACAGAAGTTATACCCAAGATTTCTATTCTTAGACTGAATTACAGATCAATGTAGTCGTTTTCCGTCTTCGAAATATACCACAGATATATGATCCAAACATCTGCTGCAAGGTGGTATCTCTGCTATTTCTTCCTTTCTCCATTGTTATCTAATTGTTTTCCTTCCTTGTTATTTGGAAATTTATAAATGCCCTACTGTTTATAAGATACTGGCTTATTTATGAGGCTGCTGAGATACACGTACAAAATCTACAAAATAAATCAGTTTGAGGTTTGTCTTAGTTATCAGTAACAAACTAGTGCAATTCTAACCAGCTTACAGCAGCATTTACTTCTGGATTCTTCTGTGGGTCAGGAACATGGGAATAGTTAAACTGGTGATGCTAGTCAGGAAGCTGAACACATGGAACACCTGCAGCAGCTAGGAACTCATCAGAAGTTCCAGCAATGGCTAGGAAAATGGTTTCTTTTCTATCCCATGGGTTATCTGGGGACTCATGTCCTCCATGGCACTTAACCTGAGGCAGCTGCACTGTGCTGGCACTTGGGCTTCTCCATAACTGCTTACAATGTGACACCTTGTAACTTCTAGCGTGACCCAGAGGCAAGCCAAAACCTTTCAAAACTTAATCTCAGAAATGACATGCCACCTCTCTGTCACTATTAATCACAAGGACCAAATGCAGGAGCAGCTAAGAGAGGGCTGTGGAGAAGATATTGAAGAGTCCAAGGCAGCAGGCAGAATCTTGGATCTGTTTTGGAAGCAGGCTATCCAAGTATTGATGAAATCCAAAGGCAAAATAATCTTTTTGGTATTTCAAATATTTGTAAGACAATAATGTAAATGTTGAATATTCAAAACTGAATTCTGATCCTGGCTTTTTTATTTTATTTACTTAGCTTATGTTAGAAATCAACAAATAGCTTCACGTCCTTAAGTATGAGGACTGATATTTATTGGGCATTGTTCTAGACTCTTGTTCTCTTAAGCATCTCACAGAGGCCCATCATGTCCTTTAATCTGTATGTGCAGAGAAGAAGTCAGGTCAGTGACTGCAACTTACACCATTAATACACTATTGTTTCAACCCACTGACAAATTACACAGACAATATGTCTATAGTAGAAGGTTACATAACAAGAAATAGTGCCAGACAGGACAGACCTTCCTTTGAGTTGGCCCAATGTATCAAACCTCTGTTAGAATTAGTTACACAATAAATTTCACTATGTCAGATCAAGAGAGAAATGAGAGGATTAAGTAAAATGAGTTTTAATTCATAACTAAGAGAAAACAGAAGATAAAAATCTATAATATGAATTACAATGTCCAAAATTATAGATAACCAATTATATAAAGCATTTATAAACATCTTATGGAGAATGATGTTTTCTGAAACAAACACAAATGCACGTAGACTATGATTTTTTAAAATTTCCCCCATCTGCACCTCTCCTTATTGTCTCCTGCTCAATTTAATGTTCTCTGTTTGCTCTGTCTGTCTCTCTGTCTCCCTCTCTGTCTCCCTCTCTGTCTTTCTCTGTCCTCTCTCTTTGTCTCTCTCTCTTTCTCTCTCTGTCCCTCTGTCTCTCTCTCTCTCTCTCTCTCTCTCTCTATATATATATATATATATATATATATACATATATATGCCTATAGAGCCTAATTTGTGTCTCCAAATGTCTTTCAGTATGAACCCATCTACTAGAGCATGGTTAACCTACCAAAAGTCCCAAGTTTGAAAGAGACTGTCCCTGCTCCTCCCAGCAACAATTTGTTGCTACAGTTTCCTTAGGTGGGGTTGGAGCTTCTTACTCACTTCCTGATGTCTGTGCTGAGATTTTTTTCTTGCTTGAGTTTCCATGAGACTTGTGGATGTTGTCACCGTCACTGTGAGTTCATAGGAGAAACTGACCAGCTACCTGAAAAACTCTGTTTCCTAGTGGTCATTCACCACCACTGACTGTACAGTCTTTCTGTCCCATCTTCTACAACGATCCCTGAGCCGTGGGAGGCAGAAGTTTGATACCGGTGTTCTATTTAGAGATTAGTACTCTGCAGCCTCTTGTTCTCTGCGTGTTGGCTAGTAGTGGGTTTCTGTATTAAACCTCAACTGTTGCATCGGGAAACTTCTCTGGTGAGAGTTATGAAATGCATTAATCTATGGGTATAATAATAAGTCATTAAGAATCAGTTTAATAGTTATCATTGCTATTTAGTAGAAAACTGATATTATGATCAGCACCCTGTCTAGCCTCGGGTTCCTAAGCCTGTTATTATGTCAGGCATGGGCTCCATGCTAGGAAGTAGAACTTAAGTCCATTAAAGAGTAGCGTGCATAGCACCTTCCAACACTATGAACACTAGCCAGTAGAGATGAGGCTGTGAAGTCAGCATTTGCTTGATTTCTCCTTGCTTGTTCTACAGCTCATGTATATAGTATCTTCAGCAACAGGCTTTTCTCATCCATTTGTTGTGGGCTATAAGTAATTCTTATCAGATGAGTTAGTTTCACCTCATATTTTAGTTACACATTTCAGATGTTTCTCTAGGTATGTGACTATATTGTACGGTGTGTGACTGACATATGTGCAATGAATCTAGGGGTAGATATGACAGTGGGTCTTAGCAAAAAATAGCTTCACCTTCACATTGGCTTCAAAAATGTGGGTATTATACCAAATCTGGAGAAAGTGTGGCTCCATGAAAGCAGCCAACCACTAAGGATGTAGTGCTGTACAAGGGTAAGTCAGGAGCAATCACTTCATTTTTCTTCTCTAAAGCCCTGCATGTTTTTATACTATGCCCTTAAATTAGACTCCTGTTGTAAAGTACAATAATTTCAGCAGGAATGATGCAATGCCAGTCTTTATGGACACACACCTGCAAGCATCCATTTAAAGTCATCCTGTTGATTGCTATAAATGGGTTCAAAAGACATCCATGATTATAATTTTATACCTGAGATTGTGTTTATAATACAAGAGAAGTCTACATAAAACACAGGTAAGAAATAATAAGCCTACTTCAAAGGAAATCCTTGAAAACCAGAGGAGAATATTGGATTAATTGAATGAGTATCAGAGGAATACATTTGGCAACATCTACAAGACTTATTCCATTTTCTCATGTGGATATTAACCCTTTATCATCTATATGGCTTACGGGTATGTTTTTCCCATTTCTACAATGTAGTTCATATAGTTTTGTTTCTGTATTCCTCGTATATAGTTTCAGTTCCAAACAAAAAGTGCACAGTCTTTAATATTTTAATGGCATATGTTAATCTATTAATGGCTTTGAGGAACTTACTCATCAATGATGCAGGGAAGATACATTTCAAATATTTGCATGTAATATGAGGATAAATTATAAAGGCAATTACAATGCTAAAGAAATCCTTCTAAGAACAACTATGAGGATAAAATTCTGTTGTGCAAATTCCTTCAATGGCAATAAGGCAAAAGGATCTGGATTCTGGTTTTCAAAATGCTCCTTGCTTTGAACACTTAATAATCCTCAAATTGCTCTCTGTTGTGGACTCCTGCATTCTCTTGGATGTTTTCTTGAATATGCCCACAGAGTTTAAGTATTTATGTACTTGTGCCTTCTTTTCAAACCTTTTTTCACTTATTTTTAACCCTAAGAATCTTACTTTTCCACGTCACTCTTGGTTCATTGCTGTCTCTCTGGAATAATGCTCTCTCTCTCTCTCTCTCTCTCTCTCTCTCTCTCTCTCTCTCTCATATTATATCATGCTATTTTTGTTCCATTTCTGTTGCTTTTACTTCTTTCTGAAGCAGTTATGTTGTACATAAGCAAGTGTTGCCTCAGTGATAGAAATATCTAAATGAGATTTGGCCTCCTTGGCTTATGGATTAGAAAAATGTATTGTAGCTCCCCAGTACCCTAGTGTTGGGGCTCCTTATTTGCCAGATAAAAATGAGAGCATCTACCATGCCTTGGATCACCCACCATGCAGGCACAGAGAGGTTGTGAGTTCATTGTGACAAAGTTTATGAATCTCATTAAAACTCTCAAAGACAGTCTCATAATTGAAAGACATACAGAGTATGGAAAAATAAAATGAATATATATATATATATATATATATATATATATATATATAATATATATGGGAAAAAAGAGAGATTTGGAAATTGGTTAGAGGAAGATAAATTTTTTTTGTCTTTTTGAGACAGGGTCTCCCTGTAGCCCCAGCTGTCCTGGAACTCGCTCTGTAGACCAGGCTGGCCTTGAACTCACAAAGATCTGCCTGCCTCTGCCTCCCAAGTGCTAGGATTAAAGGCGTGCGCCACCACACCTGGCCGAGAAGATAAATTTTATACACACACATTTAGTAATGATGAGATGCATGAATTCAAGTCAGTATCACCTATTAAAAAACAACCCTATGGACCAGCAATTTGAGTGCAAGTCAGCAAGATCAAACATGGCTTGATAGAGCTTATTCATTCGTCAAAGACTCAACTGACATGGCAGGAATGGCTGACATGGCTTAGAAGCAGGACCCTGCCTCTGTCTTGTAGTGCATCATCTGACAGCACTAAAGAGATATTATGTATTCAAAAAGCTATCATCTAAACTTATATTGTGTATAAAATAAACTCCAGGAAAACAGGGGTTAAATCAGGATAAAAATTCATCACATGTGTTCAAAAACTAAATAAATTATGACTCTTAGAGGAAAATAGTTGAAACAGGAAGCTTATAAAACATAATGAATATTATTTTGCCTTCATTTAAATCCAACAGAACATACAAGGGAAATGCTTTATGGATGGAGAAAGCAAGAGAGGAATAAAGAGCTTAAGGCTTGGTCTGCTGGGAGATAATAACAGTAATTATATATTACATTTACATAATGCTTTATGATTAAAGTGCTTTCACAGTACTACCTTACTTTATCCTCACAGTGGCCCTTCAGGTAGAGGGAGTGATTATTATCCTCCTGATGTGGCCAGTAAGAAAGCTACAGAGAATAGAGTAGCTCTTCCAAGGTGCTCTGAAATGGTAGAGGACCTTAGAAAGGTCACATAACCCTGCTTCTTAAGCACCATGTTTCTTTTATTAACCTGTAAATTAAAGAAAATAATAGATTACAATAAGCCACTTTTCTCTTTCCTTATGTAATGTTAAATTAGTTTAGATATAGTTCAATTTTGTATATACATACATGTCTCTAATCTAAAAATGAAATGGCTGATGTTCTAGTGGGTTGTAAGAGGCAGGAAATGAACTCAAATCTCCTGGGCTGGTGTTCTGCCTACCAAGGAATTTCCCTGAACTGGCAGTTGAAACATTGAGAATGAGTGGGTTCTAAGAGGGAGTAGGTACATATAAGATCAAAGGAAATACAGAAAAAGAAAAACAATGTCTTTCAAAACTATAAAGGACAAAGTCTTAATGGTAAGTTAAGAAAATGATTAAAGTCAAAGTGACTTAAAGAAAAACAAGGATTATTGAAGCAAATGTGGTGATCTAAGTGAGTTAAATGATTTTAGGGTAGTGAAAACAAAAGGCATTTAAGGGCTTAAAGTTCAGTGTGAACGGAAGTTGAAATCCAGATGTAGCCAGGTCTGGTCGTGGCTGTGAATGTTGGACTGAAGGCTGTGGAGTAATAGTGGAGGCCAGAGATGGTAGGCAGACAATAGAAGGTAAGTTTTTCCTGAGGCAGACACTGATTTGAAGAGTCAGCAGTTGAATGTAGTATGGCCTGAGTCAAGCCATCCTGAAGGGAGGAGGCAGAAGCTTGAGAGGCATAGCACTCTTGGTTTTAGTTGTCCCACTATTCCTTTACAGTGTCACCAGTCTGATCATGTTATCAAGTCAGCAGCCACAGGTAGGCAGATAGAATGACAGTGGATTCCCCACTGCTGTGGAGAACATCTGTCCTCATAAATATCATTGTTGTAGCAATTGGTCCTCTTAGTGAGAAACCGGATGTTCCCTTTTCTTTGGCTTTCTGTAGGCATGGAAAGTCTAGCTTCCAAAAGACCACGGCATTTCCTCTCCCTGCCTACCATGTTCGTTTGTTCTTGTTGCTTGCTCCTTATCATTTCAATCTGAAATGCCCCCCATAGGGTCATGCTCTTGAACACCTGCTCTCCACTTGGTGACACTTCTTTGGGAACAATCTGGTGAATGTAGGTGTTCTAGTTTGTCTTCCATTGCTGTGACAAAACACTCTGACCAACACCAACTTGGGGAGAAAAGGGTTATTCAGTTTACATCTCCTGGGTCACAGTTGATCACTCAGGGAGCCCAAGGTAAGAACTCAGGGCAGGAACCTGGAGGCAGGAGCTGAAGCACAGGCCATGGAGGAATGCTGTCCACTGGCTTGCTCCTGGCTTGCTCTCTGGCTCATGCCCAGCCTGCCTTCTTATACTGTCACTGCTCAACAATCAAGACAATACACCACAGATGTGGCCACAGGCCAATCCAATGGAGCAAATTCCCCAATTGAGGCTCCCTCAACCCAGGTGTGTCAAGTTGACACTAAAGCTGTCCAGCACAGTAGGTCACCAAAGATAGATCTTTGAAAAGCATGGCTTAGACCCTGGTCCCTGCCTTGTTCTCTGTGCCTTAGTCTACTTGGAGATGAGTAGAATCTGCCACACCATCCCACCAACATGCCTTCCTTTCCATGATGGAGTGAGAACCTCTGAAATCAGGAGCACAAATAAATCTTCCCTCCCTATGTTGTTCTCCTGTACTGTGTTCATAAAGATTCAGAAGTGCTGATGTGGTTAGGTCACATCTTTAGCTGCTGTAACATGTACTTTATTATATACACATAATAGACATATATGTATAATGTGATTCTTGGAATCTATTTAAAATATTTCTGTACATCTTTGTCCACAGCGAACTTGTTATTCAAAGTGTATGTTGACAGTTATTCCCTGATGAACGTGTTCTTTGGCCAATCAGGTGTGTCTAACCTGCAACTCTCAGTCAGCATGTGCTCCAGGATAGCTATGCATGAGGCCCAACGAGAAACTGTAACATTACATAAAACATCATGAACTTTTCTTTTGTAACTCATTAGCACATTTCATAGATGACAACATCATATAACAATGTTAAAAGTTTGGGGACACTTGATAAATTTCTGATTCCCCTTTATGTTAACAAATATTTCAGTCATTTTTCTGTAGCTATATCCAATTTTTAATCTGCTCTTGAGTAAATGTAGGTAGTCATTTCTACCAGAATATTCTGGGCTTTGCAAAGTCACAATCTCAATTCAGACCACAACTCTGCTCCATACTAAAGATTGTTATTTGCATCTTATTTTGTCTAGAATAATTATTCAATGAACAATATTTGTCCATTAAATATTTTCTCAGAATTCAGTTACTGAAAGAATACTAAAAGGCGCAAACACCTTAGACCCACTTAAGAACTGAACTTCTGATTTCCCTTAGGTGACCCATTTTATATGCTGATTAAATTTTTCCTTCATTAATTCATGAAATATTCATTCTCTCAGCAAATTGTTGCTGTCTCCCATGGGTCAAATATTTCAGAAAAACTTAACAACTATATTCAAAAGTTGAACTTGACTTATTTTAGAGCTTCCATGGTAGTCTAAGTGAGGGTTCGTAGCATTTCCCAGGTTGTATTTCAGTTCTTCGAGCTCAGGTAAAGTCAGGTTGCTGAGCCCAGTGTCAAAACTTTCAGATCTTCACCCTGGACTCAGTAGAGGCACATCTACAATGGAATGATTGCTCTCTCATGGACAACCTCAAACACCCAACCACTCTCATTACTATAACTAATGGCTTTTATAAAAGGAGTGGTTAGCTGCCATGTAATCTGAAGCCAAGGGAATGAAAAGTCAGAGTCAGGAGATGAGATGTTCTGGGTTACAGTTGTTCTAAACTGTGTGCTTCTGGCAGAACTGGACAGGAGTCTAGTGACCATAGAAAGCATCACTCAAGGCAGAGATATGGGGAGAATCAATAGCCTTTATTATTTCACCAGCACCCCTCTTAGAAAGATGTATTGGGCAGTCTGAACAGAGAATCCTGGCCCTTAGGGGCCAAGATAGCATATTTGAATCTTAGAATAAGTCACTTTTTATTACAGCATTTCTTTGAAAGAGATATGGATATGTTCTCATTATTTATTCTTTTTTATTTCTATATATATTTTATTGAAGTTTCATGCATTTCATACAACATTTCTCAATCCAACTTGGACTCATTCCCCTTTCCATGCCCCCCACTCCACCCAAGATCATGCATTCTGCCATATATGCTTTGCATCTTTTTCCAAATCTTTTTAAAGTTTTACTATGCAGAGGTTTACTGTTTTGGGCAGAAGTTAACTGTCTCAGTCAGTTCTTTGTCCAGTTCTTTTGTTGTTATTCCCTCCTATTTGTATTGCTGCAAATATGCATGTATATATCTCACACATATGTCAAAATTATGTCTGAAAATAAACTGTATATTAATTTCAAATCATGTTTAGGAATTCACATTTTCCCCTTTAGTTTTATATTACTCTAAAATATGCATATATACCCTCCACCTATATATCAAAATTACAGTCTGAAAATAGGTGGTAGTTTAATTATACAGCCCATTAAGGGATGCATATTTTTTTTAATTTTCATTTTTTATTGATGCTTTGTGTATCTCATGCATCATTTTCCAAATCAGTTCAGGCATATTTCCCTTTCCCTTCCCTACCCCTCCCCACCCCATCCCAGATCATGCATTCTGCCATAACTGTCCATATTTAAACAGCACAGTTGTTTTCAGATAAAAGGAAATATAAGGTTAACATTTCTCAGTTTGCTTTACAACTAAGGATTTGGTGCTAGCATCCACAAATGAGGAATACCTTTTTTTGTGGAACTGTGTTACTTTACTTAGGATAATGGCTTCTAGTTCCATCCATTTACCTGCAAAGTTCATGATGCCATCTTTCTTTTTTTTTTTTTTTAATTGTATTTTATTTATTTATGTGTATGAATGTACTGTTTGCGTGTAGGTCTGTGCACCCGTGTCGTGCAATGCCGCGGAGGTCAGAAGAGGGTCTCAGAATCCCCTGGAACTGGAGTTCTCCTGGAATTGGAGTTACAGACGGTTCTCAGCCGCCATGTGGATGCTGGGGATTGAACCCGGGTCCTCTGTAAGAGCGGTCGGCGCTCTTAACCGCTAGGCCATCTCTCCAGCCCGTGATGCCATCTTTCTTTACTGCTGCATAGAATTCCATTGTATAGATGTACCACATTTTCTTTATCCACTCATCAGTCAAGGGACACTTGGGTTGCTTCCAGCTCTTTGCTATTGTGAATAGAGCTGCAGTAAACATAGATGTGCATGTATCTCTACGATAGGATGAGTCTTGTGGGCATATACCCAAGAGTGTTATGACTGGGTCAGGTGGTAGGCTCATTTTGAGTTTTTTAAGAGTTCTCCACATTGCTTCCATAGGGGTTGCACATGTTTGCATTCCCACCAGCAGTGGATGAGTGTTCTCCTTTCCCCACAACTTCTCCAGCATTTGATATCCTTTGTTTTCTGGATCATAACTAGTCCTACCAGAGTAAGACTATAACGTAAAGTGGATTTAATTTGCATTTCTTTAATTATTAATGATGTTGGCCACTTTTTAACATGTTTCTCAGCCATCTTTACTTCTTCATTTGTGAAGTCTCTGTTCATCTCTTAACTCCATCTTTTGAGTAGGTCATTTGTTTTCTTCCATCTTTGTTTTTTGAGTAGTTTATACACTGTGGATGTTAATGCTCTATCAGATGTATCACTGGTATAGGTTTCCTCCCACTCTATGGGTTTTCTTCTTACTTCTTTGATTGTTTCTTTTGCTGTACAGAAGCTCTTGAGTTTAATAAGTTCCCACATGTCAATTTTTTACCTTATTTTTTGTGCAGCTGCTGTCTGATTTAGAAAGTCTTTTCCTATGCCTATGTCTTGTATGTTACTGCTAATGTTTTCTTCCATCATTTTCAGAGTTTTGGGTTTCACCTTAAGGTCTTTGATCCACTTGGAGTTGATTTTTGTACAGGGTGAGAGGCAGGGGTTTAGTTTCATTTTTCTACAAATGGTGATCCAATTATGCCAACACCATTTGCTGAAGATTCTGTCATTCCTCCATTGAGTCTCCTTGGCCCCTTTGTCAAATATGAGGCAGCTGAAATTGGATTTAGTCAGGTTCAGATCTTCAATTTGGTTCCATCGATCTATGGGTCTGTTTTTGTGCCAATACTAGGCTGCTTTATGACTATAGCCCTGTAATATAGTTTGAAGTCTTGTACAGTAATCACCCCCTGTGTTCTTCTTTTTGCTCATGGTTGCTTTGGGTATTTGGGGTCTTTTATTTTTCCATATGAATTTTAGGACTTTTTTTCGTAGGTCTGTGAAGAAGCTCATGGGGATTTTAATTGGTATTGCATTGAATCAGTCTATTACTTTGGGCAGGATGGTCATTTTTACTGTATTAATTCTTCCATTCCATGAGTATGAGAGGTTCTTCCATCTTCTGGTATCTTCCTCAATCTCATTGAGTTATTTAGAATTTTCATTGTAGAGACTTTTAGTATCTTTGGTCATGTTTTTTCCTAGATGTTTTAGTTTTGGGAAACTATCGTGAGTGAGAAGGTATCTTTGTATTCCTTCTCCAATTGCTTGTCATTGGCATAAAGAAAGGCTACCAATTTTTCTAAGTTAATTTTGTAGCTCACCACTTTACTGAACATGTTGCATTTTTTCCTTTAGTCACTACTGGAAAGAAATTCTAGTGAGTCATAATACAAGAGAATTACTTCTAATACATTGAGTTTACTCTGTTCCTCTAATTCCCATAACACAGAAATTACGATGACATTGAAACAAAATTGAGGTATTTCAGTTTGGTCATTTCATTCCTACTGTAGCTTTATTTGTATTAAAAGTTAAAATAAAACAGTGGTTGAAAAACTATATGAAAAACATACTTTGCTAAACATTGATCTAGGGGAAAACTTCAGTTTCTTTCAAGAAAAATAAAGCAAAAAAGTATACATGTGATAGGGTATTACATGTAGACAACATCTATCTATCTTTCTAATCTATCTATCTATCTATATATCTATCTATCTTATATTTTTCTGTCTACCACCTATCCATTATCACCTACCTGCCTATTATCAATCAATCAATCAGAACTATCATTTATCTCTCTGTTCTTCTGTCCTGTATTTATATTCTACATATCATTCATCTATCATCTATTTATCCATTCATCTATCCATTATCTATATATCTAAATACCACAGATCTCTTTAATACATATGTCTATTTTATTTATTTATTTTTTAAGGGATTCTACAATATAAGAGCACAGTTGTTTTCAGATCACATTGACATTTCTCAGTTTGCCATACAATTAGGTAATTGGGGCTAGCATCCGCAGATGAGGAATACCATTTGTCCTTTATTTTTCTGGGACTGTATTACTTCACTCAACATGATATCTTCTAGCTCCATCAATTTACCTGCAAAATTCATGATGTCATCTTTCTTTACCAATACATAGAACTCCATTGTGTAGACATACCACATTTTCTCTATCCACTCATCAGTTGAGGGGCACTTGGGTTGGTTCCAGCTCCTTGCTATTGTGAAGAGAGATGCAATAACATGGCTGTGCATGTATTTTTGTGGTAATATGAGTCTTATGGATACAAACCCAGGAATGGTATGGCTGGGTCAGGTGGCAAGTTCATTCCAAGTCTTCCAACGGTTCTCCACACTGCTTTCCATACTGGCTGTATGAGTTTACATTTCCACCAGCAGTGGATGAGTGTTCCCCTTTCCCCACAATCTCTCCAGCACTTAGTATCATTTGTTTTCTTGATCTTAGCCAGTCTTATCAGAGTGAGATGATATCTTAAAGTGGTTTTAATTTGCATTTCCCTAACTATTAGTGATGTTGAACACTTTTTTTTTTTTTTTTTTTGTCTTTTTGAGACTTTTCTCAGCCATCACTGAATTCCTTCACTTGTGAAGTTTCGTGCGCATTTACAGCTCTTTACTCGAATTTTGAGTGGGTTCTGTTTCCTTCTTTGTTTTTTGCAGTAGTATTATATTCTAGAAATCAATGCTTTGGTCAGATGTATCTGAGGTGAAGGTTCTCTCTCCCACTC
Source organism: Rhizomys pruinosus (assembly GCA_009823505.1). Taxonomy (NCBI): domain Eukaryota; kingdom Metazoa; phylum Chordata; class Mammalia; order Rodentia; family Spalacidae; genus Rhizomys; species Rhizomys pruinosus. The sequence goes on from VZQC01009117.1 coordinate 1,902,860, forward strand.
TCGTGGGGTTTTCTCTTCATGCCTTTAGTGTTTCTTTTGATGCTACAGAGTTCTTGAATTTTATGAGGTCACCATTTTGTCAATTGTCGACCTTATTCTTGCGCAGCTGTCTGTACTGAATTTAGGAAGTCTTTTCTCCACCGCCTATGTCGTGTAGTCTGCTGACCCAACTTTTTTTTCTATCACTTCCAGGGTTTAGGGTTTTCCATGTATGAGTCTTTGATCCATTTCGAGTTGACTTTTGTATAGGGCGAGAGATAGGGTTTAATTGCATTCTTTCTACAAGAGGTGCATCCAGTTTTGCCAACACCACTTGACTGGAACGTTCCTGTCTTTCCTCCATTGTGTTTTCTTTCATGTGTCCCCTTGTCAAATATGAGGTGGCAAAATTGTATGTGCTCAAGTTGGCACTTCAGTTTTGTTCCTTGCGGTCAAACAGCGGTCTATTTTTGTTCCAGTACCAAGCTGTTTTATATGACGTATAGCCTTGTAAATGTTAATAGCTTTTTGACGTCTTGCTATAGAGCATCCACCCCTAATTTACTCTTGTTCAGATCCACAGGGTGTTGCTTTGGGTATTTTTGGGTCTTTTTTGTTTTTTCCAAATGAAATTAAGCATGTTTTTTCTTTTTTTTTCTAACCTGTGAAGGAAACTCATGGGGATTTTAATTGGGATTTGCATAAATCTATACAGAGTTGTTTGGGTAGATGGACATTTTTTACTATATTAATTTTTGCAATCCAAAAGCATGGGAGGATTTTCCACTGCTGAGTCTTCTTCAATTTCCTTTTTTCAATGTTTACAGTTTTTTTTTTTTTTTTTTTTTTTTGTAGAAGATCTTTGGTGTATTTGGTTAGGTTTGTTCCTAGGTATTTTATAGTTTTTGAGGCTACTGTGAGTGGGAAGGTCTCCTAGTATTTCTTCTTCAGTTGCTTGTTGTTGGTGTAAAGAAAGGCTACTGATTTTTCTAGGTTAATTTTTTATCCTGCCACTTTCCTGAAGCTCTTACTCATTTCTAGGCATTTTCTGGTGGAGTTTTTAGCACCCCTTAAGTAAACAATCATATCATCAGCAAAAAGGGATAGCTTGACTTCCTCTTTTCCAATTAGCAATCTTTTAATTTCCTTTTCTTGCCTTATTGACCTAGCAAGTGTTTCAAGCACTATATTGAAGAGGAGTGGTGATAGGGGGCAGCCTTGCTGAGTTCCTACCTTTAAAGGGAATGCTTCTGTCTTTTCCCCATTTAGGATGATATTGGCTGTGGGTTTCTTGTATATGGCTTTGATTACATTGAGGGATTATCCCTCCAATCCAAATCCCTCTAGGACTTTCAGCATGAAGAGTTGCTGGATTTTGTCAAAGGCTTTTTCTGTGTCAGTTGAGATTATCGTGTGTTTTTGTCCATTTACATGCCTCATGATATTTATTGATTTTCATATGTTGAACCATCCCTGCATCTATGGTATGTATCTGACTTGGTCATGATGGATGATCTTCTTGATTTGGGTCTGTATGCAATTTGCCAGTATCCTGTTTAGAATTTTGGCATCTGTATTCATTAGGGAGATGGGTCTATAGTTCTCCTTTTTTGTTGTATCTTTGCCTGGTTTTGGTATTAGAGTGATGCTGGATTCATAGAAGGAATTTGGGAGAATTCTCTCTGTTTGTATCCTTCTAAACAATCTGAGTAATAATGGTTGTAATTCTTTTTGAAATGTTTCATAGAATTCTGCTGTGAAACCATCTGGGCCTGGACTTTTTTTAGTTGGGAGGTTTCTTATTACATCTTCAATTTCTACATGTAATAGTAATCTGTTTAAGCTGTTGATCTTTCCTTGGTTGAGCTTTGGTGATTCCATCCATTTCTCCTAGGTTTTCAAACTTAGTAGATGTGGTGGTTTGAATGAGAGTGTCCCCCCATAGGCTTTAAGTATTCAAACATTTTGTCTCCAGTTGGTGGCACTGTTTTTGGAGGTCTTAGAAGGTGTGGCCATGCTGGAGGAAGTACGTTATTGGGGGCAGGCTTAGTGAATTTAACAAGCCTTGCAGTCTCCAGTCTCTCTCTCTCTGCTTTCTGTACTCATCGCAAGATATGACCCTTGGCTGCTCCAGCTCCGGCCACCATGCTTCCCACCATAATGGACTCTGATTCCCTGGAACTGTCAATCATAAGCTCAAATAAAGTCTTCCTTTTATAAGTTCCCTTGCTCATGGTGGTTTTATCACAGCAACAAAAAGTGACTAATACAGTTATTTGGAACCAGAGAGTGGGCTGTTGGCTGTGAAGAACCTGACCATGTGGATGTTTGGAGAAATGTGGAAGACTTTGGAATTTTGGACTAGAAAAGCTGTTGACTACTGTAAGCAGAGATTAATGGGCCATTCTAGTAGAAGCCTGGAAGAAAGCATTGCTGCAAAAAAAATATAGTTCCAGAGGAAAATAAAGACTTAGACAGAAACTGGGATATTTTGATAAAGAGTCTGGCAGTGGAGACCCCAAGAAGACATTTGAGATGCCAGAGCTGTGAGATATTTGCCAAGGAGAGCTGCATACAGAGAGTGGTACTGGCCTAAGAAAGAGATGTATGTTGCAAGCGAAGCTGGAAGATCTGAGCCATCTAAGAGCTTTGGAAGTCAAGTCCCAGAAGTTGCACATGGAGTTACTGGACTTGGCATTTGCCCTGCTGGTTTTCGGTCTTGTTTTGGTCCAGTATTCCCTCACTATTCCTCTATTCCTCCCTTTTGGAATGGGAATGTGTATTCACTTCCAGTGTATGTTGGGAGTATGTAATTTGCCTTTTGATTTTATAGGAGCTTACAGTTAAGAGATTGGCCTGTGTCTCAGAAGAGATTTTGGACTGTAGACTTTTGAATAGAATTGAGACTGGTAAAGACTATGGGAACTTTTAAGGTTGGACTAAATGGATTTTGCATTTTATATAGCCTATGGGGGCCAGGGAGTGGAATGTGGTGGTTGGAATGAGAGTGTCCCTCCATAGGCTTTAAGTATTCAGAGATTTTGTCTCCAGTTGGTGGCACTGTTGTTGGAGGTGTGACTGTGCTGGAGGAAGTACATTATTGGGGGCAAGCTTAGTGAGTTTAGCAAGCCTTATACTCTCCAGTCTCTCTCTCTGCTTCCTGTGCTCATTGTGAGATGTGACCCTTGGCTTGTTGCTCCAGCCCCAGCCAGCATACTTCCTGCCACATTGGACTCTGATTCCCTGGAACCGTCAATCGTAAGCTCAAATAAACTCTTCCTTTTATAAGCTCCCTTGCTCATGGTGGTTTTATCACAGCAATAGAAAAGTGATTAACAGTAGAATACAGGTTTTTGAAGTATTCCCGTATGATTGTCTGGATCTTTTCATTGTCTGTTGTGATATTTCCCCTTTCATCACAGATTCTATTTATTTGGAGTTTCTTTCTTTTGGTTAACTGGGCTAGAAGTCTGTCTATCTTGTTTATTCTCTGAAAGAACCAACTTTTGGATTCACTGATTTTTTTTTGTATTGTTTTCTTTGTAGCTATTTCATTGATTTCTCCTCTGATTTTTGTTATTTCTTCCTGTCTGTTATGTTTAGGGTTCATTTGTTGTTGTCTCTCAAGTGTTTGTAGCTGCAGTGTTAGATAATTCACTTGTGCTTTTTCTGTTTTTCTGATGTCAGCACCCAGGGCTATAAACTTTCCTCTTAGGACTATTTTTAAAGTATCCCATAGGATTTGTCGTGTTGTATCATCATTGTCATTCAGTTACAGGAATGCTTTTATTTCTTTCTTTATCTCTTCCTTGGCCCATTCATTATTCAGGAGTGTGTTGTTTATTCTCCATGTATTCTTGTAGATAGTAGGGCATATCCTGGTGTTGATAATGGGCTTTATTGCATTGTGATCTGATAGAATGCATGAACATATTTCAATCTTTTTGTATTTGTGGAGGTTTGTTCTGTGTCCCAGTATGTGATCGATTTTGGAGAATGTTCCATGGGGTGCTGAGTAGAAAGTGTATTCTCTGATATTAGGGTGGAATATTTGGTAGTTGTCTGTGAGGTCCATTTGGGGTATCATATCATTCAGTTCAGATGTCTCTCTGTTTAATCTTTTCTGGTTGACCAGTCCAAAGGGCTCAGTGCGGTATTGAAGTCCCCTACTATGAGTGTACTGGGGTTAATCTGTGCCTTGTGGTCCTAGAGAATCATCTTTGTAAAATTTGGTGCACCAGAGTTTGGTGCATATATACTCATGATTATGAAATCTTCATGGTCAAATGTCCCTTTGATAAAAATGTAATAGCCTTCTTTTACTTTGAAGTCTATTTTGTCTGATATTAAAATAGCAACATCTGCTTTCTTATTTTTTTTTTTTTTGGTCTTTTTGAGACAGGGTCTCCAAGGAACTCACTCTGTCGACCAGGGTGGCTTTGAATTCACAAAGATCTGCCTGCCTCTGCCTCCCAAGTGCTAGGATTAAATGTGTGGGCCACCACTCCCAGCTGGAAGCACCTGCTTTCTTTTTGGTACCATTTGCTTGGAATATTTTTTTCCATCCTTTCACTTTAAGGTGGTACCTATCTGTGAAGGTAAGATGCATTTCTTGGATTCTGTTTCATAATCCAATCTCCCAGTCTATGTCTTTTGATTGGGGAGTTTAGTCCACTAATATTTAAGGTTATAACTGAAAAATGTGTGCTGCTTCCTTTCACATTATTATCCGTTTGCATTTTTGGTCTAGGTTTCTATTTCTGCAGTTATGCTTTTATTAATTTCTCTTTCAAGGTGCCTGGGGGTAGTTGCTGTCCTTCAAATTGCTTCAAGTATTCTCTGAAGGGTTGGCTTTCTGGACATGTATTTTTTCATCTTGTGTATGTCATGGGTGATTTTTCTCTCTCCTTCAACTATAATTGAATTTTTTGCTGGGTAGAGTAACCTGGGTTGACATCTATGGTCCTTTAACACTGGGAATGCTTTGCTCCACATTCTTCTTGTTTTCATAGTTTGCACTGAGAAGTCAGTTGTCATTCTGATAGGTTTCCCCTTATATGTAATTTGTTGTTTTTCTCTTGTGGCTTTCAGAATTTTGTCTTTGTTTTGGGCATCTATCATTTTAACTATGATATGGTGTGGAGAGTTTCTTTTCTGATCTTATCTGTTTGGAGTTCTATATGCTTCTTGTATTTGTGTTGGTTTGTCTTTTTAGTTTGGAAAATTTTCATCTATTATTCTGTTGAAGAGCTGATCAATACCAATCTCTTGGTATTCATCTCCTTCCTCTATTCCTATGATGTGGAGGTTTGATCTTTTCATAGTGTCCCACAGTTCCTGGTTGTTCCACTTTTGTGTATTTTTAAATTTTTTTGTAATCATTACCTGAGGTTTTTAGTCTTTCTGAGTTATCTTCCAGGTCTGATATTCTTTGTTCTGCTTCCTCCATTCTACTTCTGAAGCTTTTTCCATTCCTTTCCTCTTGATTGGATGAGTGTTTGATTTCCTTTTTCATTTCATCTTGTGATTGTTTTAGTATTTCCACTTCCTTTTGGAGCTTCTCAATCTCTTCCTGTAGCCCTTTGCTTTGCTGGTTATTTTCCTTATCTTTTTCAACATGGGATCTTTTCAGTGTTTCCACTTCCTTCCAGAGTTTGTCATTCTCTCTCTCTAGGTCCTTCTTGAATTTTTAATTCTCTCTCCTTAGTTTTCTGACTTGTTCTTTATAGTTTTTGGTTTCTTTGAATATGTCCACAATTGTTCCTCTAAGCTTTGTGTCCTGGGCCATCCCTAGGGGAATCCCACTGTAGGAATCTCCCACAGGGTTGGTAGAGCTTGGTGTGGAATTATCCTGCACCTTTCCCAAGTTGCCCCTTCCTCGAGTCCCTGGCATGTGGGTTTCTCTTTGCCTGTATTCCAATGTGAATCCCAAATGCCTCTTCATTGTGTTGAAGGCTTCTTTGCTTGCCTCCTTCAGATTCCTTCTTGTTTGTTTTTTTCCTTGCTTATGGAGTGTTGACTTGTTTAAGTTTTAGGCTTTCTATTGGAAGTCCAACTCACTCTTCCCTTTCTTTTCTGAAGGTTCTCCAAAGAATAAACTTGGACACTCCCTCAGCAATTCCAGATGTTGGTGGGGGGGTATGTCTATTTAGCCTGTGCTTCAGTTGGTCCTGGGAAATCCGCAATCTAAGCTCTGTGCACTCAAGTCTCACAGTGGCAACAGGCCCATCCTTTATACCAGCCAGCAGGAGGACTCCGCCCCCACAGCTACCCAAGATGATTGACTCAAACCAATGAGAGAATTATCCAACAGGCCAGATAGGATTATCCAACAATTTGCCTGGCTGAAGCACTCAGCTCCTACCTGTGCTTCAGGTGGTCCTGGGAAATCCCCGATCTAAGCTCTGTGCACTCCCACATGTCTATTTTATATTAGTCTCTTTACCTATCTGATCATCTATCATCAGGATCATATTATTTCTCTATCTATCTATCTATCTATCTATCTATCTATCTATCTATCTATGATCATTATCATCAACTCCTTTTCCAGTTATCAATTTCTATCTAAATGTGCTGTGGATGGCATATTACAGACCAGGTGGTTTAAAAGCCTGGAAATTATTTTTTCATGCTTACAGAAATTGAGCAAATGATTAGGTCCAAATCTCCCATTCAGCTTATAGAGGTGCAGTTGTTGGTGTTCACATTGTTCTTTCTCTGTATGAAACTGAGTTCAAATTTCTTCTTTTTTATTTTATTTATATGAGTATATTGCTTGCATGTGTGTAAGTGTACCTGTGTTGTGAAATGACTGTGGAGGTCAGAAGAGGATGTCAGATCCTGTGGAACTGGAGTTAGGGATGATAGCTGCCGTGTGAATGCTGTAAATCAAACCTGGGTCCTCTGCAAGAGCAACCAGTGCTCTTAATCGCTGACCCATCGCTCCAGTCCCCAAATTTCTTCTTTAAAAAAAAACTACTCATAGTAGATTAATGTTCATCCAATTATCTCAGTTACCTCTATAATTACCCAGCCTCCAAATACAGTTATCTTAAGGTGCTGGATTTTAGAACTTGAGTATGTAATCAGGTAGAGTAGACATATTTTTGCCACTTATTATGTACTATTTAGATATCTGAACATTAACATTGGTGATCATTGAGAAATCAGATCAATGGTTTATTTCTTCTTTAAACAACACAGCTCATAGGTTTACCATAGGCATAATTTAAAAACATCACCAATTGCAAATAATATGGGTTTTATTTTACTGACTTTTAATTCACTGCAGATGTCGTCCCTGCACCCAAGGATAATCCATCTACACAGTTCCTGGAAATTAAACTCAATGGGACAATGAATAATGCAGAGGAAAGGCAAGAAATTGATCTGAGAATGAAGGACTTCTCTCTCTCTCTCTCTCTCTCTCTCTCTCTCTCTCTCTCTCTCTTGATATTCTTCACTTTCATTGTTTTGGAGAGTTGGACAGATTATTATCTTTATTTTGACTTTCAGTCTATCTCTTCTTATCTATCTTATCCTCTAAGGAGAGTAGACAACCTTGATAACATCCTCCAAACACTTGAAACAGGACAAAGCTCTGTCTTTCCTTGGATTCTCATGTCACATGAGACTGTTATTTTTCCAAGACCCAGTCTCCAGGAGTTAGACGAGAGAAAGGACACACATCCACTCCCCAAGAGGCAGTGACATTTAGAGCCTCTTAACACCTCGATTTTTATTTTCTTTCATCCTAGGAAATAACTGTTTAATCCTAAGTGTGAGGACTATCATCTGAGTCATATTGCACTTTACCTAGATTCTCCTCAGAATTTCACTTTTCAGAATATTAAATAAGAGCTGTCTTTACGTTTCTGATTTCCTTGTATTACCTCTTCCAGGGTAGAGGAAGAGACCTGTGTAACCTAAAACTTCACACTTTTTAAATGGCTGTCCATTGTTTTTTGATTAATACTCAAAGATTTATTAAATCTAGACCTATTCCTAGTATTGAGTTAACTATGTGATTTCAGCAGAGTTCTACAATAAAGTTTTGATTCAGATAGCTGAAAACAAAGTCTACACAGTCTGTTATTTAGTGAGTATGAGAAGCAAGAAAGTGCAGTAAAATTCTTTGAAATTTGTCAAGAAATTTTGTAAATGAAGAGTACTGAAAATGAAGTTTAGAAACCATAACTCTTAAAATCTTTGACAATTTCATACATATGTAGAATGTATTGTGATTGTACTTATCTTCAATTGTTCTTTCTTATCCGTTTCCAACTCTTCCCACCCACCTGATGCCTTTCTTCCCAAATATCCAAATATTCCCTCTCCTTCCTATCTCATTCATATATATATGAAATCAGGTCTAAGTAGGCAGCCATAGTTGTTGCATGTTTGTGACTGTGAGAGCCATGACATTTCTAAAGGACAGCCTTTCATACATAGCACTTTTCTCCATCTTCCAGCTTTTACTTTCTTTCCTCCTGTCTTCTGTGATGTTTCCTAGGCCTCGGTATTTAGAGCTTGGCACTCAACAGTGAGATCCTCATCAATTCTGTGATAGCTACCATTCTTTGCTAAAGAAGCTTATTTGACACAGATTGAGTGCAGTACTAACCAACTAGTATAAACATAAATATTTAGGAAACCTAGTTTTACTACAATTCCATTGGCAAAACATCAAAAGTGAACTCCTCTTTATAACTGGTGACCTTGTTATTTTGTTAAAATTTAACAAAATTTGCAAAACCAGGCATGTATTCCCTTCATGGACTGTGCCTCAAATTCAGTCATAAAGCTGAAGGTTAATGCTGAAAACATTCTTGCCACTAGCTATACTAATGGGTACATCTTGTATGTCAGGTCAAAATTGTAGCATGCAAGCTCCATAGCTGTGAATGATTGTTGGTGACTTTTTTTCCTTGACACCCTGCATAGCTTCTGCTACCACAATGAATAACATGAACTGCAGAGCAAGCTTCCAGACCAGTTCGAGCTTGATTTCTCTGTTCTGTATCCAAGGTATTTGTTATCTTCAAAAAAGGGGTCTTATCATCTAGCTCTGTTGGGTAACCAAAAGCAAGGACAGTAGCTTATATTATTTGAGGATCCTCTGGAACTCTGGTCAACAACTCATAGGAAAGTCCTATACATATGGTACTGGGATCATAAAATCTGCAGCTCCTAAGAGCAGCACTATTAATCCATAGACAACACCTATTTTTAGACTCTGTTTCTTTCTTTAATAAAATTTTATTACTATTATTTTATGTGTATGAGTGTATTGCGTGCATGTTTATAATTGCACCCATGTCATGCAATGCCTGTAGAAGTCAGAAGAGGTCATTTGATCCCCTGGAATAAGATTTATGGATTGTTCTTAGCCACCATGTCAGTGTTGGGAAGTGAACCTGGGTTTTCTGCAACAGCAGCTAGTACTCTTAACTGCTGAACTATCTCATCAGCCCCAGACTCTTTTTCTAAATCACAGTTTTAGTTAGTTTATAGTATATAGGTTCTCATATTGGTTTTCCATATATCCACAAATAGGGTTGATTCTTCTCATAACCTCACCTTTCCTCGTTCTCTATCCGCATCCCCATTTACACATTTACACCCCTGGTAGGCCCCCTCCCTCTACTTTCAAATAAAACGTTTTTGCTCTACCCCCAATACTCCCTTCCACCCCTCATGGATCCTATCATGGCTATGTTTATGGACCAATTGGATGGTGGGTTTGGTTGCAACTGGAAGAGGTAGTATCTTTTCATCCTGTGTAGTTGGGTAAAATCAAATGATACTATTTTTTTCCCTTCTGTTATAGTTTCTTCCTTTCCAGGGCTCTTATTTAAGAATCTAGTCAGTAATACACTTCACTAAGAATATGGCAAAATAAAGGCCACAATGTTTCAGGAATTATGTGTTTTTGAAAATCTCTGTGAAATTGTACAAACTTAGAAAATGTAAGAGGAGGAGGCTATGGGGTTACATAAGGTAAACTGTTTTTGTGAGAGAAGCAATGAGTTCCCGTGGGATTGCTGATCCCGGAATTGGACAGGGTGAAGAGAGCACACACATGGGGCTGATGGCCCTGCCACCAGGCATGCAGCTGTGAGACTAATGGTCCCCCAGCCAAACACGTGGTTGCAGAGCTGCTGCCTCCCATGACCAAATGAACTGAGGAGCCAGCTGTGGGATGATGACCCCACAACCAAGCACATGTGTAGTAACAGCCCAGGGATCATGTCAGGTGGTGCAAATCCATGAAATGTCATTTATTCCCCCACACCCGGTAGTTTAAAAACATCTGGGGTTGGGGGTGGAACCTTACATCTTGTGACATCTCTGCGCAGTGGCCAATCTTAGACTTCCACACAGTCACGAGTCATCCCAGCTCATGGGGCGTATTCAGAAAAGGGGCTTGCTGAGTGTGTGGTAACAGAAAACAGGGCATGCCCTGCATCTTTTGCTCCATCTAGTGTGCTAATCAAATTGGTAGCCTGAATATGCTCAAGATATATCTGAGTCCAGGATTGTCGAAGTCCAGGATTGGTGTCCCACAAGTTTCTCCATCAGTGCTCATGATACATAACTGTTAGCCATGTCAAGAGGTCAAATTCTTTTTTTTTTTTAATTTTATTTATTTCTGTATGTTTATGAATGTACTGTCTGTGTGAATGCAGGTCTGTGCACCCGTGTCGTGCAATGCCGCGGAGGTCAGAAGAGGGTCTCGGATTCCCCTGGAACTGGAGTTCTCCTGGAATTGGAGTTACAGACGGTTCTTAGCCGCCATATGGGTGCTGGGGATCGAACCTGGGTCCTCTGCAAGAGCAGTCAGTGCTCTTAACCGCTAGGCTATCTCTCCAGCCCCAAGAGGTCAAATTCTTGAACATGGCCATAGCTCTTAGAAATAATGGTAGAATTCACCTCAATGGTGGGATATCTCAAAATTCCACACACCTTTGTGAACTGTATCCAGACTTCAAATCCTCTGATCCAAGTTGCCTGGAAGAAGGAAGTCCCATGAAAGATGGCTGGGCATAGTAGAGTACTAACTATGTGAGAAAGCTGAAAAGACAGACTCTGTTGCAACCATCTGCACAAATACCTGTCTGGAATGAGGATCATGGGTGAATTTCTGAATTTAACATCCGAATACTGCTAGGTTTCTACCTAAGCTCCCAAGAACTGCACAGTACAGGAGAAAGTGCCCCAGGAGTTAAACATCAGTGAAATCTTAAGAAATAAAGATATATGGGGCTGGAGAAGTGGTTCTGCAGTTAAGAGCACTGGCTGAGTGCTCTTGCAGAGGACCAGGGTTTGATTCCCAGTACCCACATGACAGCTAACAACATCCATTAACTCCAGGAGATCCAATGCCCTTTTCTGACCTCCACAGGCATTGTACGACAATGGTGTACCACCTATGTGCAAGCACTGCTCAACCACCAGCCACTGGAGTATTTCTAAGAAATTATTCCCCATTGCAACTGACAATTACTGCTTATTAAGGAAAATTTGGGAATTTTAAGGTGACCCAGTTTACCATGCAAATGGTACCATTGTTAAGATCTTTTGAGTTGAAATGTTCCTTAGATATTTCTGTTATTCTGTTATTCTGCTGTACATACAATGTTATGTCCCTTTTGTACTTAACATGAGCATTTTTACATGTTAAAAAATAAAATAATTAATATAATAAATAATAATACATATAATAAAAATAAATATAATAAAAATAATAAATAAATAAATTTTTAAAAGAGATAAAGATATTTCTTATATAGCTAGGTTTGTGATATGAAATACACACTCATAAAGTATCTTGAAATTTGTTAAAAATTATTAAATTTATTTTTGATACATCAGAGAAAAATACTGTAACTCAGTAGAGGCTGTAGATATAGGTTTTGAAAAGTGCACCTTGATTAATCAAAAGCAGGCAGCAATGTTGTTACCTTGCAATTTTTGCAACATATTTAATACCTAATGTTATCTTATGACTCCACCCAGAATTAACCTTTTTATTCCAACAGAATAATATACATTTCATTTAGAATGAAGAACCAATTCTTATAAAGCTAATTACTTCTGGGTGAACCAAAATCTAAGACAAATGACTGCCTGATAACCTTTAAACATATATCTTGGTTCTCTTGATGCTTACTTATTCAGCTGTATAAGATAAAGGAATTCTTTTCAGTACAACCAATATTAAGTTCTTCTAATAAAAAGAGAAGAATCAGGACAACTCCACTAAGATCATTTTCATATTTTTATTATTATTATTTGAAAAATTTTACAAATATATGTTCCATGCCACATTTAAGACTCTTAATGTTTTGAATGCAGTTTTGCAGTACTAAGGGTTTGGAATATTGAAGTCTTATTAGCTGTTTTATGGAATGAAATATAGGTTTGGCATTAAGATCTAGATTTAAGTTATTGACATATTAATGTTTGAGTTACTGACTGATCTCTAAAAAACTGAAATACACTCTTCAATTAATCTTGTAACTAAATATAACAGCATCATTACAATACATAACTATTTTCTTAACCTCTTCTTTTTTTTAATTTTATGTATTTATTATTTATTTATTTTTGTTTATGAATGTACTGTCTGCATGTAGGTCTGTGCACCCATGTCGTGCAATGCCTCAGAGGTCAGAAGAGGGTGTCAGATTCCCCTGGAACTGGAGCTCTCCTGGAATTGGAGTTACAGACGGTTCTCAGCCGCCATGTGGGTGCTGGGGATCGAACCCGGGTCCTCTGCAAGAGCAGTCGGTGCTCTTACCTGCTAGCCCATCTCTCCAGCCCATTAACCCATTTTCTTATAAGGATGTACAGTAAATATTTGAAGAACAAATTTAATCTTTGTATTACAATTACACACTAGAAATTAAATAATTTTATTAAAAATAAATTTAATGCTGAAGAATTAATATTGAGCATATAAATATTGATTGATTCTCAAAATAACAGAACTATTAGAAGCTTCCTATGGGCATTGACTTCCTTCATAGACTTTCTTGATCCATTATTGACCCCCCATGCGCACTACTTTTAACATGGATATTGGTGTGTACATATGGGAAATGAAGAAGTGATAAATCAACACATATAATCCAAACAAAACAAAATACTCCGGCTTAACTCTTTATTAGAGAATAAAAAAGGAGTAATTAAATTAAGCCTGACCAATTGTCTGAATCACTACCTTGCTATTCTTTTTTCTCTTCATGCTTAGACCTGTATAATGACTAAATAAGAGAAGGAACTGAAACCATTCCTTCACAACCTAAGTCCAAACTCTCTAATAATGATGTGTATCCCTTTAATAAGTACCGTATTTATCATATCTTATTGGAGTGCCTTAACCAGATAGATGATTCCATTTACTTCAATTTGAAATCATAAACTTTGAAAGTATACTACTTTTATTTGTAAATTATTTTTGTTGAATGTATAGTTCCAAGCAAGATTAACCACATAAATTAGAGACTTTGAAATTTATCATCTTGCGTAGAGAAATCAAAGCTCCCTTACCCTCAAAAACATCTAATGTTTTAGTATGAATTTCCTAAAAACCAAAATGACCTCATAATTAAATAATCTTTTACATGCTTTTATAAATTCAGTTAAAGATCATTATTTCATTATACATTTACCAGGATCACTTCTTTAAAACTTTCATTATTTAGTTGTTATTTAGTAAGTTATAATTTGGAGTGAAAATAATAGGCTGACTTTATGTTTGTGTTTTACTGATAATGATTATTATTTGAAATTTTAGAATTCTTATCAGGAAACATGATAGGCAAAAAGGAGTAGGTCATCACCACATTCCCATAGTTGAGAATATACCTGATTTTTGATTATACAAATTGGAATAGATATTAAGTCTAATAGTAGTAAACAAGGATAATACACAGGAAATCATCATGTCCAAATAAATCATTTACATCCCAGCCTCAGGTGCAAAACTAAATTTTCATCAGTTTAAATCTTGTTATAAAGCTGGTTCTCTTGACTGACCTGACGTACTTACAGTTTCTGACAGGCCTTTGTAAAACACATGTGCATAATCCATGGGTTGGGTTGAGAAGAAGAGCTAGACATAGCTGGTGGAGGTCTTACTAGGCACCACCGCTCTCCTTTCGTTTTGGTGATCTTTTTGCTGCGCCCGGTATGTGGGGACTGGATTTCGATGGCGTTGCTTCTTTCTGTTACAGCAGCAGTACCCACAGAGCAGGCCCCCCGCAATGAAGAGAACAGCTGCAGTCGCCCAGCCAAGGAAAAGGGCTCCTCCCAACTCTCGCTTCTGACCTATGTGGATGGCTGGGTTGTAGAAATCACTGATGATGATATTGGCGGTCCAGCTTACTGGAATCAGAACGAAAATGCCTGTCAGGATAAAGAGAACTCCCGACGTTCCCAGCAGGTATGCTTTGACCCTCTCACTGGAGCCAGTGCACTGGATCTGCTTCATGCCAGAGACGCCAATCAGAAGAGCAATCAAGGCGAGAATGCCAGCCACACACATGAGTGCACGAGCTGCTTCCAGGACGGGTGGGAGAGCCAGGATGGAGTTATAGAACTTGCACTGCAGCGTGACCCTGGCTTGTTGGATACAATTCATCCAGAGCCCTTCCCAGAGCCTCTCAAAGATAATAATGTTGCTCCCAATAAAAGCTGATACTCTCCATTGAGGCAGAAGCGTAGTGGCAATGGTCCCAACCAAACCAAAGAATCCAAGAACCAGCCCAGCAATCTGAATGGGATAAAAGGCCATTGTCTTTTCTTTGTAGACTGATCCAGCCTGAGAGAGTAGAAGACGCTCCAGTTGCAGAGTGGTGAACTCTGGGAGTCTAGAGCAGTCTCTGGTATTCTCTGCTTCTGCTTTCCATGATATGTTAGTCCAAATCAGCAGCAGTGACTGAACTTGGCTTAACTAGAAGTACCTGTTGTAAATACAGTCATGTTGTCTCTGCACACACACCTTCATTTCTGTATGGTTTATTCACTAAGTACATTTAATTCTTTCCCAACAAATAAGAAGGTAGCCAGAGGTGTGTCAAGAAATATTGCATATAACTTTAGCATTTCTCATATTATTATTGTCTTAGCAATGCTGTAATTAAGTGCCAAGGCTTCCATTGTAGATTGCTAATTACAGAGCTGAAAATTTCCTCTCTAAAAGTCAGTCAGATATGAAAGTATAAATATATATGCTAAGTTACAGCTTGAGGATAATGTCAAAACCCTACCAGTTCTAGAGAGAGAAATTGAAAACCATTCTGATTTGAAACTAGGCATGACTTTCTTCTTATGCAATGCTACTTTTCTTAGTATCATTAATCGACACTGACTTTGTTAATCAAGACTTTTGATAGCAATGTTTATGTATTACCATCAGGACTTTTATTAAAACTATTGCTTAGGAGGAACCTTAAGCATGAGATTTAAAGTCACAGTTTCTTCTTCAGATTCAGAAAGGAAGAAACAAGAAAAGTTCTCCTTATAATTGATTTGAGTATACTAGTAATTATTCTGTTACCTGCTAAGTGGTGCCTCTTCCTCTGTTGAAAGAACGTCAGCACATAAACTTTCATTACCTGTTTCTTCAATGACAGCTTAAAACAGTGCATTTATGGGAACTGAAATCTGCATTTCACTTTTCAGAACATTATCATGTGGCCCTTTGAATTGGTTGTAATATGTTTCAAAATTAAGATGATAGGCAACTTTTCAGAGCTGGAAGTTGTCCTTGGGGTTTGCAGGTTCTGTTGCTCATATAACAGGAGCAGAGAATGAGAAGTACAGCATATATGATGTGTAAAATTGTGCCAAGACGAATCCATGACTTTTATTCACCTCCTCCATTTAGTTTGGTCAAGATCAGGAGAGAAATGTTTAGCAAATTCTTTTATATGAACAAGACTAATTCTGAAATGTGGCACCACCCCTTCCATGCTCTTTCCCATTGTTTTCAATATAAATAGCATTCAGTTGAGTTTTCTTTCAAAGTCATGAGTGATTTCAGCATTCTGGATGGTTCCTTCCCTAATGTCAAGATAGGGAACATTGATCTTTGAACTTCGCTACATCTGCTGGGAATCCAGTTTAATCAAATACAAGCATGTCAAGCTATCTTTTATCTGTGAGATACTGGGGTGCAAACAGTCTAAAATTTCAGTGAAATGTAGGCCAAAGAATTAATGGACAGCCCAACACTATGAGGTTTCATGAGCCTATTAATTACATTAAGAAACAGGAAAACCATTGGGTTTCCAAGATGAATGATCTGAGAACTCCTTCCTGAAAGTGGGTGAATCACAGGAGAAGCAGATGATCTGTGTGTAGTTGACAGCTTCCTATCACCAGCTTTGTGGGGCTTTGTTCTGGTTTCTGAGGCACAAGTTTCACCTTTCCCACCCTGCCAGAATTGGCCAACACCACTATGACTTACAACTTCCAGCTCTTCTTCCTTGTTCAACTTGCTCTTCCTCAATCCATTTCATTTTTAGTCCTATCTTCATTTTGTCCTGGAATTTTGCAGAATGTTGTTCTTTTCAAACTGTTTGGTTTTCTCTTAGTGAGAGTATTTGGCCTGTTTTTAAGTAAACACAAGTATAGGCATGTGCTTATTGAGAATAGAGAGCTACATCCTGAATAAAGAATAATCTGAGAAATGTAACTAATGTGAGATCTTTTGGCTTTTGTTCTTCACACCCAACTCATTTATCAAGCTCTCTTTACCTTTCCTCCTTAACATTTAAGAGGAAGAATTGCTTTCTCTCCAACTTTGCTGAAACCCTATGATGTCTACTTGCTCTGGAAACCTTGTTCCATCCACTGTTTTCTCTTTTCATTGTACCTGCCCCCTCTCTTGCCTTCAGAGTTGTCCTTAGAAACTAAATGTCTTCATGTATTCAGTCCCATTGAAGGTTCCAAGTCCAATCAGATAGCTGTTGACCATCCCCCAGACACAGTGCTTCTACTGTACCAATAGAGGTAGTTTTCTGGGCAGCTCATCATTGTACTTGGAGTTTGGCACTGGTTGTACCATTGATTTATTTTTCTCTCATAGCACTGTGCACATTGTCTAGCATTATGAGTTTAACTTCAGAGAGAAACATTCCAGGTCAGTTCCTGTTCCATTAATCTAAGTCTTATCCCTGAAGAGCCACTATAAACTCAGCCAAATGCACAGGGCTGGAGAGGACATACAGCCTAGAAAAAAGCCCATCAGGGTCATATCTCTAGACAAATGAAATTATTTCTTTTTTTTTTTCTTGTTGATCATTTTTTGGTTCATAAGTGTGATGATTGGGTGGCCACACTTTTGCATAACATGTGCTGCTCTCAAACCTTGTTACGTGTTGGCACATTACCCTTTTGACAATGAAGGGGAAAAAAAGAAATTATTTCTTACCATACACTAAGTATGGAATCTTATCTTTACAGAAAAACATATAATATGCCACTCATCAAAAAAGGTACTCTTTGCAAAATATGGAGGCTGTTGGAGAATCCTACAACTGGTCAGACATAGAGCATGTACATATGAAAATAATCCCCATTCCTAGGAGACACATCTACAACTGAACCTTTATACACAATGAGGAGCTTCCTTACACAATAGTGTGTGATGCAAGCAGAAGACCATAACTAGTCAAGCTTCAAAGAATGGGGGCCCCCAGAGTTTATGTCCCTGGATGGGGCTCCTATATTGAACTTCAGCTACCCATGACTAGAATCATTACAGAAGAGGGGGCAGAAAGATTGTAAGAGCCAGGGCTGGTGCATGAATGTAGAGAAGCAGTGACTTACAATTGACTGTAAGCTTTCACATGTAAACCTGTGGCAATGTAGGCATAATAAGACACAGGGCCCATTTCAAGTGGGATAAGATCTCAAAGTGGAGCAAGAGAAATGGGTGGGGGACTGACTCTGGACTGAGAAACTACAGGAGACTGAGTACTGTTAGGTGAGGAAGAGTGTGCATTACCTAGGATTCCTAGATATGCTGACTAGACTCCAGCAGATCTATTTGCATAGAAAGACATCTGAGTATTTGGGAGCTTGACTGGATAGGGCTTAGTTTGGATGTTGTAATGCATGAGTTCTGATGGGGCTTTGGGGCATGTGGGGGGACTGGGTTTGACTGGGAACCATTGTATAAGTTCTAAATTCTAAAAAATTCAAATAAAATGAGAAAGATATTCAATTCTTTCCTGCTTTAAAATTCCATATTAGCAATTCTGTTTGTGTATTAGCATACAGACATCTTTCGGTCAGCTTGCATTTTTCATTATTTACACATTGGCTTTTATCACTAAAGCCAAGATATCATAGAAGTGAGACAAACTCCTTGGATAGCCCAGCTACTATCCCCAATGAACGCTTCCATAGTTTTCCTTTCTGGGTCTTCTGTAAAGGTGTACATCAATCCCTGTCTTCCTATAAAGCAGTAAAGAACATATATTTGGGGGAGAGAATCAATCTATTCCACAATATTATCATCGTAATAATATCTCCAACAGCTTCAGAGGGCTGCTTTGGAGATTAAATTTATGGAATAGGTGTGAAATATCTGGCTTCAGGCAAACACACAAAAAACTTTGCTATTAATCTTCACCTTATTGGCTTTCATTATATTATCAGGCTTGCTACTTCCCTTCTTGTTCATTTTTAGACTCTCCTTTCCTAGAGGTGTGATGAGCCATATCTATTTTTGGGGGAGTTTCATATAAACCTCGAAATTCCCGTTGTCCACATACACTTTCTGTGGAGTATCATGCCTGATAACTATTAATGCCATTTTGCATTCCAAGCTCTGAAGTTTGATCTTCAGCTTTGTCCTCTTTCTGGTTATCTTTCTTATTCTTTTCCCTCTCAGAACTTTGATGAGTAAGAGATGGTGGAGACACTGGGATATTGTCTTGAGGTGTCCCTTCTAGCTGCTGAGAAGGCTGCAACAACATTTCCTGAGATTGTGAGCCCCCTTCAGATGTTTCCTGAAGACAGGCATACACCCAAATAATTCTCCATTCCTATGAGAAGCCCAAGTCTAGTGACTAACCAGTTATGGAATGCCAAGGGTCAGCCTGACGGCTCCAACCAGGGCTTTATTCTGGGGATATTCCAGCTCCAGAACTCACTATGAATCAGCTGGGGCCCTCATTGTATCTGTACCACAACTTGACTTTTCTTGTGTTTAAGGTTCTTCCTTCCCTTCTTTCTTGAGACACTGATTCTATAGGAAATGTAATCCACTCATATCTTGTGTGTGGCCAGTTTCCCAGGGAACCCAACCAAGGATTGACACCTTGTCCTAATTTATATAAAATGTTTCCTGTTTTAGCATAGCCATGGCTTAATATAGGGCTTCAATTTTCTATTCTGAGTCATTTCAAAAGGGTATATATAGTTTCTTTTGGTTTCAAATCTTTATGGTCTATATTCCATTTAAAAATCAGAAAGACTTTGCTAAACCCAAATTAAAATACATTTTTGCCTCACTTCAAATTTGCAGTGGTTCTCCACAGTCCCCCAAGTCAAAATGCAAATATTTTGACATGATTCAACTCCATGTCCTTCCTTACAGAGCATAAATTTTAGGAAATAAATATTAAACAAAATTACAATATGGATAGCATTATATTTTAGTTATACCTATGGATAAAAAGAATAAAAATATAAACAAAATTGACTTCAACTTTCATTATAAGATAAAGGAAACTTTGGTAAGAATTAACCAATAACAGAGAGATAAAAGCACAAGATCCAGTATGGACAAAACACTGAGGCAACTAGTAACATAAATTAAAAGTAAAAGAAAGCTTAGAAAAGGGCCCCAGGTGGATGAGAAGCAAAACAGTCTGCTTTCTCTGGAGCTGTTGTCTTGGTCTCTAGTCAATTCTGGCTGTTTTCTTTCATGGGCTGCCAGCTTGTCCAGGCATAACCTTTCGATCCTACTAATGAAGCACATGCAATTCCATATATAGCTATTTAAACAGTATGATATATAGCCTTTCAATCCTACTAATGAAGCACATGCAATTAGATATATAGGTATTTAAACAGTATAATATATAACCTTTCAATCCTACTAATGAAGCACGTGCAATTAGATATATAGGTATTTAAACATCACTAATTGTTAAGGTAGGTTACTTAGGTATAGACACAGATGTTTGGATGGTATGTTAATCCATGAATTACATTTTCTTCTGTTAAGTATGACAGGGTCTTCGTGTGGTTTATAACATCTCCTAACCATTAGAGGATGCAAGCTTGTAGCATCAGCCATGGGTTATTCCTCCAAGCATCTGCGGAAGAGGGGGCGCGGTAGAATGTAAGGGCTGCGATTGGGGTGAATGATGAAACTACAACAATATAGACTGGACACTCATTTGATCAACTTGATTGAACATACAAGCGCCCCCTGCTGGATGGTGGGACCCTTAAGCTGCGTGGGTTTGGGCACAACTGCTCGCAAATTGGCTTTACATGAAGGATGCTTGTACTCACAAATTATCACTTATTGTTAAAAAAAAATGAAAACAAAACAAAACAAAACAAAACCAGAAAGATGCAGAAAAGTTACGGCAGAATGCATGATCTGGGATGGGTAGGGGTGGGGTGGGGGGAAGGGAAGGGGATATATGCCTGAATTGAATTGGAAAATGATGTATGAAATACACAAAGCATCAACAAAAGGAAAGAAAAAAAAAAGTAAAAGAAAGCAGTTGAGCTGGGCCTGGTGGCTTGCTCCTTTAATTTCAACACTTAGAAGGCAGATACAGGCAGATCTATGTAAGACTGAGGCCATGTGGTCTACATAGTGAGTTCCAGGCTAACAGAAGCTACAAGGTGACCCTGTGTCAGAAAGACAAAAGAGGAAGTAAGATTTGAGATTGGAAACATAAATAAGAAATATATATGCATCTATATGCAAAGCTATGTGACTGGGTTAATAATTTAAGATCAATACAAAGCCAGTTAAAGGTTTTAAGCATGGAATTATCACTAACAAGTTTCAAGTCCACATTAAAATAACAATAACACAAAGGAAGCCACTAATCACCAAAACAATATGCCTGCTTTGAGAGAATGGAGACAGAGGGAAGTGAACCTTCAGGAAACAGATCTGTTTAGAAGGTTACTCCAGTAGTCCTGACAAGAGGTCTGGCTTAGAGTAGCAGCAAGTGAGGAGGAGGATGGACCTTATGTACAGGAGATGCGGAAGGTTAGTGAGAGAGCAGCATGAGCCTTTTTGCCATGTGGGTGTATTTACTGAGGTGTGAATCACTGAAGGACAAATGTCCCTTTAGAGAAAATATCAGGAGCTCAATTTTCGGATTTGAAATCTGACTTGTCTGTCCTCCAGCCTAATGCTGATAGGGACAGTCCAGGCTATATTCTTGTGGAAGATGCTACCTATCCTGTCTAAAAATTAACTATTATAAGACTACAGTTTGTAAAGGGAACCCAACAAAGAAGACTGCTGACTTACTTCATGACCATGCCATGTTGAGACTCATACTGAGTTCTTCAAGCATCCAATTTAGTTTGAAGACTCTTTGACTTTCTCTGTGGAAATGATTCAGTTTTCCTTGCAGCGTCATCTTCAAGTGATTAGGAGTGCAGACATCGATCTGATGGGAAGATCAGACCACTGAAAACATCCCCACCTTGTCTTCTCTTCCTTCTTTAGATCTCTGCACTTGAAAATATTTAGTAAAGCATGTTTAAGAAATATGACCTACCTTCCTCAGTGACAATTAAGGTTTAACAAGTGCCAGTGACTCAAAAACAGTTTTATATGGGGTCTAGAGATGGCTCAGTGTATAAGGGCGTTTGCCTCCAAAATTGACAGGCTGAATTTAATTCCTGGATTGAATTATATACAATGTATATGTAAGAAGAAAACTGAGTCCAATAAGTTGTCCTCTGACCTCTACACATATGCTATGGCATGTTCAGCTACCCAAATAAGTAATGTAAAAGGGAGTGTTGTAGATGCTTATTAGGTTAATTAAAAGCTACTAGGTAAGTAAACATGCATTTATTCCCATGATTAGTGTTATTATTATTATTATTGTTAACTTTAATGGATTTTATTTCTTATGCTAAGTAGTATTTTCTCAAATATATATTTATATATATTTATATATGTCAGATATGTATATATATAATTCATTTAACAATTATCATTTTCTTTCTGTACTTTTATCCAAATTTAGTCATTTAAGAAAATTGTCTTGAATTTTTTGATCATATCATTTTCAATACCATCCCCAGTCTTGACAGAAATATAATTTTCATGTTTATCTCTTTTTTTGTCTAGAATATATATCCTGCAAAAATACAGACATTGTCTTCTGTGTTTCCTTTTAGATTTCTTGTGTATGAGAAAGTTTCCCTAGTCTTTAATACATGCAGAGAAGTACAACTTAAATGAATAATGAACTGACAAATCAATTCAATGTTTCACTTCCTAGGCCTTCTACTAATTTAAGATTTGTTATTTAATTTTATCTAAATTATAAATCATTGGTATGAGTTCTTTTCTACAGACTTAAATGTTGACTCGAAATAGTAGACTATAGCACAAGTTCTGTTCCAGGTTTGGATAATTAATTTAGAAATAATATAAATTAAGGTAAATATCATGAGTTAGTCAATCAAGCAGCTTTTTTCTGTTTTCTTGCATTAATAACTCAAATTTAATTGTCTTAAGCCTGCTTATTTACCAGTATCCCAAGTATGCTTTCCTGTGAAATCAGTTAGGGAAATAAGGCGGTCTACCCCAAATACAGCAATCCAACTTCTACCCTTTCTTCTCTCTTTCCTTTCTATCCATCTGTACTAGTTAAGCTTCTGCTGCTGTGATGAAATGCCATGATCAAAAGCTCCTTAAGGAAGATTTTATCTTTTCTTGTAGTTCCTGAGGGCTAGATGTCCAGAATGGCAAGGAACTCATGATGGCTAAGGCAGGAAGCTTAGCAATCCTGTCTCAGCCACACATGAGAAATAGAGTGAACTGGAAGTGGGATGAGACTATAAACTCTCTAAGCCCTCCCTCAGTGGTGTGCTTCCTCCAGCAAAGCTGTATCTCCTAAAGGTTCTATAACGTCCCCAGTCAGCACCAAGAACAAGGGATCAAGTGACCAACTATGTTAACCTGTGGAGGATATTTCTCACACAAACAAACACACCATCCAGTAGGGCTACAGAAATGAGTTGTAAAAAAATGAGGCTTTTGATTCAAAAAAAACTAATGAGCTTTTCAAGGACATCTAATACAATGGTAGGAACCAGAAAATAAAAATGGCATGGAATTTGTCTGCAAAATATATACCACATGGTGTTCTAGTTCTAACATTTTGAGAAATCTCTACACTAATTTCAATATTGGCTACACCAGTTTATATTCCCAATATGTAATGTTCCTGCTTCCCTATATCCTTGATAGTATTTGCAGTCATTTGTTTTCTTGAAGATATCCATTCTGACAGAGGTTAGATGGATCTCAAAGTTGTTTTAAGTTTCCCCAATGGCTAATGATGTTATCTATTTAAAATATTTATTAAGCATATTTATTTCTTATTTTGTAAATTCTTTATTCAGAACTATATCCCAATTTTTATTTTTTCTTTTTATATTTATTTTTATTTTTCATTGATGTTTTTCAATTCAGTTCAGGCATATTCCCCTTTCCTTTCCCCCCACCCCATGCCAACCCACCCCAGATCATGCATTCTGCCATAACTGTCCTGCATCTTTCTCTCAGTCTTTTTTTTATGCTTAAGAATTCACATCTTCCTAGATTAATTTTATATTACTCTAAAATACGGGCACATACTCTCCACCCATATACAGTAATTACAGAGTCTGAAAATAATTGGTGGGTATTATCTAGAGCCTGTTGAGAGATTCATATTAAAACAACATAGTAGCTTTCAGATAAACAGAAATAATAACAATAATGTTATTCAGCTTGCCTTTCATCTGGGGGATTTGGTGTTAGCATCAACAAATGAAGGAAACCAATCTCCATTTGTCTTTCTGGGACTATGTTACTTCACTTAGAATAATGGCTTCGAGCTCCATCCATTTACCTGCAAAGTTCATAACGCCATCCTTCTTTACTGCTAAATAGTACTCCATTGTCTAGAAGTACCACATTTTTGTCATCCACTTGTCTGTTGAGGGGCGTTTGGGTTGGTTCCAGCTCTTTGCTATTGTGCAGAGAGCTGCAATAAACATGGATGTGCATTTATCTTTGTGGTAGGATGAGTCTTTGGGGTATATACCCAGGACTGGTCTGACTGGGTCAGGTGGAAGGCTCATTCCGAGCCTTTTAAGGGTTCTCCACACTGCTTTCCATAGTGGTTGTACAAGTTTACATTCCCAACA
>VZQC01009117.1:1928166-2040402 GCA_009823505.1 Rhizomys pruinosus
GCCAGTACAGGTATTATGGTGCACTCAGCCTCTCCTCTGTGTGGTCAGCCCCCAGTGAGCCCGTGGACATCCTGATCACAGGTGAGGAGCCTAGAGGATTGAGTCAGGGAGAGATTCTTCGCAGACCTTGCTGAGAATCCCCAGGGAATGGTCATCAAGATGAGGGTCGGGGAGGTAAGAAGGAAGAAACAGACAGGGGAGCAGGGGAGGCAGAGTCAGAGAACACAGACAGACCCAAGTCCTCAGGGACAGACCTTGGTGAGGTCTCAGCTGAGAACAAGATGGCAGCCCTCACCATCCTTCTTCTTTCTAGGAAAGCTTCCTGTCACACCCTCGCTCTCAGTGCAACCAGACCACACATTGTCCTCAGGAGAGAATGTGACCCTGCTGTGTCAGTCAGCCAGCTGGACACTTTCCTTCTGACAAAGGAGGGAACAGCCCATCCACCCCTGTGTCTAAAATCAGTGTTCCAAGGTCATCAGTACCAAGCAGAATTCTCCATGAGTGCTGTGACCTCAGCCCTCGCTGGGACCTACAGGTGCTATGGCTCTCACAGCTCATTCCCCTACCTGCTGTCACATCCCAGTGCCCCTGTGGAGCTTGTGCTGTCAGGTAAGGAGTCCATCACTTCTCTGAGCTGAAGGTCTTCCATTAACAATGTTCTCTGCTGGGATGGGAGTGAGAGCACCTGAGGGAGGGGATTCCCTCTGCAGGAGCTGCAGTTCAACATTCACTGAATGCCCACTCCGTCTTTTCATGTGGAATGCAGGTTTGAGTTGGCAACAGGATGGCTGTAGTGAGGGCAAAGAGCAGATGTAGGACAGTGAGCAGAGACAGGCCTCCAGGGTCAGCCTGCATCCTGTACCCTCTTCCTGCTCTCATCCTTCCATGCCTGTGAGAACTTGAGTGTCAGTGTAGCAGGTCCACAGTGCCCCAGGGACAGGAAGTGACCCTGCTCTGTTAATATGGGAGTCTGAGGGGCTAGAGAGATGGCTCAGTGGTTAAGAGCACCAACTGCTCTTGCAGAGGACCCTGTTTTGATTCCCAGCACCCATGTGGTGGTTAAGAACCATCTTTAACTCCAGTTTCAGGGGAATCCATCATCCTCTTCTGACCTCCGGGGCATTGCATGACATAGGTGTACAAACCTACATGCTGACAGTACACTCATGGTGTGTACTGAATTATGCATGAGTTGTGTGAATTCAGCCTTCAGGGAGATGCATATTAAAACATATATACATTAAAACATTTATACAGAGGAGTGTTCCTGTGCATCCATATGTCTTTCTGGGTTGCACTCCAGGTCATTTTACCTATTTGATGTTACATTGATGGGCTGTTAGACATGAAGCACAATGGGAACTGGCCGTGGGGGGTGTAGGAGAAACAGCCCTATATTGTCTGACCTTGGTTCAGATATTCCAGAGCCCAGGATGAGCAGCCTTCATTCCTGAATCCTCAGATGGTGAATCTATGGAAACCCATATCCAGGGAAATGGCACACATGAACCTATACCTAGACTCAGCAGAGAGTGTAGGAGAGCCTCAAAATTTCTGAACTGGGAGGTGGTTTTTCTAAGTAATCCTGATTTTTAAGGATTCAGATGACATTATTCTGCAGTGACTCAGATACAAGTATTAAACTCACAAAATACAGGGGCTTAGAAGTCCAATATGGATACCAGAGGAAACCTGCTACAGCAGGGAAACTGTTGAGTGCAGATCTTCATGAAGTTCTGTCATCAGAATAACATGTGTTTATAGGGAATAAGCATGTGGAGAGCAGAGGAAACACTCAGTCTCTTAAGCATTTCTCACATCCTACTCCTCTTTTCAGTCTCTCAGGAGCTTGTGAGACCATCAGCCCATCACAGAACATGTCAGACCCCAATACAGGTAAGTAGAATCCTCATTTACAGGACTGGACACAGAGGCTCCTGTCCATGGGAGGGACATGCCCTGGGTGGACATCAGGTCATGTTTCTAGGACTTTTGTTTGCCCTGACCTCTTTTTTCTCATCCACAGCATCACAGTCCCAGGATCACACAGTGGAGAATCTCATCAGGATGGGCATGGCTGGCTTGGTTCTTGTGATACTTGGGATCCTGCTGTTTGAGGTTCAGCACAGCCAGAGAAGGACTAAAGATATACTCAGGACATGGACAGGAGGCAGTAGTTCTTCCTTCATGGAGACAGAGTTTGGGAATTAAATCTGATGATCCCATCTGGAAGCAAGAGGGGAAAAGTTAAGGGCCCATTGAAAAAATAAGAGTCAGAAGACGGAGAAGAGTGCTATAAAAAGCAGTCTTCTGGACATGACAGACCTGTAATAATCATGAACACGTTTTAGCTGTGTCCACCTGAGTAAGATCCTCACAATATCAATCTAACCAGAATTCCAGCATAGATGGAGAAGGAATATTAATATTAAAGTATCTTATGACCCCATATGGAGACATAAACTTGACTCAACAGGCCTTAGTACATATGACAGAATGGTCAATATTCTAGGGGGAAGGCATGGGAGGTTCAGATAGGGGTAGGGGTCTGAATGTAGTTAATATGTATTGCATGGAATGCACAAAAATCATTAAAATATATTTTAATGAGAAAATATGTCTCATGATCCCAGACATTACCCTAAAAGTATCTGGCATTTAGGTTGGCAACAGTTTTCAGAGAACATTAGGGGAGAAAATGAGTTTGGAGTCTGTGTTTTTGTGGAGACCTGTCTCCCTGAAATTAAGTTTCCTTCCATCTTCCTTGCTGACTGCACTAGTCTCTTCTCAGTCATGACCTGAGAGGACACCCTGTCTCATCAGCCAGGTTGGGGTCTTCACCTCAGTGATCTTCTGTTTTCTCTCCTGTGGATGTAAAATTTTCATTACATTCCATATTTGCATCATGAGTCGTTTTTCCATTAAATGATTAATTTGTATCTACAATAATCACATAACATTAGCAGTAGAATTAGCCTAAAAATTATGTTCACATGGGGGGCCCAGACCAGCCGAGCTGCAGGGACTGCACCACATCTGGTAGGGGATTATGAGAAGGAGAAGCTAGACCTGCCTGGCACACCATCTGCCTGCCTGCTTGGGTCTAAACCCTAAACCCTTGTAGGGTTTGGCAGTCTGGGCGGGGTTACCCTTACCCCCTTGCAGCTGGCAGCAGCTCTGGCGCCATAGTGAGTCTTTGTGCAGGGTGCTCTGGTTGGACCCTTGCTAGCCAAGACCATCTGAAGCACAGCAAAGAGCCCTGTGCAACTCCAAACAGGGCTAAGTCAGGCATCTCCCTCCACCCCCCCAACTGTAATTGAGGAGAGAGTATCCAAGTGGAATTTTTTAGAGAACCATAAGAACAGGAAGGGAAGAGTGACTTCTACTTCCAATATCCAATATATAAAAAAAATTGAAAGGCTGAAACCTACACAAGTCAACACTCCATAAACAAGGAGGAGAAAAAAAAACCTTGGAAGGAGAAAGAGGAAAGCAAATCAAACCTTCCACATGGTGAAAAGACATTTGTAATTGCCATTGGAATACAGGCCAAAAAAAAAAAAAAAAAGAAAAACACTCATGCCAGGGACACAGTGAAGGGTAGCATGGGAAAGGTGCAGGATAACTCCACACCAAGCTCTGCCAACCCTGTAGGAGATAGCTACAGTGGGATGCCCCTGGAGGTGACCAAAGAAACAGATCTTAGAGGAATAATTTCAGACCTATGAAGAGAAATTAAAGAAAATGAAGAAGTCAGAGAACTGAGGAGAGAGAATGAAAAACTCAAAAAGGACTGAGAGGGATACAATGACAAATTTTGGAAAGAACTAAAGTAAGAGAATGAAAAACTCCAGAAAGAACTAGAGGGAGAAAAAAACAAACTCTGGAAGGAAGTAGAAACACTTAAAAGGATTATTCTCTATTCAGAACCGAATATAATGCTAAAGTCTCCTTAAGCTATGCACTTAAGCAAAATATATTAATACAGGAGCTCTGACATCAACAATATATTATTCTACCAAGGAGATATTGGCCAGGGGATCCAAGCCCCCACAAAAGGTAAAGGCTCCTTGCCTCCAAACTGGGATATCTGCAGGAAGAGAGGCGATAAGGCACTGCTGTTGAAGACCTGATATAAACATGGGAAAGATATATGGAGACCGCACTTGCAAGTATACAGATGGTCCCTGGAATGCCAGAGAGTGTTACCAAAGGCCACTAAAAGAATAAAGCACATATAAGTCTCCTTGAGTCAAGCAAGACTCCTCCGTCAGCACCAGCTACACCTCATCTGCCTGGAAATACTGTGCAGCAGTGGCAGTCATATGTCTGTATATCCCAAAACTAATTGGCTATTAGCGCTCTCCTTGGAGGAATAACCCACAGCGGATGCCACAAGCTTACATCCTCTAAAGGTTAGGAGATGTTATAAACCACAGGAAGACCCTGTCATACTTAACAGAAGAAAATATAATTCATGGATTAACATACCATCCAAACATCTGTGTCTATAACAAGGTAACCTACCATAACAATTAGTACTGTTTAAATACCCATATATCTAATTGCTTCATTAGTAGGATCAAAAGGCTATATATTATACTGTTTAAATACCTATATATCTAATTGCTTATGCTTCATTAGTAGGATCAAAAGGTTATGCCTGGACAAGCTGGCAGCCCATGAAAGAAAACAGCCAGAATTCACTAGAGACCAAGACAATAGCTCCAGAGAAAGTAGACTGTTTTGCTTCTCATCCACCTGTGCCCCTTTTATAAGCCTAGGGAACAATCTGTGGAAGAGCGGGCACAGTAGAATGTAAGGGCTGCGATTGAGGTGAATGGTGAACCTGCAACAATATAGACTTGACACTCATTTGATCAACTTGATTGAACATACAAGCCCCCCCCCGATGGATGGTAGGACCCATGAGCTGTGTGGTTTGGGGCACAACTGCTTGCAAATTGGTTTTACATGAAGGATGCTTGTACTCACAGATTATCACTTATTGTTTAAAAAAATGAAAACAAAACAAATAAAACAGAGAAGGATGCAGAAAAGTTATGGCAGAATGCATGATCTGGGATGGGTAGGGGTGGGGTGGGGGGAAGGGAAGGGGATATATGCCTGAACTGAATTGGAAAATGTGTATGTAATACATAAAGCATCAATAAAAAAAGGAAGCCAACCAGTGAGGTAAGGAGCACCAAGAAGAGATTGAGAAGCTCAGAAAGGAAATGGAAATACTAAAGAAAGCACAGGATGAAATGAAATGGGAAATATAACATTCATCTAATCAAGAAGAAAGGAAAGGAAAAAGGCTCAGAAATAGAATGGAGGAAGCAGAACAAAGAATATCAGACCAGGAAGATAACACAGATTAACTAAAGAGCTCAAATAAAGATTATGAAAAATTTAAAAATACACAAAAGTGGAACAACCAGGAAATATGGGATACTATGAAAATATCAAAATTCTGCATCATAGGAATAGAGGAATGAGAAGAATCTCAAGAGAATAGTATTGATCAGATCTTCAACAGAATAATAGATGAAAATTTCCCCAAACTAACATTAGACAAACGCATTCAAATACAAGAAGCACAGAGAACTCCAAATAGAGCAGATCAGAAAAGAAACTCCCCACACCATATCATATTTAAAATGCTAGATGCCCAAAGCAAAGACAAAATTCTGAAGGCTATGAAAGAAAACCAAATCACATACAAAGGGAAACCCATCAGAATTACAACTGACTTCTCAGCACAAACCATGAAGTCAAGAAGTACATGGAGCAAAGCATTCCCAGTGTTAAAGGACTTTGGATACTTACCCAGAATACTATACCCAACAAAAATGTTGATCATAGTTGAAGGAGAGAGAAAAATCTTCCATGACATAAACAAGATGATAGAATACATGTTCAGAAAATCAACTCTTCAGAAAATACTTGAAGCAATTCAAAGGACAGAAGAGAAGAGCAACTATCCCCAAGCTCCTAGGAAAAGAAGCTAAAAAATATAACCATAGGAGTAGAATCAGAGCCTAAAATTTCAAATGGATAATAAGGTGAAAGTAAGCAACAAACGTCTTTCAGTTAAAACATTAAATATTAATGGACTAAACTCTCCAATCAAAAGACATAGACTGGGAGAATGGATTAGGAAACACAATCCATCTATATGCTGTCTATAAGAAACCTATCTCAATTTCAAGGATAGGCGCCAACTTAAGGGGAAGGGATGGAAGAAAGTATTCCAAGTAAATGGTACCAAAAAGAAAGCAGGTGTTTCTATTCTAATATCAGACAAAATATACTTCAAAGCCAAAGAAATCAAAAGAGACAAAGAAGCCCTTTACATCTTTATTTTTTATTTATTTATTTTTTTGTCTTTTTGAGACAGGGTTTTCCTGTAGCTCCAGCTGTCCTGGAACTCACTCTGTAGACCAGGCCATTACATATTTATTAAAGAAACAATTGATTATACAGATCCCACAATCATGAATATATATACACCAAACTTTATAAAGACAATTCTTCAGGATCTCAAGGCACAGAATAACGCCAGCACACTAATAGTAGGGGACTTCATTACCCGACTAAGTCCTTTAGACACATCAACAGGACAAAGGATAAACAGAGAGCTATCTGAACTGAATGATACAACACAACAAATGGACCTCACAGACATGTATCGAATATTCCACCCAATCGCCAGAGAATACACCTTCTACTCAGCACCCCACAGAACATTCTCCAAAATAGACCATATGCTGGGACACATGAAAAAACTCAACAAATACAAAAAGATTGAAATAATCTCATGCATTCTATCAGACCACAGTGCAATAAAACTCAATATCAACACCAGAATAAACCCTACAACTAACAAGAACACAGGAGACTAAAAAACACTCTCCTGAATAATGAATGGGTCAAGGAAGAATTAAAGAAATAAAAACATTCCTGGAACTGAATGACAATGATAGCACAACACAACAAAAGCTATGGGACACTTAAAAAGCAGTCTTAAGAGGGAAGTTTATAGCTGTAAGTGCCTACATTAAAAAAAAAAACAGAAAGAGCACAAGTGAATGATCTAACACTGCAGCTAAAAATACTTGAGAGACAACAACAAATGTACCCTAAATGCAGCAGACAAGAAGAAATAACAAAAATCAGAGAGGAGATCAATGAAATAGAAACAAAGAAAACCATACAAAAAAATCAATGAATCCAAAACTTGGTTCTTTGAGAAATTAAACAAGATAGACCAGACCTCTAGCCTAGTTAACCAAAAGAAGAAGGAACAATTCCATATCAATAGAATCTGTGATGAAAGGGTAAATATCACAACAGACAATAAAAAGATCCAGACAATCATATGGGAATACTTCAAAAACCTATACTCTACTAAGTTTGAAAACCTAGAAGAAATGGATGAATATCTGAAATCCTGGGAATCACCAAAGCTCAACCAAGAAGAGATTGACAGCCTACATAGACCAATAACATACGAAGAAATTGAAGATGTAATAAGCCTTCCAACCAAAAAATGCCCAGGCTCAGATGGTTTCATGGCAGAATTCTATAAAATATTTTAAAAAGATTTACAACCATTAATACTCAAGGTGTTTAGAAGGATACAAACAGAGGGCGTTCTCCCAGATTCCTTCTATGAAGCCAGCAATACGCTATTGCCAAAACCAGGCAAAGATACAACCAAAAAGGAGAACTATAGACCCATTCTTTAATGAAACAAATGCAAAAATTATAAATAAAATACTTGCAAATTGCATACAGACCTGCATCAAGAAGATCATCCACCATGACCAAGTTGGATTCATACGAGAAATGCAGGGATGGTTCAACATATAAAAATCAATAAATACCAACAAACATATAAATGGAGTGAAGGACAAAAAACATACGATCATCTCAATTGACGTGGAAAAGCCTTTGACAAAATCCAGCATCACTTCATGCTTAAAGTCCTAGAGGGAATTGGATTGTAGTGATCATTTCTCCATGTAATCAAAGCCATGTAAAGGAAACCCACAGCCAATATCATCCTAAATGGGGAAACGACTGAAGCATTCACCTTTAAGGTAGGAACACGGTAAGGCTGCCCCCTGTCACCTTTTCTTTTTTTATTTATTCATTTATTTAATTATGTTTATGAATGTACTGCCTGCATGTAGGAATGTGCAACCGTGTCATGCAATGACTCAGAGGTCAGAAGAGGGTGTCACATTCCGCTGGAACTGGACTTCTCCTGGAATTGGAGTTACAGACGGTTCTCAGCCACCATGTGGATGCTGGGGATCGAACCCAGGTCTTCTGCAAGAGCAGTTGGTGCTCTTAAACACTGAGCCATCTCTCCAGCGCCACCACTCCTTTTCAATACAGTACTTGAAATCCTTGCTAGGGCAATAAGGCAAGAAAAGGAAATTAAAGAATCTCTATTTGGAAAAGAGGAAGTCAAGCTATCCCTTTTTGCTGATGATATGATTGTTTACTTAAGGAATACTAAGAACTCCACCAGAAAACTCCCAGAAATTATCAAGAACTTCAGTAAAGTGGTAGGATACAAAATAAATCTAGAAAAGTCAGTAGCCTTTCTTTACACCAACAACAAGCAACTGAAGAAGGAATACAAGGAGANATTACCACAATGTTTTTCTTTGTTCTGTGAAAAAGAGGGAAGGAGGTCTCTCATATTAAATTGTTGCTGCACCTAGAAGGTAAAGTTCGTTAGGACTCACTGTAAAAAGATGTTACACCTATGGTCCTCTGAGATGTTTGATGCCTGTAGAGTCTGAGGCTTTTATTCTTTTTAGTGTTAAGATTGGTGAATTTCTCTGCTGGTATTTCATGTACAACCTATACGATGGAAGGCTGTATCCCTTCTTTCTCTGCCTTTGAGTTTGTGTCATTTTTTTTTTTTTTTTTTTTTTTTTTTTTTTTTTTTTTTTTTTTTTTTTTTTTTTATTAATTTTATTTAATTTCTGTATGGTTTGAATGTATGTCTGCATGCAAGTTTGTGCACCCGTGTCGTGCAACCCGCGTAGGTCAGAAGAGGGTATCGGATTCCCCTGGAACTGGGGTTCTCCTGGAATTGGAGTTTCCAGCAGGGTTTAGCCGCCAGTGGGTGCTGGGGACTCGAACCAGGCGTCCTTCTGTAAGAGCGGTCGGCGCTTCTTAACCGCTCGGCTATCTCGCCAGCCCCCGGAGTTGGGGTTCATTTTGACCTGTGGGAAACATACCAACATCTTTTCCCATGGTTAGTCTTACGATTAAATTGAAAGTGTGTTGGACCCAAAAAGGTTTAATATCTAACTGTATCGCCCCTTGTTTTTAAATGTTTATTTTTGACCCATGAGTCTCAGGAAGGCATTTGTAGTACCACCTACCTATAGGCCGGATCAAAGATTAAATTTCATCAAATTTGTCCATTTTTTTTGTTTTGTTTTGGGTGAGTGCATGATGTTAATTGGGAAGCAAACTTAAATCCTTTAGTTAAGTTACCCTACAGGTAAAAGAGATGTTACAGCTGAGGTTACCTTGCATACCACAAAAATTATAGGAACATTTGTATAGTTATCCCAAAGTTATTGTTCTATAAATTTTGAGTAAAATACCATATAATTTTAAAAATTAAATATACATTAATAGAATATAGACCCATTCCCTCTCCCGCCGCTCCTACCCCTCCCACCCCCCTCCCGGTTCACCCATTTTCAGGCTGGTTTTCTGATGCAGTCTTTTCAGTTGTGTTCTTTTACTATTCATCCCTATCACAAGAAAATATTTTTAAACTGGGTTATTGATGCTGCTCGCATTCCACATATTGAGTGATACCATTCGAACGTTTGTTTTTCTGTGAATTGCGTGTTACTCACTTAATATAATATTCCTCCAGCTCCATCCATTAACCTGCAAAAGTTCATGATATAATCCTTCTTTATTGCTGAATAGAAACTCCATTGTGTACATGACCACATTTCTATCCACTCCGCAGTTGGGGGCATTTGGGTTGGTTCCAGCTTTTTTGCTATTGTGACCAGAACTGCAATAAACATAGCTGTGAGCCTGTATCTGCCGTACGCTGAGTCTTGTGGGTATATACCTAGGAGTGGATATGGACTGGATTCAAATTGGCTAAAGCTCATTTTGCGTCTTCCAAGGGTTCTCACACTGCTTTCCATAGTGGCTTGTACCAGTTTACATTCCCACCAGCAATGATGAGTGTTCCCCTTCCGCAACCTCTCCAGCACTTGGTATCATTTGTTCTCTTGATCCTGGCCAGTCTTATCGGAGTATGGTGATATCTAGAGTGATCTTAATTGCATTTCCCTAACTTTTAGTGACGCTGAACAGTTTTTAAGATCTACTCAGCCATCTTCTAGCTCCTCCTGTGAATTCTATGTTCAGCTCTTTGCTCCATCTTTGAGTGATTTCATTGTTTCTTTTTTCTTGTTGTTTTTCATGTGTAGTTTGTATATTCTGGAACTTAATGTTTGTCAGATGTATCTGCAATAAAAGTTTCCTCCCAATTCAGTGGGTTTCTCTTTAACTTCCTTTTCTTGTTTCTTTGATGTACAAGAAGCTTTTGAGTTTAAGAGGTCCCATTTGTCAACTTATCGATCTTATTCTTGTACAGCTGCTGTCTGATTTAGACAGTATTTTCCTACACCTATATGTCTTGTAGTCTGCTGCCAACTTTTTCTTCTATTTACCTCCAGAGTTTGGGTTTCACGTTGATGTTCTTTCATCCATCTGAATTGATCTTTTGTGCAAGGTTGGTGAGACGGTATGGGTTTAGCTTCATTCTTCGCAAGTGGTGATCAGTTTTGCCAGCACCACTGTTGAAGATTTGTTCTTTCTTCCATTGTGTTTTCTTGGGCCCCTTTATCAAATATGAGGTGGCTGAAGTTGTATGTACTCAGGTTGGATCTTCAGTTTTATCCATTGGTCAACTGACCTGTTTTTGTGCCAGTACAAGCTGTTTTTATAACTATAGCCTGTAGTATCGTTTTACCATCTTGTATAGAGATCCCCCCGTATTGCTCTTTTTGCTCAGGGTTGCTCTGGCTATTTGGGGTCTCTTGTTTTTCCAAATGAAATTGAGATTTTTTTTCCAAACCTGTTGAAAGCTCTTGGGGGATTTTGACTTGGGATTGCATTAAATCCGTATATGAGTTTAGGTAAAAGGACATTTTTATTATATTATTTTCCCCAATCCATGAGCATGGGAGGTTTGTCCATCTTTGATGTCTTCCTCAAATTCCTTCTTCAGGTTAAAGTTTTGTTGTGAGATCTTTGGTGTGTTGGTTAGGTTGTCCCAGGTATTTTATTGTTTTTGAGGCTATTTAAGTGGGAATGTCTCCTTGTGTTCCTTTTCCGTTGCTTATGTTGGTGTAAAGGAAAGGCTACTGATTTTCTAGATTTATTTTATATCCTTCCACTTTACTGAAGTCTTAATCATTTAGGGAGTTTACTGGCGGAGTTCTTAGCATCCCTTACGTTATACAATCATATCATCAGCCAAAAAGGATAGTTTAATTCCTCTTTTTCCTATAGAACTCCTTTAATTCCTTTCCTTGCCTTCTTCCCTAAGGCAAGGGTTTCAAGCACTATATGAAGAGGAGTGATGACAAAGGGCAGCCGTGCCTAGTTCCTACCTTAAAGGGAATGCCGCTGATGTTTCCCCATTTAGCTGCTATGGCTGTGGGTTTCCTTTATACGGCTTTGATTACATTAAGGAATGTTCCCTCCATCATTACTTCCAGAACTTTAAATATGAAGGGATGCTGTATGTTGTCAAAGGCTTTCTCTGCATCAATTGAGAGATGGTTGTGTGGTTTTTGTTTTTCCGCCATTTAATGTTTGATGGGGTTTATTGATTTTCGTATGTTGAACCCATCCTGCATCTCTGGTATAAATCCAACTTGGTCATGATGTATGATCTTTCTGATGTGTTGCTGTATGGCATTTGCCAGTATCCTGTTTAGAATTTGTGCTCTGTGTTTCATTAGGGAGATGGTGTCTATAGTTCTCCTTTTGGTTGCATCTTTGCCTGGTTTTGGTGTTAGTGTGATGCTGGCTTCATAGAAAGGAATCCTGGGAGA
This sequence comes from Rhizomys pruinosus, assembly GCA_009823505.1. Classification (NCBI taxonomy): domain Eukaryota; kingdom Metazoa; phylum Chordata; class Mammalia; order Rodentia; family Spalacidae; genus Rhizomys; species Rhizomys pruinosus. Next base: position 1,940,301 of record VZQC01009117.1, read on the forward strand.
ACTCCCTCCAATTGTTTCCTTCTAAACAACTCTAGTAGTAATGGTTGTCGGTCCGCTTGTACCTTCTAGCGATTAGGAGTTATATATGCCACAGTAAGGCCTTTTCATATTTCTCAGGGAAAAAAAAACGTAATCCATGGATTAAGACAACCATCCGACATATGTGTCTATACCCAAGATTACCCTACCATATTAAATAGCAATGTTTAAATACATATATATCTAACGCTTGTGTCATTAGTAGGATTGGAAGGCTGTCCAGGGCAATCCTAGGCAGCCCATGAAAGGGAAAATACAAGCAGAACTGATTAGAGTCAAGACGACATCTCCCAAGACAAAGTTAGACTGTGGTTGCTTCTTGTCCAACCTGTGCCCCACTCTAAGCTACGGCACAATCTGGGACGAGTGGGGGGAGTGGTATCTTGTAGGAGCGGCGATTGGGATGAATGGTAAAACACTATGACAAATATAGTCTGCACACTTATTTGATCAACTTGATGAACATTCAAGCCCCTCCAGCTAGATGGTTGGGAGCCTTGGGCTCTGTGGGCTGGGACACAATGCTTGCAAATTGGTTGTATATGCAGTAATCTTGTGCTGGGAAAAAAGAAAAAGGGAGCCTAGATTACTGACATTTGAACTAACTGGGAATATCAAATGCTAGTTGTTTTTATTCATAGTTAGTATTGGGTTGGGCTCTCTATTTTTCTGAATACAAACAATCACAGTATAACACTTTCTTTCCTTGTAGGAAACAATTTAATAAGAATTAAGCTTAAATTTTTACTTTCCAAATAAGTAGAGTCTTAGTCCAGTCATATAGCGTTAAGAGCAAAGTGTTTATTGGGTAAAAATTTATTTAGCAGGTTCTCAACTCTGCCCAAGCTTATCCACCAAGTATAGGATATTTCAATGGCTTAGTGAATTGTTTAGATTACTTAAATTTAGGTGCAGGTTTTGGTGGAAAATGGTAATACAATTGAACTAGTCGGGAATATAAAATGTTAATTTGTCTTATTTATAATTTGTTATTGGGTTAAGGTTTACAAATGGCCTATATATTTTATCTGAATTATGCAACATCACATTATAACAATTTCTTTACTTGTAGGACAAGTAAAGGAACTAAGCTTACCTTCCTTCCCAAATAAGTAGCCTACAGTCAATGAGAAACAGTTTGGGTCAAGTAATGAAAGCTTTATGCCTTGGCTCCTGTTATGGTATGTATTACAACTTAGGCATATATAGGTCAAAAAAAAACAAAAAAAAAAAAAAAAAAAAAAAAAGAGGGGGGGGGGGTGGGTGGGGTGGGGTGGTACTCTCCTCTCTGGGATACAAATGGCAAACTCTGTGTTTCAATCCTTATTGATTAAAGTTTTCAATTTTTTGATCTTGAAACTAACAACAATGGTTAGGAGAAGAAATTATGTTCCCCACAGGTAAAAGCACCAAACTAAATGCCTGAAAAAGTACAAATTTTGGCTGTGCAGTATGGACTGGGAAATGCCAGCCATTTTCAGAGAGGCTGACCCATCTTAACTTTAAAGAAAGTGGAACCTCAGTCTGCCTGAGTCACGGACACTGAGCGTCTCTATGAATAATATTGGGGTTCACTGTTAATAATGGACCCTAATGCTGAGACACCTTCTACTCTCCCCTTTTTTAGGAAAAGAAAAAACTGTGTCATGAACCACTCCCTAAACGTAAACTAGAGCCAATTGTTAAAGTGGTAATTTCCTATAAAACAGGCCATAACGTATTAAACTGATGATAGGCATAGGTACTGTGAAAGGATATTTCTCATCTAGAGCCAATTCAATAGTAAAATTTTTATAAGCAGTGTAAGTAAGCAAAATAGTTACTACAGGAAAGCTCTGATATAAGCAATAAATTATTCTGCCTGGAGATGTTGGCTAGGGGATACAAACCGCCCCTTCCCCCCCCAAATTATAATGGCCTTTTGCCTATAGGTGGGGTATATGCAAGGAGAACGGCCGCAAGTCCCATGCTGTTGTTGAAGACCTGGGTGAGCATGAAAAATGTTCTGAGACATCACTTGCTAACGTACGCAATGGCCTCTGGAATGCCAGAGAGCTTTATCAAAGGCCACTAAAGCATTAGAGCAAAATATTGGTCTCCTGAGACAAGCAAGACTACTCTGGAAAATTATCGGCTACACCTCAACCGCCTGGAGATACAGTGCAACAGTGGCAGCCAGTGTCTATATTATATCCAAAAACTATTTGGCTATTTGTCTCCTCCTTGGAGGAATAATCCACAGCGGATGCCACAAGCTTATGTCTCTAGTGGTTAGGCGATGTATAAACCACAATAAGAACTTGTCACCCTTTTATAGAAGAAAGACAAACCACAGTTTGCGGATTAGCATCCCATCCAAGCCTCTGTGTCTATGCTCACCGCTTAGCTTGACATAATAAGTTGGTACTGCTTAAATGCCCCTGTACATCAAATAGCTTGAGCTTTGTTAGAATGACTGAAAAGGGTATCACTGTGAAAGCTGTTTTTTTTTTTCAATCCTGTGTGGTGAATGGAAACAAAATGAACAGACTGGTGTCCAAAATGACAATTCCAAGGAAATTAGACTGTTTCCTTCTCACCCACTTGTGCCCCTTTCCCAAAGCATAGGGAACAACCTGCGGAAGAGGGGCGTGGTTGAATGTAAGGGCTGTGGAGGGAGAGATAGGGGTGAATCATGAGGAATATGAATATAGTCTGGACACTGATTGGATCAAATGCCTTGTGCATTACAAGCTTCCCAACGGACTTATGTGAACCTTGGGTTGTTTCAAATTTTGGACATAGATTCTTGAAAAATGCACCAATTATTTAATTGTATGACATACTGAGTCACATCATTGTTATCTGCAAAAAAAAAAAAAAAAAAAAAAAAAAAAACCTAAAAACAAAAACAAAACAAAAAATAAAAACAAAAAAAACAACAAACTGATACATGGTCCGTAAAACTGACAGCCCGACTTCCATGAGTCTTTTGCTATTGATTTTAGAATGTCCACAAGGTTGAAATTATTATAAGATGGCACATACGTGGGCTGGAGAGCTGGCCCCCCTATCGGTACTAGCACCGACCACTCTTACAGAGACCAGGGTTCCATCCCCAGCACCCCACATGGCGGCCAAGAAAAACCGTCTGAAACTCCAAACCCAGAACTCCTGTTCCAGGGAGTCCGTACACCCTCTCGACCCTCCGGGAATTGCACGAACGGGTGCACAACTTGCATGCAAACAGTACATTCATACACATAATAAATAAATAAATTTAAAAAAATGGACTAAACCCACTGTAATTTATATGAAATTCATGATGACTGCCAAGAGGCATGAGAATAAAAAACGATTCTGTTTAACTCAAAAAAAAAAAAATGTAATGGCCCTCTTTGTCTCTTTTGATGTTTCTTTTTTCTTTTGAAGTATTTTTTTGAATTCGATGGCAACACCTGCCGTTTTTTTTTTAATTAATTTTATTGATGCTTTGTGCATTTCATCCATTTTTTCCAATTCAGTTCAGGCTATTTCCCTTCCCTCCCCCCCCGCACCCCACCCCCCCCCCCCCCACCCATCCCAGATCATTCCATTTCTGCCATAAACTGTCCTGCATTCTTTCTCTCAGTTATTTTTTTTTTTTCATTTTTAGCTATAAGTGAAATCCCTCGAGTCCAAGCATCCTTCCTGCAAAAACCTATCTGCATTTTCTTGGAATTTTTTCTTCCATCCTTTACCTTGAGTTGGTGCCTCTCCTTGAAATTGAGAATATCGGATAGGACAGCTCTAGATGGATTCTGTTTCTAACCCATTCTCCCAGTCTATGCTTTTGATTGGAGAGTTTAGAGCCCACTAATATGAATGTTATAATTGAAAGAAGGATGTGCTTCCTTTCACTTTATTTTCCATTTGGACTTCTAGCCTCTTGATTTTACTCCTACAGTTAAGTTTTTATAGTTTCTTTTCGTAGGTGTTTGCGGATTGTTGCTCCTCTCTTCTGGCCTTTGAATTGCTTCAAAGTATTTTATGAAGAGTTGTTTTTTTTTTTTTTTTTTTTTTGGTCTTTGAGAACCGGGTCTCCCTGTAGCTCCAGCTGTCCTGGAAACTTAAAACTCTGTAGACCAGGCTGGCCCTTGAAATCACAGAGATCCCGCCTGCCCCTGCCTCCCAAGTGCTTAGCAGATTAAGTCGCTGCGCCATCCTCGCCCGCGAAGAGACGAAAAGAGTTGGTTTATTTAAGGAATGTATTCTATCTAATCTTTTTTATGGTTATGGAAGATTTTTTTTCTCTTCTCCTTCAACTTAATCGACATTTTTGCTGGGCTAAAGTTGCTTTCGGTGGCTTCAATAGTCTTTTAATACTGGGGAATGCTGTTCGCTCCTGTTCTTCTTGTTTCATGGTTTTTGCACGGAGAAGTCAGTTCTGTCATGTAATTCTGATGGGTTCCTTTGTTTTCTGTTTTTTTTTTTTTTTTTTTGTTGTTGTGTTGTGTGTTGTTTTTCAAGGACAGGGTCTCCCTGTTTAAGCCCAGGTCTGTCATGTAACTCAACTGTAAACTTATTAGCGCTTTGTAGACTTATGATTAACTTACAAAAACGCCTGCTTTTTGCATGACGCCAAGTGACTAGGATTAAAGCTGTGTGTGCAACAGGCCTCTTCGTGTTATTTTTCTTTTGTAGCCTCAGGAAATTTTGTTCTTTGGTTTGGGCGTCTAGAATGTTTAACTATGTATGGCATGAGTGGCTGGGGAGTTTCTTTTCGTGATAATTTCTACTTGAGTCTAGTCCTATGTGCTTCTTGTAATTTGTATGGGTGTGTCTATTTTTAGTTTGGGGAAATTTTCATATATTATTTGTTTGAAGATCTGATCCAGATATATTCTCTTGAGATTCTCTCCTTACATATTCTCCTAAGTGTGGTGGTTTATGTTTTCCGGTCCCATATTTCTGGTTTTCGCCCACCTTTTGTTTTTTATTTTAAAATTTTTCATGATCTTTATTTGAGCTTTTAGTTGCTCTTTGTTATCTTCCAGATTCTTCTATTATCTTGTTCGCTTCTCCATTCTCTCTTCTGAGGCTTTTTCCTTTCCTTTCTCTTGATTGGATCGATATTCTAATTCCTTTTTCTTCATCCGTGTTTTTTTAGTTTTCCAATTCTTTTTAGCTCTTCCAATCTCTCTTGTTGCTCATTATCCTTGCGGTTGGCTTCCCTTTTTCAGTTTTTTCTACTTCCTTTCGGAGTTTGTTTTTTTTCTCCTCTATTCTTTTGGGTTTGTCACTCGTGTCCTTTTGTCGTCTCTTTCTGAAGTTGTAAGTTTGTCATGTATCCCTGTTTAGGCCCCTTTCTCCCTTTTTGCGTTCAGGTTTCCTTTCTATTCTCTCTCTTTGTTCTCTTGAATTCTTTCTTATTTATTTATTCTTTATGCATAGGTCTGCAATTATTCTCTAAGATCTGTTCCTTGGGTCACCTCCAAGGGGATCCCATTGTTAGCCATCTCCTCCAGGTTTGGTAGAGCCTTGGTGCAGGATTTTATCCTGTGCTTTCCCAGTATGTCCCTTCTCGTGTCCCTGAGCACCTGCCGGTTTCCCTTTGTGGTTCCAATCACAAATACCTTTTCACTATGTTTGCGGGCTGCTTTGCTTGCCTCTTCCGATGCTTTTTTTTTTTTCTTTCTTTCCTCCTCCTTGTTTATGGAGTATTGACTTGTGTAGGTTTCAGGCTTTCAATTTTGTTTATATATTGGATAGGAAGCCTAAGTCACTCTTCTCTTCCTCTTCTGAAGGTTCTCCAAAAAAAAGTCCACTTGGATTCTCTCTCATCAATTCCAGTTGGCAGCGTATGTGTATGTGTGGGATATATACCTTCCTGGAGTGAATTCCGGGTTCCTGTGCCTCAGGAGCTACCCCACACAAAGCCACAGAGGCACCAATCCCGACCCGCCGGTCAAGGGGTTATTTTCAAAACCACTCCCATAATGCCCAAATCTTCACATGCCCAAGCCTCATACATGGCTCAGTGGTTAAGCCTACTGACTGCTCTTGCAGAAGGTCCAGGTTTGATTGCTAGCACCCATATGGTGGCTAACAACTGTCTGTAACACCAATTCCAGGGGGAATTAGACACCCTCTTCTGACCTCCATGGACAGTGCATGACACAGATGCACTTACATGAAGGCAATACACTCATACAATACACAAAAATAAGAGTAAATAAAATATTTTTAAAAAGAAAAGAACACAGTCTTGCATGTAACCTCACAATCCTCCTATATGCTTTACCTCTAGATCAGTTAAAGTTTTGAAGGCAACATAAATGCTTTGTCGAGAGTTGTTTTGTGATATTGTTTTGTGAATAATGAAAAAGATAAACTGACTGTGCATGTGTACAGACTTAATACTTTTCTAGAATGTTTTTTATCTGTAGCTGGTTAAAGCATACTTGTGTAAACCTTGAATATAGAAGTTTGACTATAATTCCAAGGTGGATATTATTTCCATCAAAATATTTTTTTCTAGTTTCTGTTATTGCTCTTCAGAATTCAGATGCTTTTTAGAATTCTTCTGAATAGTTTAACCTGAGAATAAGTTTTCTTCAGTTTTCCCACAACTTATTCATTTTCTGTTTTCTTTTTCTGGTATTCTAATTAGTCCAATGTTGGATATTTATAGAATTTCTATAAAAACTTTCCTGTCCAATTTTCTGCCTTTTTGTCTTTTGTTAATTTATGAGAAATTTCGTATTCTAGATTTTACAAATATTATGTTGAATTTTCATGTTTGTACTATCACATTAAAATTGGAAGGTTTATTTTGTGAATGTTAAAAGTATTGTAACACTCTGTATGTCATAGGTCTAATATTTTCTTACATCTGAAGATCTTCTGCTCTCTGCCCTACCTCTGCTTCCTAAGTATTTTAATAATTAACTTTTAGGATGAATGTAACTTTAACTGCCTAGTCATTATAGTTAGCCATTTAGATTTAAGATTTAAGAATGACACATTAGGGACTGAAGAGATAGCTCACTGGCGATTAAAAGTTCAGGCTGCTTTTGCAGAAGACCAGAGTTTGGTTCTCAACATCTACTGTGAGTGGCTCACAACCACCTGTAACTCAAGTTTCAGGGGACTTTTCACCCTCCTTTGATTTCTGTGAGAATTTTTTACTCATGTATATACTCACATGCATACACATAATTAAATATTAAAAATAACTTACAAAATAATGATATATTAAAAAGCTTATTAGATACCATGATTGTATGGGTCAGTCAGTGGATTACCTATAGAGATAAGTGGCTTCAACATTTTGATTTGTGATTCTTTTCCCTTTCGTTGGTCATCTTCCTTATGATCTTTCAGTTTCCATTTTTGTGTGATAAGACCACCTATGCTGCCATTATTCAATATGTTATCTTTTCATGTATTATCTTGACATTGATTCTTTGATTTTAGATCAAACTATTATACCTTAACTTGGAATTAGCATAGATAAACCTCCATAGAGACTAAATTTCACATTTCCAGTGGAAAAAATATCCATCCTGCTTTTTCTTCTTTTAACTTTGAAGTTATACAATTTCTTACCTTTCTGTTTAGTCTGTGCATTAGTCAGGTTTTCCAGAGGGACAGAATAAGCAGGATATACTCTATTAGGAGATGGAATTTCAGCTTGGCTTAGGGATTGATCAGAGGCTGGCTGGATTCCCAGTAGCCACTGGCAGGCTGTAGAACACGGGAGCTGGTAGGACCTCTGGTGAGAGGCCAGAAGAGAGTGAACCAGTTAGTGACCAATGAAGCAGCCCCAGTTGGAGACTGAAGTTATGAACTCTCCCTTGAGGGCTAGTGCAATGTATGGAGCCTAATGTCCCTGGTCAACAAAAGGAGCCTCAAATGCACCCACTCAGGAAGGACAGCTGCATGTGTACTCCTTCTTCCTTCCACTTTTTCATCTCACTCAGAGGGGTCGAGCTCTGTACTAGTTTGTCTTCCATTGCTGTGACAAAACACTCTGACTAACACCAACTTGGGGAGGAAAGGGTTTACTTAGCTTACATCTCCTGGGTCACAGTTCATCACTCAGAGAGCCTAAGGCAGGAACTCAGGGCAGGAATCTGGAGGCGGGAGCTGAAGCACAGGCCATGGAGGAATGCTGTTCACTGGCTTGCTCTCCTGGCTCATGCCCAGCCTGCCTTCTTATACAGTACACAACAACCTGCCCAGGGTGGCACCACTCTTGTGGGCTGGGCCCTCCCACACTGCTCAACCATCAAGACAATACCCCACAGATGTGGCCACAGGCCAATCCAATGGAGCCAATTCCCCAACTGAGGCTCCCTCAACCCAGGTGTGTCAAGTTGACACTAAAGCTATCCAGCACAAGCTCCTTGGATGCTACCACCTATGGGCTTTCCCCATCTAGATCGGATCAGTCCCACACCAATCATCTCTAGAAACATCCCCATAGGCACCCTCGGAATTCTGCTTTGCCATTTTTTTCTAGGCATCTTTCATTTCACCAAGTTGACAGCCCAAATTACCTATCACAATATAACCAGTAGGAAATAGGTGACCATCATGGCCAGTCGCCATGTTTATCTAGACCTTGCTTCCTTCATCTTTTATTCTTTCAAAGTTATTGCATAATGTTGTGGGCAGAGGGATGCATTTCATATTTTAATTCTGTCATCCTTTGATACATTAGCCTAGAATTTAGTATGGTTTCTCTTTTCAAAGAACTGGAAATGCAGTGAATTGTAAAACTTCTCCTGAGAGTCATTTACCTACTATGCAGAATTGCTTCTAGGAGGTAAACCTGATACTGTGAGAACCAAACACCTTCATGAACATATATATATATATATATATATATTTTTTTTTTTTTTTTTGTTGTTCTTGAAAATGACTTTAGATTTAGATGCTTGTTGGTAATGGTGCATTGAGACTGGGTATCATTATGTAACTTAGAGTGGCTTCAAACTCAGAATCTTCCAGGCTCAGCCTCCTGAGTGCTAGGATTATAGATGTGTATCATGGTCTGATTATCCTTAGTTTTCTTGGTAAATGATTTCAGAATGTAATTTTATTAATACTGGAGAAAATTACTCTTGGCACATATCACTAAGGCAAAACTTTTCAATGCTATAAGAATTTGATTCCTTGGCAAGCAGACTGGACAATGCCTAGTGCTCAGTGGGATCCAAATAATGGCCAAATAATAAAAATTGATTGTAAAAATAACTATGAGGCCGGGCGTGGTGGCGCACGCCTTTAATCCTAGCACTTGGGAGGCAGAGGCAGGCGGATCTTTGTGAGTTCAAGGCCAGCCTGGTCTACAGAGTGAGTTCCAGGACAGCTGGGGCTACAGGGAGACCCTGTCTCAAAAAGACAAAAAAAAAATAACTATGAACTTGGCAAAAGAAAATAGTTATAAACTGCCTCCAGGTATGAAATACTAACCTCTGCTGTGACATTCAATAAAGTATATAATTGGAAATCTCAACTGTTGTCACTGAGGGAAATCAATGGGCTATGCATATATTATAGTGCTCACAAACACTGCACATTTTAGAGCTCCAAAAGTCAATTTGGCCTGCAGCACTGTTGATTTCACATGTTTTCTGGTTTGGGCATTACTTGTTTCATTACTTGTTTGTGTTTCTTCATGTTTGCTGAAACTCAAAGAGCAAGTTGAAGTACTCAGTGTAAGAGGCCAACATAGATCGGCCCCATTGACTTAGGCCAGTGTTCACAGCTGAAGGATCAGATTTGTCACTAATTCAAAATATCTAACTTTGTATCAATGAATCTACCTCCTTTAGCACTGTTCTGGTGAGGCTACTGATGGTAGAGAAGGTGCTGTGAGGGGTCATCACATTTGGCTCAGTAGAATCAGGTTGAAATAAAAGACACATTTGTATTCCTGACTCAGTCTGACTAAAGGAGGAAAGAGTGGAGTGGGGAAAATAGAAACGTTTATTCTTTGAATGGCAACATAAAAATTTGGGCTGTTCTGTGAAAGAGGTGAACTCCAAATGTTTTGATATGCTTCCATCTTGATAGATATTTTTACTGATATCAATTATAGACATCAGTTCTCAGAAAGAAAATATTTTATTAGCTAGTTAATGATCTGGGGTTTGGGGAGATTAGATTTGTGAATTTTGAACTACTCAAAGTATGTAAACATTATAACCCCAGGTTACCAAGGATTTAGCCTTCTGACAGCCTTGACTATGGCACCAAAAAATCTGTTTACAGAATAAGTAAAAGAGGCCTCCAAAATGTCAAAATTATATTCTCAAAGTCTTAATTTTTATTCTAAAGGCTCTTTCTTTTTTTTTTTTTTAATTTAATTTTTATTGATGGTTTGTGCATTTTATACATCATTTTCCAATTCAGATCAGGCATATTTCCCTTTCCCTTCCCCCCCACCCCCACCCCATCCCAGATCATGTATTCTGCCATAACTGTCCTGCATCTTTCAGGTTTTTTTTTTTTCATTTTTTAGCTATAAGTGATAATCCATGAGTATAAGCATCCTTCGTGCAAAACCAATCTATAGACTGTTGTGCCCAAACCCCCACAGTCCCACCATTCAGTGGAGGTTGACAGGTTGTTTGTTCAATCAAGTTGATCAAATGAGTGTCCAGACTACATCGCTGTAGTTTCACCGTTCACCCCAATCGCAGCCTTTACATTCTACCACGCCCCCTCTTCCGCAGATTGTTCCCTAGGCTTAGAAAAGGGGCACAGGTGGATGAGAAGTAAAACTGTCCTCTCTCTCTGGAGCTGTTGACTTGGATTCTGGTCAATTCTGGCTGTTTCCTTTCATGGGCTGACAGTTTGTTCAGGAGTAACCTTTCGATCCTACTAATGAAGCACAAGCAATTAGATATATAGGTATTTAAGCAGCACTAATAGTTATGGTAGGTTACTTTGGCATAGACACATATGTTTGGATGATATGTTAATTCATGAATTATATTTTTACCCCCTGATAAATATAACAGGGTCTTACTGTGGCTTATGACATCTCCTAACCTGTAGAGGATGTAGGCTTGTGGCATCAGCCATGGGTTATTCCTCCAAGGAGAGAGCCAACAGCCAATTAGATTTGGGATATACAGGCACATGGCTGCCTCTGCTGCACAGTATTTCCAGGCAGGTGAAGTGTAGCTGGTGCTGATGGTGGAGTCTTGCTTGACTCAGGGAGACCCGTATTTGCTTTATTGGTTTAGTGGCCTTTGGGAACACTCTCTGGCATTCCAGAGGCCATCTGTACCCTTGCATGTGCGGTCTCAATACATCCCTCCCATGTTAACGTCAGGTCTTCGGCAGCAGGGTCTTATCGCCTCTCCTCCTGCAGGTATCCCAACTTAGGGGCAAGGAGCCCTTACCTTTTGTGGGGCCTTGGATCCCCTGGCCAACATCCCCCTGGTAGAACAATCCATTGCTGATGTCAGAGCTCCTGCATTAATATACTTTGCCTAAGTGCATAGCCCAAGGACTTTAGTATTATATTTGGTTCTGAACAGAGTATAATCCTTTTCACAGTTCTTATGTCTATTAGTCAATTAAAGAAGGCATTTTTACCGGTTTTATAAGAGATTACCTCTATAATAGTTGTCTCCAATTTACAGTTGGAAAATGACATCATCATCGTCATATTTCTCCTTGTTCTATGGGGGGGGAGGCAAGAAAGTCATATCAAAACCTTTGTTGCACCTAGAAGGTATAAGTTTCATTAGGACTCATTATAGATAGTTGTTACATGTAGGATCCACAGAAGGGTTCGATGTTTATGGCAATCTGAGGCTTTTCTTCCTTTCAGTGTTCAGACGGGTCAACCTTTCAGTTGCCACTTTTTGGTACATCCTACTCAATGCAAAGCTGTATCTTTTCTTTCTCAGCCGTTAAGTTGGTGACATTTTGTCCTGTTGGAACAAACAAATCTCTTCCCATAGTTAGTTTTAAGATTTGAATTGCAAGGTTCTTGACTAGAAGGTTTCATGTCTGTCTGTACCCCCCCCCCCCTTTTTTTTTAACCCATGAGTCTCCAGAAGACAGTTGTATTATACATAACTATAGGGTGGAATCAAGGCACAGATTTCATCAAATTCACCCATGTTGTTTTGGGTGACTATATATGATTAACTTGGGAAGCAAACTTAATTTTTGCTTTAAATCATCTTAAAGAGAATGCTACAAGGTGATACTGTACAACAGAGAAATTATAGAGAACATTTGTATGTGCCAATCCCAAAGTTATTGCTCTAGAGATTTTGTGTAAAACAAATGTGGACAACAGCAAATTATATCTACATTTAACTCAGATGCATTACCGTTTTTATCAGAGTCTGTAAACCAATGTTGTTTAATATACACATATTTACTTTTACTAAGTCCTAAAACACCATGTATCCTGTAGACAGTGTCTAGGTGAAACTGAGTACTTGCTGAACTCACATCAATTAAATATGCCTTGATTGAATATACATCCGTGTCCCTCTCCCACCCATCCCCCCTTCCCAATTCACCATTTCAGTCCATTTTCTGATGCAGTCTTTCTGTTGTTGTTCTTTTACTATGCATCCCTCTCCATGAGAAATATTTATATCTGGGTTGTTGGTACTAGCATCCACATATGAGGGACACCATTTGTCGTTTGTTTTTCTGGGACTGTGTTACTTCACTTAACATAATGTCTTCCAGCTCCATCCATTTACCTGCAAAGTTCATGATGTTGTCCCTCTTTACTGCTGCATAGAACTCCATTGTATACATGTACCACATTTTCTCTATCCACTCGTCAGTTGAGGGGCACCTGGGCTGGTTCCAGCTTTTTGCTATTGTGAACAGAGCTGCAATAAACATAGCTGTGCATGTATCTTTGCAGTAAGTTGTGTCTTGTGGGTATATACCCAGGAGTGGTATGACTGGGTCAAATGGAAGGCTCATTTTGAGTCTTTTAAGGGTTCTCCACACTGTTTTCCATAGTGGCTGTACTAGTTTACATTCCCACCAGCAATGGATGAGTGTTCCCCTTTCCCCGCAACCTCTCCAGCATTTGGTAACATTCGTGTTCCTGATCCTAGCCAGTCTTATTGGAGTAAGGTGATATCTCAAAGTGGTTTTAATTTGCATTTCCTTAATTATCAGAGATGTTGAACAGTTCTTAAGATGTTTCTCAGCCATCTCTAATTCCTCCTCTGTGAAGTCTCTATTCAGATCTTTGCTCCATCTTTTGAGTGATTCATTTGTTTTCTTTCTTCTTTGTTTTTTGAGTAGCTTGTATACTCTGGAAATTAATGCTTTGTCAGATGTATCTGCTGTGAAGGTTTCCTCCCACTCTGTGGGTCTTCTCCTCACTTCCTTTATTGCTTCCTTTGATGTACAGAAGCTTTTGAGTTTAATGAGGTCCCATTTGTCAATTGTCGATCTTATTTCTTGTGCAGCTGCTGTCTGATTTAGGAAGTCTTTTCCTACACCTATGTCTTGTAGTCTGCTGCCAAGCTTCTCTTCTATCACCTCCAGAGTTTGGGGTTTCACATTGAGGTCTTTGGTCCATCTGGAGTTGACCTTTGTACAAGGTGAGAGGTAGGGGTTTAATTTCATTCTTCTACAAGTGGTGATCCAGTTTTGCCAACACCACTTGCTGAAGATGCTGTCTTTCCTCCATTGTGTATTCTTGGCCCCCTTGTCAAATATGAGGTGGCTGAAATTGTATGAGCTCAGGTTTGGATCTTCAGTTTTATTCCATTGGTCAACTGGTCTGTTTTTGTGCCAGTACCAAGCTGTTTTTATGACTATAGCCCTGTAGTATAGTTTGATGTCTGGTATAGCGATCCCCCCTGTATTGCTCTTTTCACTCAGGATTGCTTTGGCTATTCGGGGTCTTTTGTTTTTCCAAATGAAATTGAGGATTTTTTTTTCCAAGCCTGTGAAGAAACTCTTGGGGATTTTGATTGGGATTGCATTAAATCTGTACACTAGTTTGGGTAGGATGGACATTTTTACTATATTTATTTTCCCAATCCATGAGCATGGGAGGTTTGTCCATCTTCTGATGTCTTCCTCAATTTCCTTTTTCAGGGGTTTAAAATTTTTGTTGTAGAGATCCTTGGTGTCTTTGGTTAGGTTTGTTCCTAGGTATTTTATTGTTTTTGAGGCTATTGTGAGTGGGAAGGTCTCCTTGTAGTCCTTCTTCAGTTGCTTGTTGTTGGTGTAAAGAAAGGCTACTGATTTTTCTAGATTTATTTTGTATCCTGCCACTTTACCAAAGCTCTTAATCATTTCTAGGAGTTTTCTGGTGGAGTTCTTAGCATCCCTTAGGTAGACAATCATATCATCAGCAAAAAGGGATAGCTTGATTTCCTCTTTTCCAATTAGAACTCCTTTAATTTCCTTTTCTTGCCTTATTGCCCTTGCAAGGGTTTCCAGCACTATATTGAAGAGGAGTGGTGACAGGGGGCAGCCTTGCCGAGTTCCTACCTTCAAGGGGAATGCTTCTGTCATTTCCCCATTTAGGATGATATTGGCTGTGGGTTTCCTGTATATGGCTTTGATTACATTGAGGAATGATCCCTCTAGGCCAATTCCCTCCAGGACTTTAAACATGAAAGGATGCTGGATTTTGTCAAAGGCTTTCTCCGCATCAATTGAAATGATGGTGTGGTTTTTGTCCTTCAGTCCATTGATATGTTTGATGATGTTTATTGATTTTCGTATGTTGAACCATCCCTGCATCTCTGGTATGAATCCAACTTGGTCATGGTGGATGATTTTCTTGATGTGAGTCTGTATGCGATTTGCCAGAATCCTGTTTAGAATTTTGGCATCTGTGTTCATTAGGGAGATGGGTCTATAGTTCTCCTTTTTGGTTGTATCTTTCCCTGGTTTTGGTAGTAGCGTAATGCTGGCCTCATAGAAGGATTCTGGGAGAAGTCCCTCCGTTTGTATCCTTCTAAACAATTTAAGTAGTAATGGTTGTATGTCTTTTCGAAATATTTTATAAAATTCTGCCGTGAAACCATCCGGGCCTGGGCATTTTTTGGTTGGGAGGCTACTTATTACATCTTCGATTTCTTCCTGTACTATTGGTCTGTTTAGGCTGTCAATCTCTTCTTGGTTGAGCTTTGGTGATTCCCAGGATTTCAGATATTCATCCATTTCTTCTAGGTTTTCAAACTTAGTAGAGTATAAGTTTTTGAAGTAGTCCCGTATGATTGTCTGGATTTTTTCATTGTCTGTTGTGATGTTTCCCCTTTCATCACTGATTCTGTTGATTTGGAGTTGTTCCCTCTTTCTTTTGGTTAACTGGGCTAGAGGTCTGTCTATTCTAAAGGCTCTTTCTTCTTCTCCTCCCTCCCTCCTGCCCTCCTCCTTTCTTCATTTGCATTTCTTCATATGTCTGCTGAAATTCATTTATTTTTATACCTAATGTACATAAAATGGTGTTCAGTGCTTTTGTGTGATCTCTAGGCTCATGGGAGACAACCATAGTTCCACGTTCATAGGATGGTAACAGCTCCAGGTTTACAGGAAGGGACTCTAACTTCAGGTTCAAGTGAGGTAAACACAATTCCAGACTCACAGGAGGGGGGTTACCATTTTAATTACACTGCTTCTTACTTTTTCCTGTCTCCATTGCTCTGTCCACATAATTAACTTGTGTTTACTAATTCTTCACTAATTCAAAATAACTAACAGTAATGGGGTAATTTCCCCAGAGAAGACCACTCAGACACAAAATAAAGCTAATAGAAAGTCTTTAGTCACCTGACCTTCAGTTGAGGGTATGTAGCCATGAGTTACTTTGGGAGGTGTTTATATAAGAAAAACCATATCTGGGGCGAAAAGTTTAAGTTCCCAAGCTTAGGTGTGGTAAGCCCATCCAACAATTCCTATTTTCTAAAAGCAAGCCTTATGCTTGCATAAGGTACAGAAGCCATGCAGAATGAGTTAAGTTTCTAAGGAACGAGGCACACACTGACCTTTTCTCAGACTCCTACCCTGGTTTAGTTGAATTAAGCTTTTCTTTTATTCTCATACTTTGAGTTAAGTTTTATCTTCTGGGCTCAGCTGGGGGTCATAATATGGCGTAGCTATAGGCAATCTTGAGGTGACTTACCACAAGAGCAGTTTGGCCTCTGTGCAGCCAACAAAGGCAACAGTTGCTTGCTGGCTTGAATTTCTTGCTTGAGGGACATGGTATTGGAGAAAATAATCTTTTGATTTCACTCAGGGAGACAGATAGATTGAATGCTTTGTTGTTGCTACTTTTCATGATGAAAGTCCTGGTTGGCTTTTTTTGGTAATTTTGTGACATTCACATCTTCTTCCCTGGCCAGGGGAGTCACATTTTGCTGAGAGTTTAGCTCTTCAGCCATTTTCTTTCTTAATTGCCAACTTGTTTCTTGCCTGGGAACAGTTTGTCACCTGCATGATGACGACAGCCAGCTGACCATGAATGGGCTGCAAAGCGACTGCCTGCAGGCCCAGCTCCTGGCAAGAGAGGGGCGTAGGGATGTGGCATAGTGGGGTGGCTGAATCCTACCTAGAGTCACGTTTTACAGAGAGCTGCAGACACCACTGCCATCTTGGCTTTTCAGCCAAAACATAAAAAAAGAAAATACTGTAATAGCTAAACTGATAGAATCCTTGAACTAAAATATGTAATTTTGTCTTAGAATATAAATTTAAAATTCTATATGTCTACTGTAATTTTTGAATATTTTGTACTGACAAAACTGTATAATCAAACTTCAACAATAATGTGAAATTTGTCACTGTTTCTATGATGCAAATTTGCCATACACTTCCTTTCTAAATTCTTCAACTTATACAAAGTCTTTGATTATAATCATGTTACTTCTTAAAGAAGGCAATGCTTATAAAATCTTTTAAGAATTATTTGTGATTTCTCCCATATCATACTGAAATAAAATTGGTAGGTAACATAACCTGTGTAGAGATATAGTTCTAGTATACTCAATGTAATTATCTATGTTTAAGTAAATATAAAAGTATATAAAAACCAATAATAAAATAACACTTAAATTGCAGTTTGATATAACTACAGGGAATGACAGAGAGAAATGTAAGATGTTTGTGATATTTAAAATGTGTGTATTAGGGCCAGGTCTGGGGTGTATATCTGCAATCCTGCACTTAGTAGCCTGAGACAAGAGAATCACAAATGTGAGTCTGAGCTGGACTACTCAGTGGGACTCTGTCTCACAAATAAAAACAGAAATAAATGGGTAAGTAAACCGATCTGTATGAGGACACAAGAGCAGGGAAGGACCAGTGTACACCATCATAATGTTGATAGAAGTCCTTATATATGATGAAAGAAAAAGGGACTCGACCTTCACTGATGTTTAATTAGTTCAAGACTAATTAAAACCTAGAGAAACCAGGTAAAGAAAAATTTGAAATACTTAAACTAAGCTGGGCTTTGTGTGTAGTATCGAAGTTACTCTTTATATTGTGATGTAGAAGTAGAGACATTTGTAGGTAAGATTCCTCCTCACGTTTAGTCCCTGGTAATTAAAATACCAGGGATGGTCCATCTGTATATGTGCCACTGGAAACAGAGGATAGACTGGGAACAAAGCAGCAATATAAGTAGCTATCAGAAGTCTACACAGACCTCTGGGATGGCATCATAAGGAAAAAAAAATAGGCAACCAAACAGATTTTTAATCATTGTGAATCTTCTAAATAAATTTTAAGATAGTATAAAAATATAGGATGGTTATATTAAGTATCACAAAATTACATTTGTTAATAAAGTATAGTAAGATCCCTGAAGTTTATGTACTCTGCCAATTTAACGGTGTCAACTCTGCTTTCATTAAAATCAACCTCAGGTCCCCTTTGTTACACATATGCAATTGCTTCCCTATTTTCCAGTAACTGTACAACTGAGCCTAAATTCCTCCTGTCTAGATAATTGCATCTGGGAGTAGCTGTGTGTACATGTACATGCACACATGTGCGTGTCTTGGCAAACATGGTCAGTGATTTCAGTGTAAACATTTCCTGAAATCATGGAAGTATGTGTTAAGTAATCAATAATGCTGGATCTCTGACTGGAAATGTGTGGAAAGTTTCCTAGTTTTGTGAAGTGTTCCATTAAGCAACATGACTAATCCTTAAAAAAGTTTTCCAGTTTGATGTTGATGGATAACATGAAAGATGGAAAATCTAAAATGTAAAAGTAAGGAAAGTTCTTTTGCATTTTGGAAACTGGCATCTCAGGTTCTTCAGGAAATGTGCATTGTTTGATGTACTCCAGAATCCCTGATGCACTTAAGAGAAATGCAGTTTAAATTTTGTAAACAATATAACAATATACTACATGGCAAGGTTTAGGGAAACTGAGGCACAGCATTGCTAGATGATTAGCAGTTAGATCCCTAGAACACTCACCTGGGGCAGAGTTTGTTGACAAAATATACGATCACTGATCACTGCTATCATTATTATTGGGAAGAGTGGAGTTAAGAACTACAGCCTGAGGCTTTGAGCCCTCCCTGATACCACTGATCTGGGCCACGGGGAGGAATTGCAGTGTGGATTGCAGTGTGGACTGCAGAGATAATGTTTTGACTAGGAGACATTTCTCAAACTCATGCCTCATACATAAACACTCTACCACTGAGATATATCTCTAGCCTCTTTCCCCTTTATTATTTTGAGTTAAGATCTTGCTAAGTTGTCTAGGCTGTATTTGACCTTCTACTGTAACTCAGGCTTGCCTTGAACTTGTGATCTTATTGCCAGAGTCTTCCAAGTATCTGGGATTATATCCCTGCAACACCAGGATTGACAGTATGCAGTTAATCTTTATAAATATTTTTAAATTATACTATTACTATTATTATTATTATTATTATTATTATTATTATTATTATATTCTTTTTTAGTAAATATAATACCGGATGTTACTCATCAACTTGCTGTGTAACGTAGGAATGTAATTTATTTCTTTTTTTAAAAAATTATTTATTTATATATATTTTTTATAAAATCTAGACCCGTTTCCCCCACCCTATCTCCCCACCTCACCAGAGCTCATGCATTCTGCCAAACATGCTTTTCATCTCTTTCTCAGTCTTTCTCAATATTCTCCATGTGGAAGTTGACTGTTTTGAGCAAAAGTTCACTGTTTCAGTCAGATCTTTGATGCAGTCCTTTCTGTTGTTGTTGTTGTTGTTGTTGTTGTTGTTTCCAATATGCATCACTCCCAACCACTTTGGACAAAAGCTCAAGGGGCCATGCACAAGAAACATTTACAACCAGGTAATTGGCCCAAGCATCCACAGATGAGGGATACCATTTGTCCTTTGTTTTTCTGGGACTGTGTTACTTCACTCAGCATGATGTCCTCTAGCTCCAGCCATTTTCCTGCAAAGCTCATGATATCATCTTTCTTTACTACTGCATAGAACTCCATTGTGTAGATGTACCACATTTTCTCTATCCACTCATCAGTTGAGGGGCACTTGGGTTGGTTCCAGCTCCTTGCTATTGTGAAAAGAGCTGAAATAAACACGGCCGTGCATGTATCTCTGCGGTGGGGTGAGTCTTGAGGGTACATGCCTAGGAGTGGTATGGCTGGGTCGGGTGGCAAGTTCATTCCAAGTCTTCCAAGGGTTCTCCACACTGCTTTCCATAGTGGCTGTATGAGTTTACATTCCCACCAGCAGTGGATGAGTGTTCCCCTTTCCCCACAACCTCTCCAGCACTGGGTATCATTTATTTTCTTGATCCTAGCCAGTCTTATTGGAGTAAGATGATATCTTAAAGTGGTTTTGATTTGCATTTCCTTAATGATTAGTGATGCTGAACACTTCTTAAGGTGTTTCTTGGCCACCTCTAATTCCTCACTTGTGAAGTCTCTGTTCATCTCTTTGCTCCATCTATTGAGTGCGTCATTTGTTTTCTTTCTTCTTTGTTTTGTGATTAGTTTATATATTCTGGAAATGAATGCTTTGTCAGATGTTTCTGTGGTGAAGGTTTCCTCCCACTCTGTGAGATTGCTCTTCACTTCCTTGATTGTTTCTTTTGATGTACAGAAGCTTTTGAGTTTAATGAGGTCCCATTTGTCAGTTGTTGACCTTAATTCTTGTGTAGGCAGCTGCTGTCTGATTTAGGAAGTCTTTTCCTACATCTATGTCTTGTAGTCTGCTGCCAACTTTTTCTTCTATCGCCTTCAGAGTTTGGGGTTTCACGTTGAAGTCTTTGATCCACCTGGAGTTGACTTTTGTACAGGGTGAGAGGTAGGGGTTTAATTTCATTCTTCTACAAGTGCTGATCCAGTTTTGCCAACACCACTTGCTGAAGATGCTGTCTTTTCTCCATTGTGTCTTCTTTGCCCCTTTGTCAATATGAGGTGGCTGAAATTGTATGTGCTCAGGTTTGGATCTTCAGTTTTGTTCCATTGGTCAACAGGTCTGTTTTTGTGCCAGTACCAGGCTGTTTTTATGACTATAGCCCTCTAGTATAGTTTGAAGTCTGGTATAGAATCCCCCTGTGTAGCTCTTTTCGCTCAGGGTTGTTTTGGCTATTCCGGGTCTTTTGTTTTTCCAAATGAATTTAAGGACTTTTTTTTCCAAGCCTGTGAAGAAACTCTAGGGGATTTTGATTGGGATTGCGTTAAATCTATACAAGAGTTTTGGTAGAATGCACTGTAATTTATTTCTTTTTTAAAAATTTTATTTATTTATTTATTTATTTATTTATTTATTTATTTATTTATATGAATGCACTGTCTGCATGAAGGTTTGTACACCCTTGTCATGCAAAGCTGTGGAGGTCAGAAGAGGGTGTTGAATTCCCCTGGAACTGGAGTTCTCCTGGAATTGGAATTATGGATGGTTCTCAGCCACCATGTGGGTGCTGGGGATCGAACCCACTCCTCTGTAAGAGCAGTCTGTGCTCTTAACTGCCAGGCCATCTCTCCGGCCCCCTGTAATTTATTTCTTTACCTGCATACAGCTGTACTGTTAAAATGTGAATCCCTAGACATGCTTTGGAATTAACCTATAGTTTATTTTCAGATGTTATAATGTTGGTATGTGTGTGGAATGTATATATGCATATTTTGGAGTGATAAAAATAGGAAAGAACAACAGCAACAATAACAACAACAACAACAAAAGTCTGGGTCAAAGAACTGACTGAAACAGTAAACTTCTGCCCATAACAGTAAACTTCTGCATTGAAAAATTTAAAAAAGACTGAGAAAAAAGATGCAAGACATGCATGGCAGAATGCATGAGCTCTGGCAGGGTATTGGTCAAGGAAGGGGGAATCGGTCTAAATTTGATTAAGAAATGTTGTATGGCATGCACAAAACTTCAGTAAAAATTTTGGTGGGTAAAGAGCTACCCTAAAACAAGGTAAAAAATTATACTATTACTGTTAATATTATTATATTGTTTGTAGGTGGCATGTTCAAACAAGACAGCGATAATTTTTTAGTGAATGGCATACATTAAAAAAAGTAGATAGTACCCTACTTAAAGAACATAATCTTTTATTCAGTGCATAATCTCTTGCAGCTCTGTACAGCTGCCTAGGTCCATAGGAGTTGGGGGTAGAAGTGGCTGCTTGTAATTCAAGTGCTTCAGATGTTAGTCTTGCCAAAATTTTGCAGCTGGCAGCTAATGAAAACACAGCATAATCTGATTGATATCAACCCCTCTATTTTTTCATGTAGCCAACACATATTTTCCATGGAACATATTAATATGAATCATAATTTTTTCACCTGGAAAAACACCTGCTGATTAAATTGGTAGATATACAGTTTGGAATAAATCATTTGCTTGTCCATTCATACAACATAATATTGATGCTTGTCACTCTGTGTATGTGGAGAGT
Organism: Rhizomys pruinosus; assembly: GCA_009823505.1. Taxonomy (NCBI): domain Eukaryota; kingdom Metazoa; phylum Chordata; class Mammalia; order Rodentia; family Spalacidae; genus Rhizomys; species Rhizomys pruinosus. The sequence continues at coordinate 1,962,219 of VZQC01009117.1, forward strand.
TACTACACAAAAAAGCCTAGGAGAGGCAGAATCTACCCTAGTGTTTCCCTTTACATATGTTGTGTTAGTGAGCAACTTCACTTTGATGGAACAGCTTCTCTCAGTGTAAAGGAGCCAGTGTGCCTGCTTATAAATGATGTATGCCCAATTTGCACTTTAGATTTTTATTCAGCCAGAAAAGAACCTTTTGTTTTATTAAATGATTGGCAAGTTTCTTCCTAAATTAATGCACAAAATTCAATAAAAATACAAATTGAAAAAAAGTAGATATTTAAGTTGAAAAAATAAAAATTTCAAACCTGTTCTTTCTAATATTATCATATCATTTATGCATTAATTATATTGCACAAATACTTTCTAGAAGTTATTGCAATATCCTCTACTGTTTACTTAGTACTTGTTTCAAGGGAATATTAAATTAATTTTCTAAAAACAATAATAGGAAGGAAGGCTTGAGGGAGGTTTAATCAACATTAATTGAAGCTGTGGAATTATCCAACTTAAACTCAACTCAACACAATTGTAAGAGAAGCTTGTCAGTAGGAAATGAGCCACTGTGTTTCTCCTTGGTTAAGGTTTGCTTTCTTTCCCTCCCCCTTCCCTCCATTCCAGGGTTGTCCTGTCTTTCCTAGGTACTTATCACCATCAAAATTTATACTCAAAATCCACTTAGTAATTTTCAAATATCCAGTACATTTATATTAATCATAGTCAGCATATTGTACAATAGACCTCTCTCTTTAAAATTGTTTCGAGGGGGCTGGAGAGATGGCCTAGCGGTTAAGAGCACTGACCGCTCTTACAGAGGACCCGGGTTGGATCCCCAGCTCCCACACGGAGGCCGAGAACCGTCTGAAATTCCAATTCCAGGAGAACTCCAGTTCCAGGGGAATCCGACACCCTCTTCTGACCTCCGCGGCATTGCACGACACGGGTGCACAAACTTGCATGCAGACAGTACATTCATACACACATGGAAATAAATAAAATTAATAAAAAATTAAAAAAAATAAATATTAAAATTGTTTTGAGATCAAGCTGGCTTTGAACTCCCTAGGTAGCCAAAGATGACTTGATCCTCCTGATTCTATCTCCCAAGACCTGGGATTAGAGGTGTGTCCCACCACGCTTGGGTTGTGTGGTGCTGGTGACTGAACTCAGGGCCTTGAGCATGCTGGGCAAGCATTCTATTCAGTGAGCTACATTCCCAGTTCTTGTACAATATGTTATTTCTCCTAACTAAAAACATATTTTTGATCCAAATATCCGAACTCTCAAGCCCTTCTATCTGGAATATTCTGTTTTATGGATGTGAAATTTTCAGACTCCACATTTAAGTGAGTAGATTTTTCAGTGTTCTCACTACAAAAAACCCCCCAAGCAAATAAGCAACAATAATCACTCTTTGAAATAATATGTGTTAAGTAGCTTGGTTCAGCCATCCCACATTGCATTAGTAATTTTAAAACATCTACTGTATATAATAAACATATACACTTTCATCAGTTAAAATCTAATCAGCCCTCAATTGTAGACTGAAATGTTACACACTCATAACATCCTAAAGCATGTATGTTTCTAGAGTGATTACATGTTATTAGGTGTAGCCAAAGCTATGAAATCCTTTGAGGGCTTTTAAAAATATGAGCTATCAGCCGGGCGTGGTGGTGCACACCTTTAATCCTAGCACTCAGGAGGCAGAGGCAGGCAGATCTTTGTGAGTTCAAGGCCAGCCTGGTCTACAGGGGAGTTCCAGGACAGCTGGGGCTACAGGGAGACCCTGTCTCAAAAAGACCAACAACAACAAAAAAAAGAAGTATAAAAAATATGAGCTATCAAATATACTGCAACTCTGAAAGACTATCTATGGAAACTGAGCCCTACCACACACATGAGTTTTCTCCCACAGAGTGGCCTTTAGGTCCAATTGGTTAGCCATTGATTTTTCCCAAGATAGAAGTGCCTCTATTGCACTGATGTTATATGCTCTGTTGGTCATTGATGTGGCTATTTCATCTCGAGGCTGATGTTGGACCATCTATTGATGGTATCCCTTAGTGGCTTGCATAGTACTCTCCAGAGCTATGAGAGCTAGCCTTCAGGGGTGGTGCCTTTCAGGTCAGACCCACCCCAGGGCTCAGGAACATTGTGGAAAGATTGTAAGAGCCAGAGAGGTGACACAAGACCAAATAGAAATGAATTCTACAAGCACCTGGGATTCTGTTCATATGAACCTACCGCATTGGTGTCAGCATGCTCAAGACCCATGCAAGCTCATCTGGACAAAAACCTGCCACAGAACTGCAGAAATATAGAGCAGAGCCCAACCTTGGCTGAGGAAATATTGGCAGTAGATGGTGGTTGGGTGAGGAAGACCTGGCATTCTTTAGAAAAGTGAGTCCGGATAGGCTAACTAGAGCTCAGGAGGAGCTGGAAGAGTAATTTGGCACAACGGACTCTAGCAGGAATGGCAGAAGGTGTGAAGTCCTGGGGAGTGGGGGGCACTGAGGGAGGGTGCCAAGGGAGAAGTGGGTATAATGAGATTAAGACCAACTTAAAAATTCTGTGTGAAACACATAAAAAATTCAAGAAAAAAATGAAAAAAAATTCCAAAGAAAAATGTTTGGGAAAATTTGTCCCTGTATTAGAGATTTTGAATTTATACTACCATAGTAAAGACTTGGAAAGCTTGCAGATAGTTTCTTTTTTACGTATTTTTTAAATTTTTATTTGTTTTTTAAGGGATTCATAATAAGAGTACGTTGTTTTCAGATCACATTAACATTTCTCAGTTTGCCATACAATTAGGTAATTGGCACTAGCATCCACAGATGAGGGATACCATTCGCCGATTGTTTTTCTGGGACTGTGCTACTTCACTTAGCATGATATCTTCTAACTCCAGCCATTTACCTGCAAAGCTCATGATGTCATCTTTCTTTACCACTGCATAGAACTCCATTGTGTAAATGTACCACGTTTTCTCTATCCACTTGTCAGTTGAGGGGCATTTGGGTTGGTTTACTATTGTGAAGAGAACTTCAATAAACATGGCTGTGCATGTATCTCTGTGGTAAGATGAGTCTTGTGGGTATATACCTAGGAGTGGTATGGCTGGGTCAGGTGGCAAGTACATTCTGAGTTTTCCAAGGGTTCTCCACACTGCTTTCCATAGTTGTTGTATGAGTTTACATTCCCACCAGCAGTGGATGAGTGTTCCCCTTTTCCCACAACCTCTCCAGCACTTGGTATCATTTGTTTTTTTGATCCTAACCAGTCTTATTGGAGTGAGATGATATCTTAAACTGGTTTTAATTTGCATTTCCTTAATGATTAGCAAAGTTGAACACTTTTTAAGATGTTTCTCAGCCATCTCTAATTCCTCACTTGTGAAGTCTCTGTTCAGCTCTTTGCTCCATCTGTTGAGTGGGTCGTTTGTTTTCTTTCTTCTTTGTTTTTTTTGACTAGTTTATATATTCTGGAAACCAATGCTTTGTCAGATGTATCTGTGGTGAAGGTTTCCTCCCACTCTGTGAGATTGCTCTTCACTTCCTTGATTGTTTCTTTTGATGTACAGAAGCTTTTGTGTTTCATGAGGTCCCATTTGTCAATTGTCGACCTTAATTCTTGTGCAGCTGCTGTCTGATTTAGGAAGTCTTTTCCTACATCTATGTCTTGTAGGCTGCTGCCAACTTTTTCTTCTATCATCTTCAGAGTTTTAGGTTTCACGTTGAGGTCTTTGACCCATCTGGAGTTGACTTTTGTACAGGGTGAGAGGTAGGGTTTTAATTTCATTCTTCTACAAGTGGTGATCCAGTTTTGGCAGCCCCACTTGCTGAAGATGGTGTCTTTTCTCCATTGTGTCTACTTTGCCCCTTGTCAAATATGAGGTGGCTGAAATTGCATCTGCTCAAGTTTGGATCTTCAGTTTTGTGCCATTCGTCAACAGGTCTGTTTTTGTGCCAGTACTAAGCTGTTTTTATGACTAAAGTCTTGTAGTATAGTTTGAAGTCTGGTATAGAGATCCCCCTTGTACTGCTGTTTTCACTCAGGGTTGCTTTGGCTATTCGGGGTCTTTTGTTTTTCCAAATGAAATTAAGGACTTTTTCCCAAGCCTGTGAAGAAACTCTTGGGGATTTTAATTGGGATTGCATTAAATCGGTACAAGAGTTTGGGTAGAATGGACATTTTTACATTCTATATTAATTTTCCCAATCCATGAGCATGGGAGGTTTTTCCATTTTCTTATGTCTTCTTCAATTTCCTTCTTTACGGGTTTAAATTTTTTTTTGGAGAGATCTTTGGTGTCTTTGGTTAGGTTTGTTCCTAGGTATTTTATTGTTTTTGAGGCTATTGTGAGTGGGAAGGTCTCCTCGTATTCCTTCTTCAGTTGCTTGTTTTTGGTGTAAAGAAAGGCTACTGATTTTTTTAGGTTAATTTTGTATCCTGCCACTTTGCTGAAGCTGTTAATCATTTCTAGGAGTTTTCTGGTGGAGTTTTTAGCATCCCTTAAGTAAACAATCATATCATCAGTAAATAGGGATAGCTTGACTTCCTCTTTTCCAATTAGTACTCCTTTAATTTCCTTTTCTTGTCTTATTGCTCTAGCAAGTGTTTCAAACACTATATTGAAGAGGAGTGGTGACAGGGGCAGCCTTGCTCAATTCCTACCTTTAAAGGGAATGCTTCTATCATTTCTCCATTCTTCAAAAACCTATACTCTACTAAGTTTGAAAACCTAGGAGAAATGGATGAATATATGAAATCCTGGGAATCACCAAAGCTTAACCCTGTACAAAAATCAACCCCAGATGGATCAAAGTCCTGAATGTGAAACTCTAAACTCCGAAGGTGATAGAAGAAAAAGTTTGCAACAGCCTAGAAGACACAGGCATAGGAAAAGACTTCCTAAATTAGGCAGCAGCTGCTCAAGAAATAAGATTGACAATTGACAAATGGGACCTCATTAAACTCAAAAGCTTCTGTACATCAAAAGAAACAATCAAGGAAGAGAAAACCCAGAGAGTGGGAGGAAACCTTCACCACAGATACATCTGACAAAACATTGATTTCCAGAATATATAAACTAGTCAAAAACAAAGAAGAAGAAAACAAATGACCCACTCAAAAGATGGAGCAAAGAGCTTAACAGAGACTTCACAAGTCAGGAATTAGAGGTGGCTGAGAAACATCTTAAAAAGTGTTCAGTGTTGCTAATCATTAAGGAAATACAAATCAAAACCACTTTAAGATATCATCTTACTCCAATAAGACTGGCTAGGATCAAGAAAACAAATGATACCAAGTGCTGTAGCAGTTGTGGGGAAAGGGGAACACTCATCCACTGCTGGTGGGAATGTAAACTCATACAGCCACTATGGAAAGCAGTGTGGAGAACCCCTGGAAGACTCAAAATGAGCTTGCCACCTGACCAAGTCATACCACTTCTGGGTATATACCCACAAGACTGTTCTCAGTGCAGAGATACATGCACAGCCGTGTTTATTGCAGCTTTCTTCACAATAGCAAAAAGCTGGAACCAACCTGTGTCCCTCAACTGATGAGTGGATAGAGAAAATATGGTATAGCTAAACAATGGAGTTCTACACAGTGGTAAAGAAAGATGACATCATGAACTTTGCAGGTAAATGGATGGAACTAGAAGATATCTGAGTGAAGTAACCCAGTCCCAGAAAAACAATCAATGAATGGTATCCCTCAGCTGTGGATGCTAGTGCCAGTTACCTAATTGTATGGCAAACTGAGCAATGTTAATGTGATCTGAAAAGAACTGTGCTCTTATATTGTGAAGCCCTTAAGTATAAATAAATAAAAAAAATTTAAAAAAGAAAAAAAGAAGAACCGTCTGGTATTGACATAACTTATACTGTCAATGAATTATCTGGAGAAAGGCAAAGGACTTTAGAATGAAAGAGATTTCTTAAATCTTGAGATAATTTAAAATATGAGGTATCATGTTATTAATTTTGCAAATCTTCAATAAGCAGGTATGGCAATCCCAAAGCTTGTTGCAGAGGACTATTTGTGGGAGTTGGCTCCCTCCTACCTATGTGGATCTGGGGGTCAAACTCAGGTTATCAGGCTTGGTGGTAAGATCCTTTATTTGCTGAACCATCTCACTGGCTCTAGGTTCACATATTTTAATGCTCAAGTATGTAGCATCTCCACTCTCTATTGGGAATCCTTCTCCACAGGATTCACTACCATCTAGTATACTGTATATTTTATTTGCTTATTTTGTATTTACTATTATTATTATATCTACTTTCAGTAGAATATAATTCCCATATACTTTCGCCATTTTTGTTCATTGTTGTAGCTCCAAAATCCAGAATAGTACTGGGCACATGGAAAGTACTTGAAAAAGCCATATTTCTTAAATGAATGGAGTAAGTCCAAGGTCCATGTTTATATTTAGAGGTCTCATCATTTCATAGGAAAGAATATGTGTATGGCAATAGATGAAATCATCCCAGGAGAATGTATGGAACAAGATGATGATAGCCCTTATGTTGAATCATGAGACTCAGCCAGATTTACAGGGAGGCAGGGAAGAAAAACCCTCCTACAGCAAACTCCACTTTAATTCTAATACTTTCTTTCTTAAGAGGTACTCCATGCCCAATTAATGTATTCTGCACCAGGGACTTTCCCCTTCTCCCTCCACCTGCTCCTCAAGCTGTCTCCTTCCTTCTCCCCTCCCTCTCTCCCTGTCTCTCTCTCCTTCCCTCCCTCATTCTCTTTCTTTCTTTCTTTCTTTCTTTCTTTCTTTCTTTCTTTCTTTCTTTCTTTCTTTCTTTCTTTCTTTCTTTCTTTCTTTCTTAAATTTCTTTCTTCTTCTTTCTTTGTATGTTGAAGCAGTAGGTAACTGTGTCCAACCTGGCCTTGAACTCTCAATGTAGTTCCACTTGGCCTCAGAATTGCAGTCTGTTCTAGTTTGCTTTTCCATTGCTGTGACAAAACACTCTGAAGGACAGCAACTTGGGGAGGAAAGGGGGAGGAAAGGGTTTATTCAGCTTACATCTCCTGGATCTTAGTTCATCACTCAGGGAGCCCAAGGTAGGAACTGCCCAAGAGCAGGAACCTTGAGGCAGGAGCTGAAGCACAGGCCATGGAGGAATGCTGCTTATGGCTTACTCCCCTGGCCCATGCCCATTCTTTTCTTCTTTTTTATTTTTTTTATTTTTATTTTTTTACATTTCTAAGAAAATTTTATTGGCCTTTTGGATAGACTTTATTTACTAGGAAGGATGATCCCATCATACTTCTGCTGGAACCAGTGCATGGCCTCCTCTGCTGATTCTGTGTTTGGCCCAATGCAGCCTGTCCTGTGCTTCTTGTCTGTGATGCTGAAACCTGGCCTACCCAGCACCACATAGAAGTCCAGGCCATAGATACCAATGCTTGGGTCATATTAGATGCCCAGATCAATGTGTTCCTGGATTCCAAAACCAAAATTTCCAGTATTGGAGAAGTTGTTTTTTTCTTAGCTCATATTCCTGCACCTTCAGCCCTTTCTTCAGGATTTCTTCTGCCTTGGCCCCATGGACTGTGCAGCGAACTGCAATCTTCTCATTTCTCCTGATGCCGAAGGACCTACCGGTGTATTGAACTTTGGAAAATACAGGTGTCTGACTTGTGAGCTGCTCTAATACTTTGGCTGCGCAGGTCAGTCTGTCTCCACTCTACACAGATGCTGAGGCAGAGCTTGCAGATTCGAAGGTCTTGCATGGGATTCTCCTTTTCACCTTGATCTGCCAGAATGGAGAATGAAGAGAGCCCAACCTGCTTTCTTATGCTGTACATAACAACCTGCCCAGGGGTGGCACCACCCACAGTGGGCTGGACCCTCCCACATTGCTCAACAATCAAGACAATTCTCTACAGACATGGCCACAGGCCAGTTCAATGGAGCCAATTCCCCAATTGAGGCTCCCTTGACCAAGGTGTGTCAAGTTGACACTAAAGCTATCCAGCACAATTGACCCCTTGTCAACTTGACACAAAAAACACAGCATTATTAAACCATCCCCTTTCCATTTCTTGTCTCCAAGATATGATGTTAACATTAATCACAACATAAGACAGTACAACCTTAAAAGTCCCACAGTTCTAAAATGTCCAAACACTTAAAAGTTCAGTTTGTTAAAAGTCTCTTAAATGTGGGCTCCTGTATAATCCAAAATAAATATGTCTTATTTCAAAAGGAAGAATCAGGCACACCTAAACAAAACCTAAGTCTAGTAAATTAGCTCAAAGCTGGACATCTGGGATTCACTCACAATCTTCTGGGCTCCAAAAGGTTTCAGCAGCTCCCCCTCTCCAACTCTGCTGTCCGTGGCACACACAGCTCATCTTGAAGGCCCAGGCTGACTCCATTTCACACCTGCTGCTGCTCTTGGTGGTCGTCCCATGGCCCTGACATCTCCAAAAAGCTGGAGTCTCCACTGAAACTAAGGCTGCACCTTCACCAATGGTCTCTTCTGACCTCTCATGGTGCCTTGCCTCAGCTTCTCTCCATAACCCCTGCAATCCTGGGGTTTTCACCGCAACTGAGGTGCACTTCCACCAGTGGTTTTTCCTGACCTTTCATAATGGCAAGCTTCAGCTGCTCTCTGTGACCACTTCACATTTCAACACCAGAACCATATAGGAGACTCTTACACATTACCAAGTCCTGGTTCTGGCTTGACATGGAGGCTCAGGCCCCATGTCTAGAACATAGCTTCTGTGTGCTGACGCTGAAGAAATTCTTCCCAGAAAAATTTACCACCGTGATTCTGGTCTCTTGTTACTTACAGCTGATTTTTTGAGCCCCAGCTAACCAGCATCAATTGTCCTAGTTAAACAAAGGTTTCACTACAGGTTCTGGTCTCTTGTTACTTACAGCTGATTTTTTAGCCCCAGCTGACCAGAACCTACAGATTCTTAATTCCCCCAAAATATACTAACAGCCCTGATGGGCTCTGCTTCCCCTTGAAGCTTCACAAGCCAGACCTCCATCTACGACTCTTTCAGCATAACTGTTCCAAGATCCACAGCAATGAACTTTAGGCATTCAATGATCTTCCCAGCCCAAAGTTCTAACTGCATCCACAATCCTCCCCCAAAACACCAAGGTCAGTCTGTCACAGCAATACCCCACTCTCACTACGAATTTCTGTTCTAGTATCTCTTCGATTGCTGGGACAAAACACTCTGACACCAACTTGGGGAGGAAAGGGTTTATTCAGCTCATATCTCCTGGGTCATAGTTCTTCACTCAGGAAGTCCAAGGCAAGATCTCAGGGAAGGAACCTGGAGGCAGGAGCTGAAGCACAGGCCATGGAGGAATGCTGCTTACTGGCCCATGCCCAGCCTGCTTTGTTATACTGTACATAACAACCTGCCCATGGGTGGCACCAGCCATAGTGGGCTGGGCCCTCCCACATTGCTTAACAGTCAAGACAGTTCTTTACAGATGTGGCCACAGACCAGTCCAATGGAGCCAATTCCCCAATTGAGGCTCCCTCAACCCAGGTGTGTCAAGTTGACACTAAAGCTATCCAGCACACAGTCCTTCTGTCTACTTCTAAGTATTGGGATTGTAGGTGTTGCCATGTCTAACCCAGTGAAATGTTCTTAGCAGCTTTTACAACACAGTTGTTATGAAAACTTTCATGTTATGGCATAGCTATGTATTTAAAAATAATATGCTCTCAATCTGCATTCAAATGTTCTACCCCTGAGATCAACTCCCTGCACTCTTGATCTGGAGAGAAGCTGTGTATGATCAGGTCAACATTTATGAATGACTTTGGAAATGAGAAGGTTATTTTTTTCTTTTTTTATGATTTACATATTTTTTGTACAAGATGTTACTAATCAAATCTCGACCCGTGTCCCCTACCCTATCTCCCCACCCAATCAGAGTTCATGCATTCTGCCAAACATGCTTTTCATCTCTTTCTCAAAATCCTCCATGTGGAAGTTGACTGTTTTGAGCAGAAGTTCACCGTTTCAGTCAGTTCCTTGATGGAGTCCTTTCTGTTGTTGTTTTTTCCAATATGCAACACTCCCAACTACTTGGACAAAACTCAAGGGGCCATGCACAAGAAATACTTACAACTAGGTAATTGGCACTAGCATCCACAGATGAGGGATACCATTCTTCGTTTGTTTTTCTGGGACTGTGTTACTTCACTCAGCATTATATCTTTTAGCTCCAGCCATTTACCTGCAAACCATTCTTCGTTTGTTTTTCTGGGACTGTGTTACTTCACTCAGCATTATATCTTTTAGCTCCAGCCATTTACCTCATGATGTCATCTTTTTTTACTGCTGCATAGAACTTCATTATGTAGATGTACCACATTTTCTCTATCCACTTGTCAAGTTGAGGGGCATTTGGGTTGGTTCCATCTCCTTGCTATTGTGAAGAGAGCTGAAATAAACATGGCTGTGCATGTATCTCTGCGGTGGGGTGAGTCTTGTGGGTACATGCCCAGGAGTGGTATGGCTGGGTCAGGTGGCAAGTTCATTCCAAGTCTTCCAAGGGTTCTTCACAGTGCTTTCCATAATGGCTATATGAGTTTACATTCCCACCAGCAGTGGATGAGTGCTCCTCTTTACCCACAACCTCTCCAGCACTTGGTATCATTTGCTTTCTTCATCCTAGCTAGTCTTATTGGAGTAAGATGATATCTCAAAGTGGTTTTGATTTGCATTTCCTTAATGATTAATGATGTTGAACACTTCTTAAGGTGTTTCCTTAATTCCTCACTTGTGAAGTCTCTGTTCAGCTTTTTGCTCCATCTATTGAGTGGGTTGTTTGTTTTCTTCTTTGTTTTTTGAGTAGTTTATATATTTTGGAAATCAATGCTTTGTCAGATGTTTGTGTGGTGAAGTTTTCCTCCCACTCTGTGGGATTTCTCTTCACTTCCTTGATTGTTTCTTTTGATGTACAGAAGCTTTTGAGTTTAATGAGGTCCCATTTGTCAATTGTCGACCTTAATTCTTGCACAGGCAGCTGCTGTCTGATTTAGGAAGCCTTTTCCTACACCTGTGTCTTGTAGTCTGCTGCCAACTTTGTCTTCTAGTGCCTTCAGAGTTTGGGGTTTCACGTTGAGGTTTTTAATCCACCTGGAATTGACTTTTGTACAGGGCGAGAGGTAGGGGTTTAATTTCATTCTTCTATAAGTGGTGAACCAGAGAAGGTTAATTTTTAGCATCCACTGCCAGCCTATGGTAAATGCATAGATAAATGAACAATAGAACAGCTGTCTATGCTCTGTGCGTGGTTTTCAATCCAAAGCCACATTATGGCTATGCCTTAATAAAGAACAGCCCAACTCTTATCCATTTCAGCCAAGAGCAGACTGGAAGGGCTGAGAGCCAATCCTTCTTATTTCTCTCAGGATTGTACTTCTAAGCAAGGGCTTGGCCCAGCTTTATTGAAACAGCATCTCCAGCATGAATTTGGGAAACACAAGTCAGACCATTATTAGAAAATAATTTTGACTTTTATCGCTAGACTGAGAACACACACAACTACAAGCAATTCCTCTCATGCAATGAGATGAAGTCTGTTGTTAGTGCTTTGATATGGAAGCTGTGCATATACACATTCATGTGTTATTTGGGTCCAGGGCAAGGAAGGATTATGAGGAATGAAGGTCATATGCCCAGGTCAGAAGAGGAGCAGATGGCTTAGAGATCTGTTTACATTATGGTGAGAGGTTAGGTAAAATTTATTTTCCCAGAGTATATCCATATTGTAAATGATGTTATCACAGTCTGCAATCCCAAATCCTCTGATATCTTCTGGAGATGATTCAGTTCAAGTCTACAGCACCAAATGTCTCTTCCACTGTCCCGAGTGGTGAGTCTTGAATGAAATAATAGACATCAATTTAAAAAAATATATTTTTATTTTATGAGTATGCATGTATTGCATACATGTATATAAGCACATCTGTGTCTGCAGCACCATGGAGTCAGCAGAAGATGTTGAATTCCCTGGAGCTGGAGTTATGGATGGTTGTTAGCTGTCATGTGGGTGCTGAGATTTGAACCTGGGTCTTTTGCAAGAGTAGTCAGTGCTCTTAACCACTGAACAATCTCTCTTCCTCAAGACATCAATTTTTAATAATGTGTTGGGAGCTGAATTCTCTTGACCAAGTTTAAGGGATGTGGTACCTTCAAGAGTAGCCCATGGTACATCTATGAATGAACTGGACTAGTATGAATGTACGATGGGTATTTTTCAAGATAAATGCATTTTATACGTCTAGAGTTCCTTGATAGTTGGAATAGTGGCAGTAAAACAATCTATGCTTTGCACTGCATTCAGATTCAAGGAATGATAGCCCTTAAACTTGTCACAGAGGACTCTAGCAATATGTATTTTTGGTGCAGCCTAGAAAATAGTAAATCATTATTAATATACTAGTTGCAGCACACATGCTTTGGACCAGTTCTCGCATTCCTCTGACTGTATTCAGAAAAGTTTTTGAAAAGTCAAGTCAATCATATGTGGTCTTCAACATTAATGGCTTCTGCTTCCAAGTACTGCATCTTTGTAACTAGAGTTATAATAATATATCATTTTAAGCTAATGATCTGTGCTGGAAACCCTGGGAAATATGCGCACTCTTTTGTTTAATATGCTTCTTATTTAAGTTGGGAAACTGTTCAGGGTAAAATGAAATAATGCATCAAAAACATTTGCAGTCCTTGATATATGAGCCAGAAATGAGAAAAGCATAGGTTTGTTTGATGTATAAACATTCACTTTAATATTTACATAAAATGTCCAGCTCTTTGATGTAGGCTATCAGGAGCCCCACTAAACAATCTTCTGTTGAAAGAAATAAGACAATGATAGGTTCTGGGCTGTAGATCTGAAGGGATCCTGTGAGTGAATATAATTGTGCCATTTTTATTCTCAATTCTCAGAGAATGCCATCCAGATCTGGTTTTTACTCACATGGGACATTAAAAATATTAGTTGTTGAATATGTACCCAGAACCATGAGAATAATTTGGAAAAGAGTAAAGTTGTCATGAAGGAACTCAATGCTGAACATGAAAACAAGTGTTTTCTTCACTGTTCTCTACCAGACAGTATTAAACTACAGACTATAAGGAATTCTGGAATATAAAACTGTTAGGTCTTTATTTTAATATCTTTTTAACTGATCTCTACTGGAACCTAAGCTATCTTATATAGACATTTTTTCAAGTAATTGAGACTTAACCTCTTGATATTTTCATTTAGATTATTTTGATTAAATTTTTGATAGATATCATAATCTTTTCCTGAATAAAAATCTTTCAATGACATATTAGAATCACATTCTTTGAACAGAAACATATCTAGATATGACTAAGTATAATATTTCTATTATATAATTGTCAAAGCTGAGTTCAGAAGCTTTTCAAAGGATGAACAAAGACTAGAACCTTAGCGTTGTGAATGTTGGGCTTATCTGTTTCACTTTGATATTATCTTCAGGTCTTTGATGTATGTAGGGCTATTTTCTCACTGTAGTAAATTCATTCTTGAGTGGTTTCCATTTATAATTTTTCTCTTTGGTGTTTTTATCCCATTTTTTTCTCAATTGTTAGCTTGGTAGCAGTAACTTTCTGGGGTTGTCAACATAGTTGGGTTATCCTGAGAAATGTCTTCAAGTTGCTTCAGAAATAGTCGAGAGATACCATAGACAAAGAGAGATGTAAATCTCTTTCTGAGACAGGGTTTCATGTAGCCCAAGCTGGTCTTGAATTCACTATGCAGCTAAGGATGACCTTAACGTTCTGATTCTTTGTACCTCCAACCCCGAGTGCTGGATTACAGGTCTGTGTCTGAATGTCAGGATTCATTTTTGCTGGACAAGGAGCTTGTCAGTGGAGCCACATTCCCAGCCAGAGGTATTATTGCTTCATGAGGAAGGCTGGCATCTGGTTGCCTGTCTTTTTTTTTTTTTTCACAACATTTTTTTTTTATTGATGCTTTGTGCATTTCATACAATCATTTGCCAATTCAGTTCAGTTCAGGCATATCTCCCCGTCCCTTCACCCCCCCCCCCCCCCACACCCCCAACCGAGATCATGCATTCTTTTTTTTTTTTTTTTTTTTTTTTTTTGAGGTGTTTTTTTTTTCCATTGTTTTAGCTATAAGTGATAGTCCACGAGTACAAGAATCCTTCAAGTAAAACCATTTGCAGGGGCTGTTGTGCCCAAACACCACAGCCCCACCTTCCCAGCGTGGGGGGGAGGGTGTATGTTCAATCAGGTTAAGCAAATGAGGGTCCAGACTACATATTGCTGTAGTTTAACCCTTCACCCCAATCGCAGCCTTACATCTAACCACGCCCCCCTCTTCCGCAGAGTATTCCCTGGGCTTAGAAAAGGGGGCACATAACTAGTAATTCGGCTTAAATACCTATATATCTAATTGCTTGTGCTTCATGATTAGGATCGAAAGGGTATTACCCCTGGACATACCTGTCAGCCCATGAGAAGGACACCAGAATTGACCAGAAATCCAAGACAACAGCTCCAGAGAGAGTGGACTGTTCTGCCTGTCTTTCTTTCCACTACATGTTATATTGTCACCCTGGGTGACTTCCCAGCCAGTCTCTGAATGGAGGTAAGCTCTGATTCCATTTCCAGTTCTCTCTGATCTTCCTCTCATGTCATTCTTTCACTTCCTCAACATTTCAGTCTCCCATTTCTGCGGCCACCCTTCTGCCTTTGTCTTACTCAGACACTTTTCAACTGAAATCTTAAAACATGTGAACTAATTTTGTGTCTCTTACTATGTTTTAAAATGAAGAAAGGCTTAAGTTTCAGATCTGATTTATTTATATTTATTCTTTAATGTCTCTGCCTCTGCTTGACTTCCTGACTAGCCCATCTTAATTTTATTTTTTGTGTTTTTTTTGGACAGGGTGTCCCTGCAGCCACAGCTGGCTTGGAACATACTCGGTAGAACCCTGGCCTTGAACTCCACAAAGATCTGCTTCCCTCTGCCCTACCCAAGTGCTAGACTTAAAGGCGTGCTCCACCACGCCGGCTGGTCATGTATTTTTTTTTATTGTTCAATTAAAATTTACTGATCATTCAACATGCATTAATCACTGTAAAAGACATGGACTACAGAGAGGAAAATATCCGGTGCCTCTCTGTAAGGAGTTTATAATGTAGGAGTTTTATATTGTATGTGAACAAATGTGCATATGTGTTTATATGTAGAGTTTATAATGGTGTCTGGGGTTTTTATATTTTTTTATATTTTTATTTTTATTGATGCGTTTGTGTATTTCATACATCACTTTTTTTTTTTTTTTTTTTTTTTTTTTTTTCCCTTCTCCCTTCCCCCCCCCCCCACCCGATCCATCGCAGATCGTGTCATTCTGCCATAAGTTTTCGTTCTGCATCTTTCTCTGCTTTTTTGTTGTTTTTGGTTTTTCAATTTTTTTTTAAACAATAGTAAATTTGGTGAGTACAGGCATCCTTCATTAAAACTGCCTTCTTTAATTGACTAATGGACATAGAAACTTAAAGGATTAGTTTCTATTCAGAACCAAATAGAATGCTAAAGTCTCCTTAAGCTATGCACTTAAACAAAATATATCAATACAGGAGCTCTGACATCAACAATGGATTATTCTACCAAGGAGATGTTGGCCAGGGGATCCAAGCCCCCACAAATGGTAAAGGCTCCTTGCCTCCTAACTGGGATATCTGCAGGAAGAGAGGCGATAAGGCCCTGCTGTTGAAGACCTGATACAAACATGGAAAAGATGTAATGGTATTTTAACACTGTCCAGAGTTTCCTTTGTATTAACTCAGTTCTTTCTCTTATTCGTCCCAACTTTTAAAATTCTCTCCTGTACACACTTTTTCCACTGTTGCTTTCGTTCTCTTATTGGGTCCTATTACCACAATAACCTAATAAGCAAATACCAACACACACACACACACACACACACACACACACACACACACACACACACACATACACACCAGCTGTCTGGTGAAAGAACTCTGAGTTTCTGGCTACCAACCTTAAAGTGTAGCAATCCTGCATCTTTTTCTTCTCTTCCTTTGAGGTTGCTATGCCTGTTGGGAACTAGGGCTCTAATTTTGTCTTACTTTTTTCATATGAATGGGTGGTTGCTCATTTGTGGACCATTTTTCTCACTGATGATTTTTCATTGGCATTGTTTTTTCCTTTTATTCTTGGTGTGTTTCTGAACTCTCCATCTGACTAAATCTTTTTTCATTCACTTATTGCTAATCACATAGTTTAATCATCACAACTTTTTCGTAGGTGTTGGTACCCAAAAGACAAATCCTTCTGTATTGTTCTTTCCTTTCAGATGATTTTATCTACTCTCTACCCTTCAGACTTTCCACCATGGGAATTTAGAATCATGTTACTTTTATTTTATAATAATCTTAAGTAACATTAATATTTTAAGGATTCTGATAAAAAACTCTGGAATTTATATGTTAACTTGGGAGAAAACAGAAATTCTTTTTTTAAAAAAATCATTGTTACATTTTAGTTAGCAAAGCAGTGGGTATAATTGTGACATTTGTACAAATACGTATTTGGATAAATACACATTTTTTCTAAAATGCAGTATTTGCTTTTCCTTGGATGCTATATGAGCCAAGCCTTGCAGCTTCCCTCTCCCCCTCACAGTAGCTCCCCCTTCTGCTTTCATGCCACGAATATTCTATGACCTTGTCTTTTACCTTCAGAAATCTTTACAAGGTCAACTCTTCCATCTCACTAATATATCTATATATTAAGTTTTCTATAAAAGAAAACCTGTATATGTCTTCTTTAATAGTTGCTTCCGCAGTTATTTTTATAATAGTTTTATGCTTGTCTCAGGCTATTTTTAGTTTTGAGGCTATTTTAAGCAAGAATTTTCATTAGCATGAACCTTCAAACATGCATATATGGCACTGTAAAATCCTTCAATCTGTTTTCATTACCCTTGGTATTAATAGACAACACCCTTGCTCACAAATATATCCTGTTTTCCTCCCCAGCATCAGCTGGTGCTATTGTACCCTTGAAATTCTAGCTGCATAGAACTCCATGTTAACCTGCATTTAGAATTCACTGACAAGTCCCATCTAAAGCTGTACTCAGAATGCGACCACTTTTTGTCATCTCCACAGCTTCCCCTCTAGACCACAGCCTCACCTCCATGGCAGCCTCAGTCTCCTTAAAGTGCATTTGTGATATAATACTTAGAGTACTTAAAATGTAAGTCAGGTTATATACCTGTCCTGCCTAACCCTGTCTGGAGATAATTTATGTTTTAAAAATTGTCTCTGACTAACGGAGTCTTATAGAATCCAATTTCTGTCTACATCCCCATGTTATTTAAAGCCATAGAGGATACTCCTTGGCCAATTCTTTATTCCTTCAACATCTCAAAATTTTTGTTGTTGTTTTCATTTTTCCAACCTTGAGTACACCTTGATCCACCAAAATGTAAACAGCAGAAGGCCCAAGGTCTTGCCTGTCTTCTCCATGGCTCTGTTCTTAGTCAATTTTGGGTATAAGGAGTATTTATTAGATCAATGAATTAGTGGATTGTTTTAGCTCCCCTATGTGCTGAATTTTCTCATCTTTAGTTCATCTTACTTGTTTTTCCTTACCTAAAACTATACCATTCTCGGGTTCTCCCTCATAATCTTTCACAACTTTGTCTACAAACATTGCCATCTAAATACTAGTTTGGTTTCTTCCTCTGGGGAGGTTCCCATTTCTCTTCCTTGCCACCGTCCTCAAGGACTGTTAGGAAGAGAAGTCCTAGATGCGTAACCCTGAATACCACGCTCATACGATACTTTGCCTTTATGTTTTCTACTGGATTCAGGGCCAGATGGGAGCAGGGATTGCCTTTTCCAACACCCTGCAAGTGCAGGTCCTGCCACTGTGTGTTGCTCATGGCTTAGGGCTCAGCAAGGAGCTGATTGATGATAGGGCCAAGGAGTGAGAGTCCATTTTGAATTCCACAGATCAGTTCAGTTTGTTGCCATCTCAGCCCATGTCCCAGAAAACTAGTAGCATCTAAAAATAACCTCAGAAAATGACTGATATATTTGACTTTTGATGTCCTTTACCTAAAAAGTCCAGAGAAATTTAGAAATATTTGAATAGAGTCTACTTTTCTGACTTTGTGGTTTATCCTTAATGAAGCTAGATAAAATCATTGATAGAAAAAATTGAATGAGTCCTTGAAATTAAAGTGGTAGCGTCTATCATTAATGTCATTTTACTAGGCCACACTGATGCTGTCAATGCCTCAATAATGTTCTGACATAGGTCAATAAAACATTTTAGGCTGGTGTCATAGCTGACTTCGGTTGCTAACTTGATGCACATTGGAAGAGGGAACTTCGACGGGGAAATTGTTTCTATCGCATTCTTGATGGCTGAGTGATGCGGGAAAGCCCAGCTCACTGTTGATGGTTGCAGCCTCTGGGCAGGTAGTCCTGGATTGTATAGGAAAGCAGGCCGAGCCTGGGCCAGAGGAGCAAGCCAGTAAGCAGCTTTATTTCCTGTCTGATTTCCTCGAAGATGAACTGTCACTTGGAAGTATAAGATGGGACAAACCTCTTCTATTCCAAATTGGTTTTGGTCAGAGTGCTTTGTCACAGCCATAGAAAGCTAACCAAGTCAACGGGTGAATAATCTTGTTGAGGCAAATATTCTGCAACCTTGGGTTGACAAACGCTTTACCTGAAGGTTTTCTCGGTTCTGAGTCTGTTTTCCTTGTCCTTCATCTTTCTGATTTAGTGTCTTTGGATCTATAAATATAAATTTTCTGCATTGCTCATTTGCCGAGCTGCATTACCAGCCTGGGTATAAAGCTGTGAGTTCATTTACTGCTGTTTCTTATTTCTGACACTCGAGATCCAAACCCAGCCGTTGTTATTTTCCAGTTCCTCAGAATACAACACATGTTCCGAAAGACAAAAAAAAAACATGTTTTACTGCATTTGCGGAAATATAACTTGTCAATTGCTCCTTTGATTGCAATAGCGAGAATGTTATATTTATTCCAATTATATAGTAAATGCTCTAAAGTAATTTAACATAAAAGTTAGACTTTTGGGGCAGGAAGGATTGCTCAGTGGTTAAGAGCACCAGCTGTTCTTGCAGAAGACTGGGGTTTGGTTCACAACACCCACATGGCACCTAACAACTATTCATAAAGTTTTCCAGCTTCGGAGGAATCCGATGCCCTATTCTGACTCTGTGGGCATTGCATGACATGGATGCACTTACACACAAGCAGGGAATACAATCATAGAAAAAAAGAAATGTCAGATTTGTTTTGGTCATTTAAATATCTAAACAGTATGAAGATCATGAAAGAAAAAATGTAGCAATCAAATAAGGATTATTAAAAAGAATGAGTTAACAATTAGAAAGATATTAAAATTATAATAGGAAAATATTCACCTCCAAATTGTGTGCTAAATAGAAGCAAAATTTAATTTCCATAATGATGGTGATGATGTTAGAAGGTCCAGACAGTTATTTATACTAATGAACACAAGGTTAGCTTAATTAATGTTCTGCTTATCCTTACTTGACATTTTCAAATATGGCACATTGTGGTTATTTTTACCTTGGCTTCAGATAAAATGATTGCTTCCAGTTTGGGGGTGGAAGTATTTGTTTGGAAATAACTTCCAGTGAATTTACTATGACTAATGAGACACTCATTCCTCAGTCCATAATATTTTAAGTTAATATTTAAAAAGTACAAAATGTGTTTGAAATACTTTTCTTTCATTTAACTGTACCTAATAAATTTACTTTATATTATAAACTAGTTTATTATTAAGAATGCATACAAAACAAGCCTTACACTTAAGGAGCTTGGGCAGCTGTCTCACCATATCCATAGACAGCAGCAAGAAAGAGATGCTCCATACTGCCTGCCCCTGCTCAGCCAGCTTTCTTTACTCTTAGACGGCTGAGGACCCAGTCCATGAAATGGTGTCATCCACATTCAAGGCGGGTCTTTCCACTTCAATTAACAATCAATACAACCCTCCACAGACATGTCCACATGTCAACCTGATCTAGCTAATTCCCCCTTAAGACTCTCTTCATAGGTGATTCAGTGTATCAAGTTTTAAAACTGAGCAGCACAAATACAAAAGCATCACAGTCATGCACATGGAAATAATCTACACCGCTATGTGGCCGTCTGAAAAGACACAGGAAGAGGGAGCGGCAGTTTTCATTTTGATGGCTTGCTTATTTATTTACATGCAAGAGGTGGCACACGGAGCTGTGGAGGTCAGAGGACAACTTGTGGGCATCATTTCCTTCCATGTGGATTCCTAAGATCAAACTCAGTTTGGGAGGTTCAGCAGCAAGCACTTTCACTACCTGTCATCTCACTGGCTCCAAATCGTGGCTAATTAACGGGGAATTAAAAGAAGTAGCTGTGGTAGATACACATGGTTTTGAGAGCTAGGAAACCTCAGAATATTGGAGAGCCAATGGCTCGTTATTCACTTTCTATTCTCAGTCAGAGATCAAAGACAGTTCTAAGAACATTAGCATTGGCATAAATTGTGTCTTCCTTCACTGCTATTCTGAATCATGTCTTCTGCTGTTTCTAGGAAGGACCATTTTATGGACTATTATCTCTGACTTCTGTATTGTAAGCATTGTTATTTCTGTAACTTCTTCCTGTCAAATGTTGGGCATATTCAAAATGTCCCTTCCTAAACTGGAACTCATCACAAACCACTTTGTTTCTGTTGCCTTTTGTACATTAAATTTATTTAAGTCCTTCTCCTTTAATTATTTTTTAAATTTCAAATACATATGTGTTACCCACACAAAAATAAATAAAAAGCCATTTAAACAAAAGTTTCCATTCTCCATTCCATTTTCCATCTCTATTTCCAATGGAGATTTCCATTTCCATTCTATGTCTACCCTTTCTTTTCACTCTGCTCCACAGAAATATTGGAGAAATTTCAACCATGTGTATGCCTGTGCATTTTTTTCTCTGTGTGCTGTTTAGCTTTAACTGTCAACTCAAGTTAACATATACTATTTCATACAGATGTTTTTTCTCTTATTACTATTCCTTAAATAATATAAAAATCAATTGCATACTATTTACAATGTAGTAGATATTATAATCTAGAGACAATTTCAAGTATATAATAGCTAAACTAATTGTGGATTGTATGAAATATTATATAATTTTATATAAGGGATCTGAAAACTCGTATTTTGGTATCTGCAGGGGATCTTGAAACCAACTTTCTACAGATTAGGGACAATTGTCCCTTTAATTTTTTTTCTGAACTTATTACATTACATAAGAACTTATTGGGTGATGCTGAATGAAAGTAGTAAGAGAAACATCATTGCCCTGTTCTTGATGATAAAGCAGAAACATCTAATTTCTTAAAATTAAGTGATATGTCAGCTATAGCATTTTAAAAGACATTTTTAATCAAGAAGTTCCTTGATATTATAAACCGGTATTGAACATTGCCAAATGCCTTCTTTTTGTTTGAATATATTTGATTGTATATTCATTAGTTTTCTGTTGCTGTGATAAAACACCATGATCAAGGGAACTTATACAAGGAAGAGTCTATTTGGCTGATGGTTCCAGAGGTGTAGGAGTCCACTACAGGAAGGAGGCATGGTGGCCGAGGTGGCTGGAGCAGAAAG
This sequence comes from Rhizomys pruinosus, assembly GCA_009823505.1. Taxonomy (NCBI): domain Eukaryota; kingdom Metazoa; phylum Chordata; class Mammalia; order Rodentia; family Spalacidae; genus Rhizomys; species Rhizomys pruinosus. Next base: position 1,983,976 of record VZQC01009117.1, read on the forward strand.
CTGAGGGATCACATCTTCCTGTAGTCATAGGAAGCAAAGAGGGAGAAAGACTGGAAGTGGACATGGCTATGAACTCTCACAGCCTGTAGTATCCATTGATATGCTTCTCCAACATGGCCTCACCTCCTAAAAGTTCCATGATCCTCCTAAACAGTGCCATGAACTGGGGAGCCTATGGGGGGCAGTCATCCAAACCACCATATTCCATCCCTTGGCCCCATAGGCTCAAGACCGTATCATAATGCAAAATGCATTTAGTACAAACTTAAAAGTCCCTATAGTCTCTAACGGTCTGATACTATTCAAAAGTCCAAAGTATTTCCAGAAGCTCAAAGTACTCTTAGTTATAAGCCCCTGTAAAATCAAAAGAATTATACACCTCAACCATACAGTGGAACCATATATACCTTCTTACTCCAAAGGGGAGGAATGGAAGGATAGCGAGGAAATACTGGACCAAAACAAGAGCAAAAATCAGCAGGGCAAGGACCAAATCCTGTAGCTCCATGTCTGTTGACTGAGACTTTGTTTCGCAGGGCTTAGATGGCTCAGCCCTTCTAGCTTTGCTGCACTCAATACCTCCCTCTCCCCCTCTCTATCTCTGCCTTTGTCTCTCTGTCTCTCTGTCTCTGTCTCTGTCTCTGTCTCTGTCTCTCTCTCTCTCTCTCTCTCTCTCTCTCACACACACACACACACACACACGTACTAGTGCCTGTGTACAGCTCTCCTTGGCAGATGTCTCATGGATGTAGCATCTCCAACATCTTGGGGTTTCCACTGCCAGCCAGGCTTCACCTTCACAGCTTCACACAGTGACTTCTCAGAGCCTCTTGGCCTGTCAGGGCCTCTTTTTGCGGGGACTCCCCCTGATGCATGGTGCTGGGCCTTAGTGGCTCTCTGAAAGGAGCCTATTAGGGACACTCATTCAAACCACCACAGTTTTGTTTGAGCTTGTTTATACAACAGATTACACTAATTGATTTACTAATATTGAGGTAGCCATAGACGATTGGAATAAGACGATTGGAATAAAACCACTTATCTTTGGTATATAGTTTTTTATACATCACTGAATTCTATTTGCTAATATTTTGTTGATTTCTTTTGCATGTACATATGAGATACTGGTCTATAATCTACCTTCCTTTTCATTAAATATTATTAGTTAACAAAATTATGAGTGTTTATGGTGTGCAACATGGTATTTTGAAGCATGTGTGCATCTTGAAAAGGCTAAATAATGCTATGAACAATAAGTAGATATTATCTCACATACTTAATGTGGTGGGTACACTTAACATCTCTCATTCCATCACTGTGAGATGACTGGGGCTGTTCAGAGCATCCTCATTTTCTAGTTCATGACCTTTGGTTATTTAAACCCATGCTTCCTATTATTGAAGGTTGTAGATGCTCTTTGCTTCTCCAGTTTCTATTTTTTAAAAGATGGTTCTTAGCCACCATGTGGGTGCTGGAAATCTAACCTGGGTCCTCTGCAAGAGCAGTCAGTGCTCTTAACCCCATTGAGCCATCTCTCCAGCCCCAAGTTTCTAATATTTTTAAATAACCAAGAAGATTTGCCTTCAGTTCCTATAATAGGCGACTAGAAGATGAACACAATCTTTTTGTATTGATAATACCTACTGTAAGAACTCAATTATTCTTGGCCCCTTCTATTGTATACTATAAACACATAGTTCTGTTAACTGTAGTAATGTGATATTTTGAAATATGTATACGTCTTGAAATGGCTGACTCATGTAGGTAACATATGCATTGCCTCACCTACTTAGTTGATTTTTGGTGAGAACACTTAAAATCTACTCTGACAGCACGGAGATTTGAATCATGCAGTTAAGGTTCCCTTGGAAAAGTCCAACTCATCTACTTTCTGTGAATTTCCAGTATATCTCAGCTAAGGATACAGAAGTTACTAGCAGTAAAATGACTACATTGAAGTAGTGCAAACATAGCCATGTCTCTTGGTTTACAACTAGAGATTATTTCAAGGATAATATCCTGCTATAGTAAAAAAAAAACCCCTGCAATTCTCACATTGCTTCTACATGACTTCATCATAGGAAATAAGTCCAAGTTACATTGTTATCAGTGGGTATGGCCTTTTCTTTCTTGACTATAATGCTGACAAAATATTTTTAACAAAATAACTTTTAATATTGATATGTATGTGAGGGGATTTGATGAGATGTGAAATGTCTCCAAGACCTGATTAAAGGTGGCATTCTTCCACGTGGTTATTTTAATAAAGTGGCTGTGTAGTGGAGGTGGGGAGTGGGGTGCTTAGTATTTTACACCTTTCTCAAGTCGCTGCATGGCATAAGACAAAACACATATTTATGAACACATGACTCATGAAATTTATTATCATTTTATTACAGATCTAATAATTCAACTGTCTGGTGTTTCCAGTTAGGTACTTTTACTTGGCAAATAAGTTTTGAAAATATTATGATAGAAAACTAGTATGCCACATGTTTATTGTAAACTAGTATCTGTATTTTTCAGAACTATAAAGGACAGATTATTTTACAGTGTATGAAGTGGATGACTTCCAAAAGAAACATATGCTCGAAAGCATACATATGAATGTACTTGATGGACACATTTGATTTTGATCTTTGTTCTCTACGACTGCACAAAACTCAGTGTTCTAGTTTGCTTTCTGTTGCTGTGAGATGGCATGACCAAGATAACTGTGGAAGAGTTTATTTTGGCTTATGGATCCAGAGAGATAAGATGGCAGCAGAAGCCAAAAGCTGAGAGCTGATATCTTCAACCAAGGGCAGGAACTAGAGAGAGACACTGGAAGTGGGTGAGGCTGTCAATTCTCAAAGCCCTCCCCCAGGGACACAGGACTCCAGCAAGGCTCCAGCAAGGATCCTAAAGATCTCATTATCTCTCAAAAGCACCACCAACTGGGGACAAAGTGTTCAAGTAGTGAGCACCACCAACTGGGGACAAAGTGTTCAAGTAGTGAGCATATGGGGTACCTTTCTCATTCCAAACACAACACCAACCCTCCCACCCTAACAACAGGCAGAAAACTCAGACTGCTAGTCAGACTTTCCCATTCCTCAGGTCTCAGTGATTAGGAGATTGGCCCAGGATAAGTACACATCCCAAGGAAGACTAATCACACACACACACACACACACACACACACACACACACACCTGGTTATAAATACATTTTTCAAATCTGGTTCTCATTCTTTACATTGGAGATAAAAAGCACAGCATATAATGTGACGATTAAATATAAGCACAGGACTGTACATGGAGTTTCATTAATTAGTTTACTTAACAGATGTTCAATACTTCACTCTTTGCTGGTGATCCTGCAATGGAAAACATTAGAATGTTTGAATGTCCTGGGGCTTATTTTTTCATGTGTCATGTAAAAATGTAAGCACAAGAGATTTGACTTAGTGATGATTACCATGAAGAACTACATGCAGCCGGGAGATAGTCTGGAGAAAGCTTATTTTGGTACAGTGCTAGAGAAGGGTTACTTCAAATTCTATTTTAACTGAGACCTAGTGGCAGTGAGGAGCTGGTGCTTCTGTGATCTGGAATGTGTTCCTTAGAGAGAAAGGATCCTAATTAGGAACTTAGTGATGCAAGGGGACCCAAGAGTTTCCAAAATGAGTAGTGAAAATAAGGGATTTTTATTATTCCTTTGATAAGCTGGAAGATACCTGAAGCCCATTTAATGAGTTTATTCAAACCTAGGGTATAGTAAGGACTGGAATGCCAGAATCAGTAACTGTCTACTGACATTGAATTTAAAGAATATTTATTTTTATTTTATGTGTATGCGTGTTTTGCTTGCATATATGCATGTGCACTGTGTGCATTCCTGGTGCCCAAGGAAGCCAAAAGAGATTGTCAGGTCCCTGGAAATTAAACCGGTTGTGAGCTACACCAGGTAGATATTGGGAACCAAATCTGGACCTCTACAATGAAGCAAATGCTCTTAACTGCTGAGCTATCTCTATGGCCCCTACTCTGAATTTTTTAGCAAAAATAATCTGCATCCCCTTTCAAACTTGCTGCCTAGACTTTCCTTGTTATGGACTGAGCATTTGTGCTCATTTGCACATGCATGCTGAAACCAGATCTGTAATGTGATGATGTTTGCTGGAGCCCCTGGATGTCATGAACATCCCTCATTAACAGGATTTATGAGAAGCTTCTAAGAGTCTGGACAGTCAGCTCATAGTTTTTCTACTCTATGGGGTACAGGTGGAAGGTCGCCATCTGCATATTAAAACTTTCAACTATTTATTTAAAAAATCAACTTATCACTCATAAAGGGCATAGGTATAAATATGAGAGTCAAAGCCATGAGTTTAGAAGGAAGTAGGCTTAGAGAACTATGACTTGATGAGTGCATTTGATAATGCCTTTCTCTGTAGAAAACTTTTAGTAGTTTCCATCATTTTAGGAGAAAAAAAATCCCACATTTTAAACATGTTCTGTAAGCCTCCCATGTTTTCTCTGTGGCTTTATTTCCCCTAACCCTGTGACCCACGTTGAGTTTCACCATAACTTCATGGTCTATTTTGGATGCAGAACTTTTTACAATGCCTGATCCGTGCTGGTCCACCTATAGGAACACTTTCTCTGCCCTCTTGTCCTGCTCCTATCTTCTGGAGACCTTTCCCCTTTGAGCTCTATGTTTTAAGAGCCCTGGCTTTACCTCTGCCTCAGGCAGTTCATCACTCACTCCTCTGTTCTCTGGGAAATGTCCTTCTGGCAGTGGTATTCCCTGGTTAGCCTTTCTGCTTCCTGTTTAGTACTAATAATGGTTTCTTGTTTCTTGTTATATTATAAGCAGTATGGCTGGAACTAGGCCTGCCTTTTCCTGTTATTCCTCCATCACATAGGCAATATTTAGCACACAAGATGTTTATTTCAGTCTGTTATCAGTTCAACAGTAAGAATTATGTTTATATCTTACATATTCTTCATTTAATTCTGTTTCAATGTCATGAGAGAAATTGTATTTCTATTTTGTAGACGAAGAAACTGAGCATCTCCAAAGTAAAAAACTGGAAGCTATGGTTTGAAAATTCCAGGTTCGTACTGGATACTTAATTGGCTCAACTTAATGAAGCGAGTGCATTAGTCACTTTCCTTGGTGCTATGACCAAATATCTGACAAGAGACAAGGAAAGAAGGGTTTGAATTCTAGCAGTGTGAGGCTGTCCAGTCTATCATGGTAGGGAAACTACCGTAGCAGCACAAGGTGGCTGATCACAGGACATCCACAGTCAGGAGGCAGAGGGCAAACAGGACATAGGACCAGGCTGTAAAACCTCAAGGCCCACCACGAATAACCCACTTCTTAAAGAGTCCACAGCCCTCCCAAACAGTACCACCAGCTTGGGACCAAACCTTCATCACCTGAGGCTATGCGGGATGTTTCACATTCAAACCATGGCACAGAGATTCGACAGATGTGGAAAGAAGCTGGAAAAACTGTTTTGAAAAAGCCGGGGGTTGGGTCCAAGGTTTGGGGAATAGTGGCAAAGTCGGAGTGCAGTCTGGAGGGGCAGGGACAGGAGACTAACAAAGATGGACAGGAGGAGCTCCTAGCAGTAGTGGAGGTTGAGGTGAGAAACTGCAACTTTGAATGGGGCCAGTCAGGCAGCCAGGTGATTTCTTGGGGAAGGTGCAGCTGTCTGCAGCCATTCAAGGATGTTGAGATCTAAGTGAGACAACTACAGGGTTCTGGAGGGTGTCCTCGAGAAAATGCTTACAAGATAATGCTGCAGATGCAGGTGGTATGAGGAAGAGCTAAGGATGGAAAGGACTGAGGGGCTGGGAGAGCCCCCATCAGGGTGGAGAATTCCAAGACTGAAAAGTTAGCTCCAAGCAAAGCATCCTATTGCTGAAAAAGCTTTAAACAAGTTCCCAATTTCAGCAGAATTATGATAGCTCACTTCTTCATCTAATCACAACTAATCAGAACTTTGGATTTCTTCTTTTATTTTACTTTAATGTTTTACTTATTTTTTATAAATTTATTTATTATTATTCTTGTATGTGTATGAATGTACTGTCTGCATGTAGGTTTGTGCGCCCGTGTTCTGCAATGCAGCATAGGTCAGAAGAGGATGTCGGATTCCCCTGGAACTGGAGTTCTCCTGGAATTGGAGTTACAGATGGTTCTTAGCCGCCATGTGGGTGCTGGGGATCGAACCCGAGTCCTCTGCAAGAGCAGTCGGTGCTCTTAACCGCTAGGCTATCTCTCCAGCCCCTACTTTAATGTTTTATGTAAGGCAGATTTATCCTACACCTAAGCAGCGAGGGAGGACAACAGAAGCCTGGGAAGACTCAAGTGAGGCCCCAGGGGAGGGCAGCCTCCGGGTGAGGACAGCCGTTCTGAACAGCAGCATTTAGATTCAGTACCCGGGACCAACACCTTGAAGGACATTCTGTTTCTCAGGTCTTGAACAGAGCTCAGGATATGCCACTAAGTTATTTAAAAATTTTTAGCCTAATGAATCAATGAATTTATTGGAGTGATTTATATGAGTATAATTGAGAAATTATTCCTCACAGAAAAATCCAGCCCACCAAAGCTCAGCCCTGGAACTCTGCACAACTTGCCATCTGCTTGTGCAATTAGACTCTACCCAGAAATTGGAGAATATTTTTTCTTTCACTTTCCTCCCTCCCTCCCTCCCTCCCTCCCTCCCTCCTCCCGCCCTCCCCCCCTCCTCCTTACCTCCCCTCCCGCCCGTACTTCCCTCCCTCCCTCCCTCCCTCCCCCCTCTGTCCCTCCTTCTCTCCTTCCCTCCCTTCCTTCCTAGTTTTCTTTCTCTTCTTTCTCTCTCTCCTTGTGTGTACCATGTTTAGTGTACCATGGATGAAAGAACAGGTAACCCTAGACTCCCAGGTGAGCCTTAGTCCGAGGCCTTCCCTGTGATCTTGTTCGGTGGGCCCCAGCTATGCTCGAGGTTTCTACCCGAGATGCCTTGTCAGGTCGCTCCCTTTCTGTGCCTCCGTTTCCCTTATCACTCTTTCCACAGATGATGTAAAAATCCTGCCCCAGATTCCCTTCCACAAAAGTGATGATGTTTTTAGTATGAGAATAAAGAGATATTGGAAATATGGATCTTTGGGGCTGCAGAGATGGCCCAGGGGATAAACTGCTTGCTGTGGAAGCGTGAGGGTGAGTTTGGCTTCTCAGCACCCACATAAATGCTGAGCAGGCATGCCAGCCTACTTGAAATCCCAGAGCTTGGGAGGTAGAGACAAGGGGATCTCTGGGATCAAGCTGTCTAGCTAGATTATCTGAATTGGTCACCTTTGGGCTTATGAATAAAGTGGGGAATGACTGAGAAGATGCCAGAGGTCAACCTCTGGCCTTCATATGCCCACATACATGTATGTCACACATGTGAACACATACACAACACACATACCTATACACATAATTATATATATGTCCCTCCATATACACTCTCATACGTATATATTTATATGGCTATCTGCCTCTGGATATGAGAAGGCTAATAATATGAGCTTTGAAGCCTATCCTAGGAACAGCATAACTTCTTTGTGTAGTTATTTTTTATGAAATGGGGAGAAGGAAGGAACAGAGGAAACGCAGAGGAAACCATTCTGCCTTTAGCATCTTGGTGTCAGTCTACACGGGCTACTGAGAGCCACAGATGGAAATTGCCACTAATGAAGAAAATAATGTCCTCCTTTTACAAGCAGTAAAAGTGACAAAACAGTTTTACTGTTTGATGGAAGATGATCTAGTAGTTTGATATGAAGTCCTTACCAGGATAAAGGTAGAGCATGTCCAGTCGAATTGTCAAACTGTTATTTTCCTCTGCAGATAGGGCTTTTCAAAAGAGGGAGAAACTCAGTAGAAGAAAAGTTGGAGCCACTCTGTCCCCAGTGAGTTGCTCTTTCTGCAACACAGAGAAAATTAAAAGTTGAATGAATCTCGAAGCTAAGAAATAGCATGTTGGGTCAAATTAATACAATGTGGCATAACTATGACTCATGAGTGGAAATTTATCATTGATCTTCAGGGAGCAAAGAGGCAGCTGACTATTAAAATGAACCACAGAGGCAGTTGCTAAAATTGGCAGCAAATAAGGGCATGACAGAACATTCCAGAGTTGAGAGCTTTCATATTAAGTAAATTATTATGAGTATACATCTATTCTTGTTTTCTTTGTTTCTCTTTGTTCTGAGATAAGATCTCACTATGTTAGGGTCAAAGACTGGGCCCTGGTCTACCAAGCAAGCTAAGCTCAGTGACCTGTCCTTAATAGGCAATTAAAGACACAGGTTGGGCTTCAGGGATGGCCCTGTCAGTAAATGCTTGCTGGTAAAATGCCTGCCTTGTATGCACAAGGTCCTGAGTTCAACCCCCAGAACTCACATAAAAATCCTGGACTTGTCATGTGTTTGTAACCCAGTGCTGGGGAGGCAAAGGCAAGATGCTAGATGCCTGAGGTTTGCCGGCCAGCTAGTCATCCTAGTGGATGAGCTCAAGGCCAATGAGAGACCCCCCTCTCAAAGGAGGTAGATGGTATTCCTAAGGATAATACCTCAAATTGTACTCTGACATACATGTTGTCCTCTGACTTACACACACACACACACACACACACACACACACACACAAACACACACGAGAAACATAAAAGAAATTAAGGTAATAGTGAACTTTATTATTGTTTGCCCAAACTGTAAACTCAATAGTCTCTGTTCCATAGAATCAACTGGATAGGATTATTTTAAATCTGGAAATAGGTTTTACATATGCACGTACTATTGGGAAGTGAGAAGATGTGTTTTCCAGATTCCCAACTTATGTTTTCTTTTAAGAAACATGTGGTTACTGTAAGGACGTCAACTTATGTCTCTAAACACCCTTTGGCTGAATTCCAGGGCATCTTGATTGACAATTGTTTTTCTTTGAAATGAGAGTCAATAACAGGGACAATACATTCTGGGATATAAAAAAAGACTGATAGAAAGTTTTGGCTTTTCTACTTACAACGTTCTTCTTTCAACCCTCAATTAGCTTTGATTAATGGATTATATAGATAGGTTTAGATTCTCTCTCTCTCTCTCATGTGTAACCAAATTAAAAACATTTCTGGAGTGATAATCCTCTCTGGTTGTGTATTTCCAGTCTCTTCTTAAAAAAACTGCAATCATTTAACCCTATTTCTCTTCTATGCATTGTTGAATGAGATTCATATTTGATCACCATTCATTTATTTGACCACTGGTGACTGGGGGGCTTTGTGTGAAGTCACTGATGCTCCTTTAACAAAAAAATAAATGCAGCCAAGTAGAAACATATCACTCTCCATGCCTGCTGTCCTGGAGAGAGTAAAGAGCAAAGTGTTTACATATGTACAAGTCAGTGAAGACTATGTGGAAAACTGCTTTATGCTGGTAGCAGCAAGAAGTAGTTAAGGATAACTCTTCTAAAATAAATGACTTCCCAGGTGATAAAATGGTGGATGTAATACATTAGTGGATTTCAGCCAATAACACAATCAGATTTTGCATGTGGTATTATTATTAAATATATCAAGGTTAGGATATTGTTTTTACACAGTATCCTTTCTGGGATACAAGTGGAAAACTCTGTGTTCCAATCCTATTGATAAATTTTCAATTTTTCTGATCTTGAAACTAACAATGGGAGGAGAATTTTATGTTCCCACAGGTAAAAATCACCAATCTAAATGCCTGAAAACATACAACTTATGGCTATGCAGGATGGACTGGGAAATGCCAGCAGAGAGGTTGACCCATCTGAACATTAAAGAAAGAGGAACCTCAGACTGCCTGAGTCACAGACACTGAGCATCTCTCTGAATAATATTGGGGTTAACTGTTTATAATGGGCCCTAATGAAGTTTACCTTCCAGATACTGAGAAACCTTCCTACCTCTCCCCTTTATAGGAAAAAGAAAAACATGATGGTAATGAAACCACTCCCTAACTGTAAACTAGAGCCAATTGTTACAGTGGTAATTTCCTATAAAACAGGCATAACGTATTAACTGATTGATAGGCATAGGAACTGTGAAAGGATATTTCTCTATCTAGAGCCAAATTCAATAGTAAAGTGTTTATAAGTTGTGTAATTAAGCAAAATATATTACTACAGGAAAGCTCTGACATCAGCAATGAATTATTCTGCCTAGGAGATGTTGGCTAGGGGATTCAACCCCCCCCCCCCAAATTATAAAGGCCTTTTGCCTATAAGTGGGATATATGCAAGGAGAAAGGCAGTAAGTCCCTGTTGTCGAAGACCTGGTGTGAGCATGAAAAATGTTATGAGACGTCACTTGCTAGCGTACAACTGGCCTCTGAAATGCTAGAGAGCGTTACCAAAGGCCACTAAAGCAATACAGCAAAATATTGGTCTCCCTGAGACAAGCAAGACTCCTCCGTCAATATCAGCTACACCTCAACAGCCTGGAGATACTGTGCAACAGTGGCAGCCAAGTGTCTATATATATCCCAAATCTATTTGGCTATTAGCTCTCTCCTTGGAGGAATAACTCACAGCGGATGCCACAAGCTTATGTCCTCTAGTGGTTAGGAGATGTTATAAGCCACAATAAGAACTTGTCACCCTTTATAGAGAAACCACAGTTTGCGGATTAGCATACCATCCAAGCATCTGTGTCTATGCTCACAGCTTAGCTTGACATAATAAGTGGTACTGCTTAAATGCCTGTACATCCAATAGCTTGTGCTTTGTTAGTATGACTAAAAAGGGTATCACTGGGAAAGCTGTCAATCCATGAAGGGAAACAACCTGAACAGACTGGAGTCCAAAATGACAACTCCAAAGAAATTAGACTGTTTTCTTCTCACCCACTTGTGCCCCTTTCCCAAAGCCCAGGGAACAAACTGCGGAAGAGGAGGTGTGGTAGATTGTAAGGGCTGAGGAGAGATAGGGGTGAATCATGGGACTACAGGAATATAGTCTGGACTCCTGATTGATCAACATGCCTGTGCATACAAGCTTCTCCAACTGGACTATGGGAACCTTGGGTTGTTCAAAATTTGGACATAAATACTTGCAAAATGTACCAATTACCTAATTGTATGACATACTGAGTAACATCAATGTTATCTGCAAAGAACTGTGTCATTATATTGTAGAATCCCTTAAAAATAAAAAAAAATAAAATAAATAAAAAATAAAAATGAAAAAAAAATTAAAAAGTGTATCTTTTGCAAGGTATTGCTAGAACAGGATGGAGTTCCATATTCTACCAAAATGTTACATTGATTTTGTTATTTATTATATGACATTTCCCCTAGTTCTCAAGTTATTAGAAACAACACAACAAAAATAAATCAGCAAGCTATCAGAGAAATTTGCAGTTCACAGCACATATTTTTGTTGAATAGTTTTGAATTTCATAACATGAGAACACAGGCCCAGGGGGAGCTAGAAAAATATTAATCAAAGGATGATGGAATATTGGATTTTTAGGCCTGGGATTTTGAATTCTTACAGTGGAAATGGGGAAGTGAGATGCATTATACATATAGGCTCAGTGGGAGAGGCCACTGACACTGACTTAATTTTACCTTAAAGAACTAACACTTTCTGCATATTGCTTTTCCTGGAAATGTGAATCATTGCTGGGTGAGTCTTTAATTTGGAGGGATGCCAGGTTTCAGCCCCCTGCAAGGAAGTCATTACTAAGTGCTGCTAATAAAGCCCTTTCTCATTGGCACAGGAGACACAGACTGGAGATGAAGGATGGAGTGATAGCCAACAGACAGGGAGGGTGCTGCTGGTGCTGTGGGCTAGGGAGCCAAGCATTGCAGATACATCTGCTTCTACCAGAGATTTCATGTTAGAGAGAAATTGCTTTTCCTAGCTGGGCCAATTAATGACCTTTTCATTGAATTGGAACTCTGTGCATAAGTAGAGGTGTGGAGAGAAAGCTGTACCTATGGGTCACCTTTGACTCCTTTCCTCTCCTCTAAGATCCACCTTTAATTATCTGTATAGTTCTATGGACTGTCTCTCTGTTGCTGGGAGTTCTTTTCTGATTGAGGATGAAACAAAAAAGGTCCTAATGTTCTGCGAAAGATGAAGATATTAACTTTACTTTTGCTAAGACTAGACTAAAGAGGCCATTGTGGTTCTGTGGTCAAAATGAGGGTTCCCAATTCATCACCCAGGTCTGGATCTTGCACTCTCCTGAAGGAGCAGAGTGTACCTTTTAGTGTGCAGTAGACTGCAGGGGAACAGCAGGTGGTCTCACATTTCAGATGAAACTGCAAGATCAGAGGTATGCAGCAAGGTTCCGCCTATCAGCCTCCTTCAAAGGGAAGCCCTGGAACTCTGACCTCTAACATGGATACTTTCTTTTCCTTATTCTTTTCTTTTTACTTCTGAGACAGGGTCTGGCTTCAAATTTTTAATCTCCTGCCTTAGCCTCCCTCCTTACTGCTGGTTCTGGGTGAACACCACCATGCCTGGTTCTTAATGTGGGGAAAATGCAGGTGGAGGGAGGCAGTGAACTCATCTCGGGACAGGCCTGTCTCACAGAAGCCAAGGCTGAACAGTTTTGTTTCTTTTCCTCAGTGTCCTAAATTGTACATCGAAACAAGGGGAGCAGGTGGGCTGGTGACATGGTGGAGAGGAGGGTTGAAACTGCCTTCTGATACTTAATTTTATGATGAGAACTAGGAAAAGAAGGAAAATAAACATTTCTTTTTTTTTTACCCACCACTATACAAACGAAGAAAGCATTTCCATATTAATTCTCTTCAATCAATGTAGGTTTTTCCCTTGGAATACCCACACTGAATTTACAGCTGTTGTAACTGGATTTAATATTACCCTGTAGAATAAATGTACTTAGACATGGTAATAATCACCTTCTATTAATATTTCTCCGTTAGTTTTCTGTAATTCTTTGGGTAAAATACCAAACTCTTTCACCCTTGCCAGGATACTCTTGGCTCTTAGAATCAATTGTGTTATGGAGTATTCAGTCATTTTTCTTTATATTCTTTAGCCACCTTTTGCCCCAGGCCTATTGAGCTCTGTGGTTTCTCAAACAATCATGTATTTAACTACCTTTGTCACCATTTTTGATGTTCTCCTTCTGACAAATACCTTTGTTGTTTGTATTTCCTATACCTAGGTAAATCCTACTGAATTTTCACAATTTGGGTGGAGCATAATTAGCTCTTGGTCAATGGCTTTATTGTGTGAGTGAGCCAAGATCATCCTCAATGAGATTCAGTTCTTCTTGGTATTTCTCATAGAATTTCATATTCATTTGCTGGAATGGGGAACAACTCTTTCATATCTACATATTCGTACTTTAGCACTGGGCATGCAGTAAGCAATTAATAAGTATTGATTGCATTTCTCATATCACCTTCTTTCATAAGCAGTGCTGGAGTTTGGCATTTGGTGAAATCTAAATGTGTATCAGAATAAATGCCTTCTTTGTGGTAGAAGCAGACCTGAGATAATTTATACAAATCTTTGTACTCCTTTAGTGATAGTGGAAGAATGTTTTTCTGTTATCAACAGTTTTTTAAAATACAAAGAAGCTGCTTTTAATAAAATTTTCCTAGTATTTGTGAAATAGCCTTCAAAGAATAAAAAAACCTCCTTGATTATGATTCTAGGGTGTCAATTTTCAGTCATTCTTAAGCCCTCATGAAGAGAGATATTTGGGTGGTGTTATTGGAAACTCGATACCTTTATATTTTGTCACATGTTGAAGCAAGCATTAAAATGAAGTATCATACAGGAAATAGAGACTATATTATGTTAAATGACTCTGAAAGGCATTGTGAAGCACTAAGTAGATGTTATGTATTTTATACAAGATTGTAAGAAGTAGATGGTGGAGAGACCTAATTTGTTGAATTTAGACTAAAGTAGAAAGTGATCCTTTGTTTAGTTTTTTAACTTATTTACCATTAAATTTACTGGACAGAACTGTCGAAATGATTTGGTTGATAAATTTATTTCTTGTTTATCTCTGTGCTCAAATTCATTCAATCTGGTAAGAATATTTTCATGGTGTGATTATTACTTGAGGATTTAAAATGTGGTATGAATTATAAAGATTGGATTCCTAACTGCCACAAAACCTTCAGTCTTTCCATTTTTACGACCTCACGAAGGCCTTATAATCATAGGAAAATAGCTGAATTAATTCATCCTTAAATATGTACATACTCATCATCTATTTTGTTGTAGTTATTCTGTATATAAATTTTATTTACATGTACATTTACATATGTCTAATTATGTCATACATTTATAGTTTACTTTGGTAATGTTTTGAAAATAAGCCTGGAGATATATGTAGAGATATTATGTCTTTTGCAACAGTTCTTATATACCTGATTATCTTTGTTACTTGTCTCCTACTCTGACGAGAACAATTTGAGGAAGAAAGATTCATTTCTATCATAGTGGGGAACTCATGGTGGAGTGAGCTTGAGGCAGCTGGTTACATAGCATCTGCGGTCAGAACACAGAGGGAAGCACGTGCTGCCTTTGTTCAGCCCAGGACTCAGCCCACAGAACAGTACCAATCACAGGCTTTCCTGCCTCAGTTAACAACTGAGATAGGGCTGGATGTGGTGGTGCATGCCTTTAATCCTAGCACTTGGGAGGCAGAGGCAGGTGGATCCTTGTGAGTTCAAGGCCAGCCTGGTCTACAGAGTGAGTTCCAGGACAGCTGGGGCTACAGGGAGACCCTGTCTCGAAAAAAGACAAAAAAACCCCAAAACCCAAAAACAATTGAGATAGGCCCTCATAGGCATGGCCAGAGGCTGACTGAATCCAGATGGCCCCTCACAGGCACCCAGATGTGTCTCTTAGGTGATTGCAGCCCTGCCAAGTTGATGATCAATATTCACCATCATACTTGTCAGCATTAGATTGTCTTAGTATAATTGTTGAAAACAGGTGATTTACCATTGGTACAATTCTGTTATCTAATCCTTCCTCCAATTAAAAAATCCTTCAGTTATCCTACTTCCTCCCTCACAGTTTCCTCTGGGCCAGGATCTACCCAATAAGGAATTAGCAATGAAACAATCCAAACATATAGTGAAGTCAGGTCTCATTAAACTTTAGCTTAAAATAGTTTGCTAGCCATGTTTTATTGACTTGAATGATATTTTTGAAGAGCACGGGACCATGAATTTCTGGCATGACATTCTTGAATTGGTCTCATAGTTTCTTATGATTATATTTATGCTGGCAAAAGTACTTCAGTGACAGTGTTGTATTCTTAGTGTACTATATAAAGAATCACATAATAGTCATGTGATAACACAGGTCAGCTAAGTTTCTCTATTTTAAAATTCTTTTCTTTTTTATTTAATAAACAATACATGGCAGACAGACAAACACCTATCAATGCTGTTCCTGAAGACTGTCACTAATACTTTCATCTGTTGTTGCTTTTCTGCCTTCATTATTTTTTTCCACATTTATTAGAGTAGGATTCCACTACAACAGGGAGGTCTTTTTCTTCTTATATCTTTAGTTATTTGTTAGGTTAGAATTCATTCCTTATCTACTCAGAGACCCTTCACGTAGGCACCTGTGTCTTTTTGCTATGTCTATGTAAAAATTTTGTGTGCTTTTTCATGCCGTCTGATACTCTAGCCTGAATTTATGTTCCCCATGGTCTGGTCTTGGAATTGGCCACTTATTTCTTTACTTTTTGAGACAGAGTCTCCTTTTATTCCCAGCTGACCTGGAGCTTGCTATGTAGACCAGGCTGGTCTTGAACTCATAGAGATATGCCTGCCTCTGCCTCTGGAGTGCTGGGATTAATGGCATGTGCCACCACGCCCAGCAGAACTGGCCTTTTAATCAAGACACTCTAGTGCCAGTTAGTGTTGAACACTATTTATAATTGAAATTCACAGACTTGGAAAAAAAATCCTTAAATTCATATGGAAAAACAAAAGACCCAGAATAGCTAAAGCAACCCTGAGTGAAAAATGCAATACAGGGGGGATTGCTCTACCCATAGTTATAAAGACAGCCTGGCAAAAAAACAGACCCATTGGCCAATGGAACAAAATTGAAGATCCAAACTTGAGCTCATACAATTTCAGCCACTCATATTTGACAAAAGGGCCAAAAGGCTCAATGGAGGCAAGACAGCATCTTCAGCAAATGGTGTTGGCAAAACTGGATCACCACTTATAGAAGAATAAAACGAAACCCCTACCTCTCATCCTGTACAAAAACAACTCCAAATGGATCAAAGACTTCAATGGAAACCCAAACATCTGAAGGTGATATAAGAAAAAGTTGGCAGCAACTTACAAGACATAGGCATAGGAAAAGATTTTCTAAATCAGACAGCAGCTACACAGGAAGTAAGGTCAACATTCGACAAATGGGACCTCATAAAACTCAAAAGCTTCTATAAAAGCTTCTATATAGTGAAAGAAAAAAATCAAGGAAGTGAAGAGAAAACCCACAGAGTAGGAGGAAATCTTCACCAGTGATTCATCTGACAGAGCATTAACGTCAAGAATATATAGACTACTCAAAAAACAAAGAAGTGAGAAAACTAATGACCTACTCAAAAGATGGAGTAAAGAGCTGAACAGAGACTTCACCAGTGAGGAAGTAAAGATGGCTGAAAAACATCTTAAAAAGTGTTCAACATCATTAATAATTAAGGAAATGCAAATTAAAACCACTCTCAGATATCATCTCACTCCAACACGACTGGCTAAGATCAAGAAAATAAAAGACACCAAATGCTGGAGAAGTTGTGGGGAAAGAGGAACACTCATCCACTGCTGGTGGGAATGTAAACTTGTACAACCACTATGGAAAGCAGTGCGGAGAACTCTTAAAAGACTCAAAATGAGCCTACCCCCTGACCCAGCCATACCACTCCTGGGTATATATCCACAAGACTCATCCTACCGCAAAGATACATGCACATCCATGTTTATTGGAGCTCTCTTCACAATAGCGAAGAGCTGGAACCAACTCGAATGCCACTCAACTGACAAGAGGATGAAAAAATGTGGCACATCTACACAATGGAATACTATTCAGCAGCAAAGAAAGATGACATTATGAACTTTGCAGGTAAATGGATGGAACTTCAAGCTATTATGCTAGGTGAAGTAACATGGTCCCAGAAAAACAAGCAGCGAATGGTCTCCCTCATTTGTGGATGCTAACACTAAATCCCCAGATGAAAGGCAAGCTGAACAACATTATTGTTATATTTCTGTTTATCTGATAGCAACTGTGTTGTTATAATGTAAATTCTCTTAATGGGCTCTAGAATGGATCCACCACTTACTTTCAGACTCTTTAATTACTGTATATGAGTGGAAATATGTATTAATATTTTAGAGTAATATAAACTTGAAGGAGGAAAATGTGAATTCCTAAACATAAAAAAAGACTGAGAGAAAGATGTAGGACAGTTATGGCAGAGTGCATGATCTGGAGTGGGGCGGGGGGGGGGAAGGGAAAGGGGAATATGTCTAAACTGAACTGAGAAATGATGTTTGAGATACACAAAACATCAATAAAAGCATTATAAAAATGTAATTGGTAATTATATTATTGCTACCTGTCTCTTCCTGCTCATCTCAGCAGACAAAGCTAGAAACTAAGTAAACCCCTCCCTCCCTCCTTCCCTTCCTCCCTCCCTTCCTCCCTCCCTTCCTCCCTCCCTCCTTCTCTCTTTCTCTTTTTCTCTTCATGTGTATGTAGTATTTGTATAGCCACATCTAGACTCATGTCTATATATAGTTGAAAAATGTGTTCATGCTGACACCTCCCACTACAGTTCCTTATCACAGTATTTTCAACATCCTAATTAAACTTGTTATAACTCCCTTTGTGAAGATTAATTTTAAGGGTCAAGTTGATTATGCTATAATACCTAGTTATTTGGTCACATACTCTCTAGATGTTGCTGTAATCTGTAGACTTTGAGTAAAGCATATTGCCACCACGAATGCCTCATCCAAACAATGGAAGAGATCAAGAAAGAAAGACTGAAATAATCCAAGGAAGAGGGGAAGGAGGAATTGTACAGTTCGGTGCCTTTATGTCCAAGACTGCAGCACCTATTACCTGGGTCTTGGGCCTGCCTTGTCTTTTCAGATTTTCTAGCGCCAGTAATCATGGGCCAATTCCTTAAAATAAACATGTTTCTCTTTCTGTATGCCTGTATCTTTCTCTTTCTAAGAAGAAGTACCATAGTCTCAAATATAAACTATATGGCACTAATTATGGGTTGGGTTAAATCACTAACTTTGTGGTAAGTTATATAGCAGCTACAGGAAGCTGATACAGGATCTCAGGGTTCTTTAGCAGATTTGAACTCCAGTTGCCTACAAAGGTTTTCTACTTGCTCTTATGTACAGACTTGGTTCCTGTTCCTCTTCTGTATCACTTTTCCTCATTCCTCACTTACTGAAATTATACATAAGCAGACTTTGCCCTTCATGGTCAACTTGTGGAAGTGCTAACCCTCCATCATTTTTTCACCTTCTATGCTTTGCCCCCACCCCCAGAGCATCTCCTGCTCCTATTTTCTTCTAGGTCCACTGTCTTGAAGGCCCAGTTAAGAGCCCTTCCTTTCTGTGAGGCTTTTCTCTATCCCAGCTCTCAAGGTCCTCTTCCTCTGTTTTTTTCTCTTTTTCTGTAAGTATAATTCTTTATTTTTAGCATTTTATATGAATTGCATATCTGTCCAGTTCAACCAACCCAAATGCCCCTCAATTGACCAGTGGATAACAAAAATGTGGTCCATCTACACCATGGAGTTCTATGCAGTGGTAAAGAAAGATGACATCAGGGTTGGAGGGATGGCCTAGCAGTTAAGAGCACCGACTGCTCTTGCAGAGGACCCGGGTTCGATCCCCAGCACCCACATGGTGGCTGAGAACCATCTTTAACTCCAGTTCCAGGGGAATCCGACACCCTCTTCTGACCTCTGAGGTATTGCACGACATGGGTGCACAAACCTACATGTAGACAGTACATTCATACACATAATAAATAAATAAATAAAATTTTAAAAAAGAAAGATGACATCATGAACTTTGTAGGTAAGTGGATAGAACTAGAAGCCATTATGCTAAGTGAAGTAACACAGTCCCAGAAAAGCAAATGATGAATGGTATCCCTCATTTGTGGATGCTAGCACCAAATCCCTAGTTGTAAAACAAATTGAGCAATGTTAATTTTATATTTCTTTTTATCTGAAAGCAACTGTGCTGTTATAATGTGAATTCGTTAATGGGCTCTAGAATTAAGTTACCACTTATTTTCAGACTTTGTAATTGAGGTATATGGGTGGAAGATATGTAGTTATATTTTAGAGTAATATAAAATTAAAGAGAAAAATGTGAATTTCTAAACATATTTTGGAATTAACATGCAATTTATTTTCAAAGATCATAATTTTGTTATATATGTGATGTTTATATATGCATATTTTGGAGCAATACAAATGAGAGGGAACAACAACAACATAAGGACTGGGGCAGAGAACTGACTGAAGTACTTAACTTCTGCCTGAAACAATAAACCTCTGCAGAGGAAAACTTTAAAAAGACTGAGAAAAAGATGCAAGACAGGCATGGCAGAATGCATGAACTAGGGTGGGAAGGGGGGCATGGAAAGGGGAACGTGTTTAAATTGGACTAAAAATGAAGAAATACACAAAACATCAAAAAAGTATTTCATAAAACAAAGAAAAACAGAATTTAAGTTCAATGTGAAGGACTTTTCCAAAGGGTTATACCAAATAAGGTAAACTTATAACTGTAACCAACTGAGTATTCTCTTTGTTCTGCTTCTTGAGTGTTCTATAAACCATTGAGACAAAGCCTCTTCCTTCTGATATAGTATACTGAGATAGGGCTTTCTCTAGAATCTATGACTTCTCCAATGATGTATAATTACAGTGCCACCCATGAGTTCCTGCCCACTGAGAGGGCTTTAGGTCCAATTGGATAGCTGTTGATTACCCCCCCATAACAGTGTCACTACTGCACCAATAGAGGTAGTTTGCTGTGTCATCGTGCTGATTAGGTTTTAGAATTGGGATGGACTCTTAGTTGGTTTTCTCCATTAGCAGCTTGTATAGTATCTTCTAGAACCCTGAGAACTAATCTTCAGGGAGAAGGCTTCCAGGTCAGTTCCAGCTCCATTGCTCGAAGGCCTGTGCCTGAAGTATGTCCTGTCTTCAGCAGTACGGTCTTACCTTCAAGCTCTGGGTGATAATCAAAGACTGCAGCAATAGCCTGTGTTACTGTGGGAGTCTTTTGGAATACTCTGGGAGTATTGGGGAGATCTCTTCTGTCTGGCATTGTGCCCCCAGGTACATAGATTCACTAATTTCAGACACAATATGTGTATTGCTCAGAGGCGCATCAATCAGAATGAGTCTATCATTACTTCTGTTATTATATGGGTGTAGGATAACATTAAATTTGGATATTGATTTTTTGAGTGCCACCATTAAATGAATTTGGTGACTTCGATGGTTAATATTAATTGTTAACCTGACAGAATCTACAATCCCCTGGGAGATAGGCCTCTGGGCATGCTGGTGCTGGATTATCTTGATTGTTTCAATTGAGGTGGTAAGAGACAGGGAACTCAACATGCATGCGGAACTCTGTTTCTTGGTTATGGACAGAACACGATCAGCTGCTTCAGTCTTCTGCTGCCTTACCATCCTGACTTTATGTTGAACTACGAACCAAAAGAAACCCATTCTCTAGTAAATTGATTTTGTCAGAGTATTTTACCACAGCACCAGGAGAAGAAACCAAGACAATTACTATTGTGCCTCTGGAGAAAGAGTAATTTGTAATTTGCATTTGTATCTTGATAGGTTTCTTTTTGTTTTTTTTTTTTTTTTTTTTTTTTTTTTTTTTTTTGGTCTTTTTTGAGACAGGGTCTCCCTGTAGTCTCAGCTGTCCTGGAACTCACTCTGTAGACCAGGCTGGCCTTGAACTCACAAAGATCTGCCTGCCTCTGCCTCCCAAGTGCTAAGATTAAAGGCATTATTATTACTTAACATTATCAAATGTTTTGAAAAATCTCATTCAGACTGAGCTGTGTTACAGAGACAGTTTCGTGAAGACATGGAGTAGTTTAACAATGGTCTATTTGGTTTCCTTCTCCAATACGTTAATTGGTAAGCTTACCACCTGAAATCTAGGTCATACTAACTGAAGGAATTGTCTGCACATGTTGGTGGAGAAAATATTTTGTTTTTTTTTTTGCCATGACTCATACAGTCTGAAAGATGACAGGATGAGAAACTTCAGACTAAATGTGGTTTTAAGTGTTTTTCATCTTAAATTCTTTGGAAAAATAACTCTATTCATGAAGCAGAAATGATTTTCTAGTCATCAAACAGTTCCCTTAATAGGAAGAAAAGAATAATCAACGTCTAATTCTGAAGAACTCTTCATTGGAATGAAGTCCTCAGGGGAGGACTCAGCAAACTGTTGGAAGCAAAGCAAAGTGTGGTTAGGAGCAGAGTGGGTGGCGGGGACAATGTCTAAGTATCTGGATGAGAGGCGCCTTAGTATAATAATAATTCTACCAGTCTATGAGAGAAGAGCTGACACAGTGAGGAACCTTTTTTTTCAACTAGAGGGCTGAATGGATATATTTCAACGATGCAGACAATGTCAAATTTCTGCCTGATAAATTTGGGGCTACTTTTGAGAAAATGTGCCAGTTGTGAATTATTTTCCAAGTGGTTCTTATTCCTCAAATATGTACAAAGTACAATTTAGTCATCTATAGGTAAGCAGGTCCCTTTGATTATTACAATGTGTGTACACAGAAATAGATAGACCCATACCATTGAGACCCTCCTGGACTATAGAGAAGAAACTTCTTTAGCCCTCTAGCTTTTGTACTTTTAATTCCTGTTTTCAATTGAACTTTCTATGTTTCATACATAATTTTTCAGTCTTAATCGCCTGGTTTAAGGAACCATTTTTAAATTGACTGACTTTATTCTGATGAAAGCTGTTGTGTTATTTTTTAGAGATAGTGAGGAGACTTGTGCTGTGGCTTGCCCAGGGTGGTCTATGGCTGGTAAGGTGTGAATGAGCATGGCTGCTATATTCACATGCACAGGTAGCACTAACTGGAAACTGGGTTGGAAAAAAAAGAGAGGGTATAAAGTTGGGAGAGAGATGGAGCTTCAGAAATAGGGGTGAGGAGTAGATATGATCTAAAGACACTGTACACTTGTGTGAAATTACCAATGAATAAAAATAAAATTTACAAAATAAAAATTACCAATGAATAATGATATGTAGTCTCAATTAAAAGTCACTGACTATGATGTGTTTCTAAGTAGCAAATAGTTCATTAACTGGGAAATTCATTATGAAACTGTCAGTCATTCCTATTTAATCACTAAACATGGAATGTTGTGGATATTGCCTATGGAGCGCCAACCCTTCTCCCCACTTCTGTGTCTCCTTCTAGCACTCATTAACTACAGAATTCAGGTTCATTACCAACTCACTCCTGGCCCAAGCTCCCCAATTAAATGTGTTGCTTGCTTCAAGGATCAGTGAGTGAAAATGTCTCAGCAAGACTATTGGAATCAAATACTTTTCTTCAACATTATTGTGAGCCCAACTGTCTCTTTCTTCATTTTACTTTATGGAAAGTTTTAAGTAATTCTGTCATAGAAACGTCAAATCACTTTTTTTTGGATATTTTTGAGACAGGGTCTCCCTGTAGCCCCAGCTATCCTGGAACTCACTCTGTAGACCAGGCTGGCCTTGAACTCACAAAGATCCTAAAGGCATGTGCCACCACGCCTGGCTGTCAAATCACTTTTTAAATAGAGCAGTTAAGTAAACTAAATTCTAGGTTATTGTGTTTTATTTTAAGCTGATAGTTGCATCAATAAGTTAAGTTTCATTAATAAATTAATCTTTTCCAGTGAAGTTCTCTAAATTTTCAATCATTTGAGTCATTTTCATAGTACAATTTCATTACTATTTTCAAAGCAATGAAAACTGGAAAAGGTCAAACATAACATTAAACAAAACAGAAAAAGACATTCTAAATTACATTGTGGTGTCTGGCATATTCCAGTATGGCATGCCTTTTCTCCATGGGTGTTTGAAACCTAGTCTAAGATATAAATGTACATATACACAGAATTAATATTCTTTAATATATTCTACAGTGGGAAGTATGCCAAATGTTATTATGTACTTCAACAGTTATATAACCTTGCACAAGTCTCCAACTCCTCTGGTTAGATTGTTAGAGGAAACAGTTGAAGTTAGACATTCAGAAATTGTTTAAAACAGTTTCATATTATAAGTAATTGGCTCCTTGTTGTGACAAAGACTTTAGAATTATAAGTTTATAGTGGCCTTTGAGATGTTTACAAAGTCAGTAAAAATAGGTTCTGTAGCAATTTTATAAGACTGCCCCAAGGAAAAATGAAGATCAGAGAAATTTAATGTACCATGTTTCTTACATGATTGAAGAAATTTGCCTGCTGACATGTCTGCCCTCAAGCCTTGCTCTTCTTCCTGAATCAGAATCCTGTGCTCTTCTCCAACTCTATCACTTGGAGTGCTGCAGACTTTCATGAACAATCAAGAACTCAGTTAATACTCAGACATGGTGCTGATATGATGTCAGTGTCACACATAAAATCCTCTTGCCTCTCTGGAAGACACTGTTGCTTACTGAGGTCACTCTTCTGTCACTTCCCTAATTAACCTCTTGACATCCTGGGTCTTGTCTCAGATGCACATGACTCTTGATGGAACACGAGTTTCTTTTGCTCAGGCAAAAGGAAGTCCCCTCTCTTTCAAAGAGGTATGGGGTGGGAAGTCATTTTTCTTGACTTTAAGAACATTGGCATTTTAAGAGTAGACAGAATGGGGACAATGTTTTATTTTAAAAGTCACCAGTAAGGTGGAAAACTAGGAACCATAAGGAGAAACAATCCTTCCTTTTAAAATTAATTAATTAATTTTTAAATTTTATGTGTGTGAGTGTTACGCCTGTGTGTATGTAAGTGCAGCTATGTCCTGCAGTGCCCATGGAGGTCAGAAGAGGGCGTTGGATCCCTTGGAACTGGAGCTACTGATGGTTGCTAGCTGCCATGTTGGTGCTGGGATTTGAACTTGGATCTTTTGTAAGAACAGCCAGTGCTCTTATCCACTGAGTCATTTCTCCAGCTCCAGTCCTTTTTCATATTCTCCAAACAATATAATGCAGGAAACTGAGTTGTGCAAGCCAGCTGTACTTGCATAATGATTCTGATAAGGATAGTGGCAGCAGCAGGACAGCCCTGCAGCATTGTCTGCTCACGTGAACGTCAAGGGTTGATGTCAGCTATCTTCCTCAGTCTC
Source organism: Rhizomys pruinosus (assembly GCA_009823505.1). Lineage (NCBI taxonomy): Eukaryota > Metazoa > Chordata > Mammalia > Rodentia > Spalacidae > Rhizomys > Rhizomys pruinosus. The sequence continues at coordinate 2,008,437 of VZQC01009117.1, forward strand.
TCAATACCTAATTCTCGAGGCAGGGTCTCTCTTTGGATCTGGATTGATTTGACTAAATTGACTGGCCATTAGGGTTCTGGGATCTGTCTGTCTCCACCCCCAAAGCACTGGGATTTATATTCACAGCACTGTGGCAGATACTGTAGCTTAAATCTAAAGGAATTTCAATTATCATCAGATTGCTGATACCAATGCCCCAAAGCTCTCCAATATGAAAGTTCTTCCTTATTTATGAGATATATTCTCAGAAAATAATGTAGGTATATAATATACTACCTATTTTCTGTTTTCTACAGGAAGATGGACTCGGTTAAGCAAACTGCCTCCGTTCCCCATCTGTGAAGTTGGCATTCTTGGAATCCATGAATCCCTTTTGTAGCTTTGTCATGGCAGCCTTTATTTTGGATGCAAAGATTTACGTACCATGCAGTTTGTTAATGTTAAAAAATTCCTTTACATTTTTTGACTTTTCCCACTAAACTTCTGTTATCCCTTTGAGTGTTTTTTGAAATAATTTATAAACTGTAGCTAATGTGGTTTTTGTTTGATGGCAGGGTCTTCCTGTAGTCCAACTGGCCTGGAACTGGCTATATAGAGCAGGCTAGTCTCAGTTTCACAGAGGTCTACCTTCCTCTGACTCCTGAGTACTGGGATAAAAGGCATGTGCCACCATGCCCAGTATTGCAGGTAATGTTGTAATAGGATAATTTTGTGTATGTTTGGATTCTAGGACTGCAAATAATCTGTCTTTGTCTCATCAGAGCTTTGAAGATAATATCAATTTTATGATATAAGAGAAAAAAAGAAAAATCTTCAAAAGTCCTGAATATGTGAGATTTGATGAGACAGGAATCTATTGAGGTCTTCTTTCATACTAGAAGCTTTTTTTCCATCAAATACTTTGAATGGTATCTAAGTTGTCATATTCAGAACATTTTTATTAGAGTTTTGCCAAGAGCTTGTATATCTTATGACAAAAATTCCAGTTTGTCTTGAAAAGGCTTGAACTATGAATTCAGAAGAAATCATTGTGAAAACATGCCTGGAGTCAGCCAAACGTGGGCTTAAGAAATTGTTACTATTGAAAGTCTGCTTGCTAAACCCTATTAGACTTCTTTTTTTTTGTCTTTTCGAGACAGGGTCTCCCTGTAGTCCCAGCTGTCCTGGAACTCACTCTGTAGACCAGGCTGGCCTTGAACTCACAAAGATCTGCCTGCTTCTGCCTCCCAAGTGCTAGGATTAAAGGCGTGCGCCACCACGCCTGGCTCCTGCTAGACTTGTATGTATTGAGTTAAGTCAATTACGGTACTCCAATTAGGCATTATCCAAGATTTCAGCTTTCACATAGCTTCCAAGAGAAGTTAAAGATATCTTCTTCCTGTGATCTGAATCAAGAACTCTATATTTTTTTCGTTCAGTATTGAGGATTGAACTCAGGGTCTCATATCTGCCACACAAGCCCTCTGACTAAATTATATCCCCAGGCTTCTTTTGAAGCAGGATCTTACTAAGTTGTTCCTGCTCTCCTTGAACTTGAAAGGCTGAATTTCCAGACCTCCAGGACCAGGCCTGGCTAAGAGCTCTATCTTATCTTTGTTTGCCTGGCTAAGAGCTTTATCTTATCTTTGTTTTGTGATTAGTGGAATTCTATAAATGATAGGACAGAGGCATCCCCCTGGCAGAAGGGCAGCCTAAGACTGAATTTCTGCTCTGACTCTTACCAGCTGTGTCCAAGTTTCTTGATCTTACTGAACCTAAGTTCACTCTTCTGTAAAATGTACAAGGTAGCACTTTTTATTTTTATGTCTTAGAGTTTTTTCAGACTCAAGGATTGCAAGTAATTCATGTGGATGTGGACTCAATAAATGGTGCTAATTTTTAACAATGATCCTAATTGATGTATTACAACTGTCAATGGATTATTTTCATATTTGCAGGTGCTGCATGTTACCATAGAGAATTTGTTTAGAGTGGCTGGCAGTAGTCAATGGCTTGCAAAGTAAAGATGATATATAGACTGTCTAAGATGTATAAAGTATATTATTAAAACATAAGGTATATGTTTCATTAGAGATTGTGCTATACACATATAAACCATAATATTTCGTGTTTTTAATATACAGAGACCAGCTTCTATTTATAATTTCCTAATAGGCCTGTAACTGTGCAGAAATTATCAAGTTCCACATAGTCACTATGTTACTTCCTTTTCCACAGAGGGAAGAAGACAAAGAAATTATCTGAAGGTTGGGGGAGGGGGGAAAAGGGGGAGGGGACAGTATCCTCTGAAGGTATTACTCTGTCAGAAGATTCAGCTTAAAGAGAGAAAGGGAAGTTAGCATGAAATAATCATCGCAAAAACAGAAATCAATTTGTCTTGTCTAGGTTGCAAAATTTCCTTAACTACCTCAGTAGCTCTGAAAGAAAAAATAAAAGTTTGGCTCTGTCAAGCAGGTGAGTCCTCACCATTTCCATTTTGCCTTCTTGTGTTGAAGAGCCTTTGAAGGCAAGGTAGTGTCTGTACAAGGTGGACTGACCCCTTGCCCCATTGGAACCTGACACTTATTGTTGGCTGAACAGAAAGAAATTGGGGGCTAGAGAGATGCCTCAGTGGTTAAGAACAATGGCTGTTCTTGCAGAAGACCTGGGTTTGGTTCCCAGTACCATGATTCCCTTATTATGTTACAGCCATGAGTGATCTTATATACATGCAGACAAAACACTCATACATGTAAAATAAAAATAAAATAAATTTAAAATTAGATAAAGAAATAAAAAATTAACTGAAGATTTTTTAAAGAAATGGATTAAAGTATTAAAATGACTGGGATGATTTAGGGCAAACAATTTAGGATGTGTATTTGCACCTGCTTGACACATGTGATGGCCAATCCCCTTAGGAAATGGACTTCTCAGGAAATTAGATTTCTAAATCTGTAGTGAATAAATGATTGCAAAAGGATTGTATTTTGGTAGATGATGTCTATTTATACTAGCTGTTTTTGCAACTTGAGCCATAAATGCATTCTAGTATAATGTTCCAGTAGTCTGTTTTTCTTTTAACAGTAAGGATATTATTTCCTTGACATAGTTCATGCATTTGGTAGAGCTGATTCACTGAGGCTGAAGTTCTGTCCCTTCTTGAAATTGACATATATGTTTTTATAATTACACTTATCAGTATAAATAGTTGGATTAGAGTAGATATACTAGTCTACCCTTTGAGACACATGATCTCTCTGTAGTTTCAGAGTTTGGCGTGTTTGAGGCCTGTATGGTGGGTTCTTGTTCTCTACCAGAAAGCAGTGTCAGGATCTCCTCTGCTATGGCCAGTATTCCTGTTTATCTCCTGGCCTTTCACCCACACTCAAGATGCTACACCATTTGCATTTCACTAGCTCTTTTTCTGCCATGGTGTCTAGTAATTTAACCCTTGTGGGAATCATACACCCTATTTCTCCTTGGTAAGAACATAAGCACGAATTATTTCGTGGTCCTGATTCTGCTTCTCTCCCCTCCGTTTCACCCATGTTTTCCTCTATGTGGCAGGCTCACTCTTTGCAGTATGGACAGGTGGCTCCTCTAAGCTCAACCACTCCAGTAGGATTTGTCTTTTTTATTTTTTTTTCCAAAGCAGGGTCCTATGGAGCCCCAGCTGGCCTGGATCTTGCTGTGTAGACCAGGCTGGCCTTACTCTCACAGTGATCTGCCTGCTTCAGCCTTCTGAGTGCTGGGATAAAAGCCATGTGCCACTATGCCTGGCTGGATTGATCTTTTAATATCTGAAAAAATTAGTTCTGTGGAATGACTCTTGTGGACCTGCTGGATTACATGTGCAGGTTGTACATTCACCACACGTTGGGGCATGGGGTACACACAGAGTAGGTTTGGTCATTCTGCTGGAGAGCCTGTGTGTGTATTCAAATCTCTATGTGTATGTGTGCATGTATGTGTATGTATGGAGATGTGTGTATGGGCATGGTTGTGTGTATGCATGAAGATATGTGTGTGCATGCTTGTGTGTGAATGCATTTGTATGTATGTGTGTATACATGTATATGTGTGTGCATATGACTGTGTGTATTTATGTGTGTTTATGTGTGTATGTATGTCTAAATATCTGTGTGCATATGTGCGTTTGCATGAATGTGTGCCTGTTTCTATATGTGTGATGTGGGGGTCATAGAGAGGTGGTTGGTAAAGACCACCCTCTCCAGCTTCCTTGCCACCGAAGATCTTCACTCTGTTGGCCCGCGACGGAGTGGGGCTGGGGAGAGTAAGTGCGCTGCTGAACCGAAAGTAACCATGGCAGGGAGTTGAGTCAGGGTGTTACAGCTCAAGCTCACTTTATTGCAGGTTTACAGAGGTTTTTAAGCCATGCCGGCTTCCCTACTGGGGTATGTGTCTCTTCCTAATTGGTCCTTTTAGGAGGCTTAATTTACAAGTCCCTAATTGATCCAATCCCTTCCCTTCCTAGTATAGTCCCTAATTATGTTAGTATGCAGAAGTAAAGAAGTGAAACTAGCCTTCCTTGCTCGATGGGCGGGGGTGAGTTCGCGAAACTCTAGCGCAGGCTTTCTTTTGTCCTTCAGGCCTATCTTCTCGGCTATTCCATGCCGTCATTTCCCCCTTTTTGTTTTATTTGGCATAGCTCCTGTCTTAGGTTGGTGCTTTTACTGGGCTCAGCTCTTACCCGTCTTTGAGTAGATAGCAGCTTTGGCTATCCCCCTGTCTTAGGTTGGCCGACCCAAAAAGCCCTTACCTGTCTTTGGAGTCTGATGCTGCCTTTTGTAGGTATTGACGAGGGGGAGGGGCTCATACTTTGCCTGTAAGGCCATTAATTGGACTTCTTCTGCCTGTTTTCTAGAGAACCTTATAACCCGGTTGAGCAAGCAAGGGCCTACTGTGAACAAAAGCAAAAGAATAATAAGAGGTCCGGCTATTGCTGTTATCAATGAAGTAAACCAGGGGCTGGTGTTGAACCATTCTTCAAACCATCCTGGTTGATTAGCTATCTTTCGTCTAGATTCTTTGTAATTACACCAGAGTGGTCTGCGTAAAAGCAGCATTCTTCCCCTAAAGCCTGGCATATCCCTCACTGTTCTAGTGCAAGGAGATCAAGCCCCCTTCTATTCTGAAGGGCCATCTCTGCTAAAGAATCCAATGATGCCTTCATGTGTCTCAGAGTTATTTCTACCTTTTCTATATCTTCATCTAGTTGCTGTCTGAGCCTCTCGTTCCATTGTTGTGTTAGTGATAGAGCTGTTCCTCCAGTAGCTGCGCCTGCGATTCCCACTCCTAGTATGCCCGCCAGGGCAAGGGCGGTTCCTATCTCTCTTTTATGTCTAGAAATTGAAAGGCCTCCTGCTGGGTGGTATAATGCACAAGTCATTACTTGTCTTTACAGCTTCTAGGTTGACACAAGGGGTTAGTCCCGGGGCTTACATAACATTCCCACTTTCTAGCATTTAGTTTATCCACCTCCCTTCGGCACTGTTCCCGTTGTCCATTGAAGTAACCATCTGCTAACGAGCAGACGGTTTGGAGAGTAGGCCAGATGCTCTCTGTTGTTCCTTTATTTGAGACAGCCTTGACAACATTTCCAGTAGCGACGTTCACCACTGACCAGATGATGGTGTGAGGCCTGTGTGACTCGTCTGATGACTCACCTTCCCATGGGGCCATAGAAGTAGAATTCTGATGGCCAGGAGCATCAGATTCATTTCTGTAAGAACAAGGGGATTTACCTTAAGGAGTTCATCCTTAGGTTGGGGGTTAAGAAGTTTCCGGGAGGTACAAGATTTGCAGGTATGTACCAAAACGTAAGGTCTTTTCTTTTATCGAACCTCTGTAGCTTGGCAGAAAATAGGGCCCTAGAGAATTGATCAAAGATTTGTACTCCAACCCAGGGCCTGAGCCAATTTATCTCCCCCAACACCTTTTGTAATTGGGTGATTTCAAGGTTATACCCTTTCTACCTGAAAACATCCACAACTCCTCCCAGTGCAGGGACAGCAAGCCCCAGCCCCTCAAACACACATTCATCTTGCACACATTTTTCTTATTGGTTCCAATATGCTTGATGCATCCTTTTACTCAAAAACAACTCTCACTCACACCTAAGGCCCAGCCCACTGACCAGATGAGACTGGGAGTACGGCCGGGACCTTAAGCACCAGGGGGGTCCCACTCTCTAGCCAGAGTTGTGCATATGGTATACACCCCCGTGGCCAGGAGCTGTGAGTCCCTTGGAGGACCTGCCTATTTCAATGGAGACCAAAAGGATTGCCTGCCTCTGCCTCCCCAGTACTGGGATTAAAGGTGTGTGCCACCACACCCGGTCCCAAGGTGCAACAAAACTGCCCCACCCAAAACAAAAGCTAGATAATTCCAAAGCAAGCAAGTTACATTTTGAAAGCAAACACAAACCAAAATGGGATCTTTAAACAGTCGGCTCTGAGGCTGATTTTTATAAACAACTATCAACTGTTGTGAAGCATTTGAGAAACTCAGAGACAATAAATTTAGATGGCTACGGTATTCAAATTTTAGGCCTTTAAATATATTTTTTAAATATCAATTTTTAAACTTTGCACGTGCATATCTAGTCTGGCATGCCAAAATGAAATGATTCTGTGCACATAAAGGATTGAAACTTGAAGTGGCCACTTTGTTTGACAGAACCAACATGAGACAAACACAATAACTGAATTACACACACACACACACACACACACACTCACACAAACTTAGATGCATAACAAGCTACACGAATCTTAGGCACACGGAAACACAGGACATAGAACTAATTTAGGAGTGACCCCCCCTTTTCATACCTCGGCATAAGCCGGTGGTGGGGAGAGTTCCTCAGAGAAGCATTGTTCTGTCTCTCTGGCCTCCTGCCTCAAAGCCGAGTAGGGGGAAGGGATGGGGCCCGTGGAGTCTGGACACTCAGGGGTCGATCCCTTGTCTACTACCTGTTCAGTTGCGAAGGCGTCCCAGGCCGTATCCTCCTCCCCGAGACCAGGGGATCTCTCAACCTCTTCCGAAGCTGAAATTCCACCCCCAGGAGGTGGAAGGGAGTCGCGGTGAAAAGTGGCTTTAAGCGCCACAATCATGGGGTAAAAGCCCAAAGGGGGTTCTGCTCTGAGAATCCTTTCTCTTTCTCTTGCCAGCTTTTCTATTTGCCCCCAAACTTCCCAGGAGAAAAGGTTGGCCCCTCTTACCCAGGGGGCCAGAAAGAGGACGTGGTCCCAGGCAGACTCCGCGACCGCATCGGTCAGTTCTAACCCCCTGGATTTTAACATCAATCTCAGCGCTTTAAGCGCTGGGTCCTTATCTTTTCCCATTGCGTTTCCCATCGCGGGGACTCACTTACCCGAAAGACCGATTGGCCCCAGCCGTATTGCTAGCCGTTAGGGTCTCGGGGGGTCTTCGAGCCCCACGTTGGGCGCCAGATGCGGGGGTCATAGAGAGGTGGTTGACAAAGACCACCCTCTCCAGCTTCCTCGCCGCCGAAGATCTTCACTCTGTCAGCCCGCGATGGAGTGGGGCTGGGGAGAGTAAGTGCGCTGCCGAACTGAAAGTAACCACGGCAGGGAGTTGAGTCAGGGTGTTACAGCTTAAGCTCACTTTATTGCAGGTTTACAGAGGTTTATAAGCCATGCCGGCTTCCCTACTGGGGTATGTGTCTCTTCCTAATTGGTCCTTTTAGGAGGCTTAATTTACAAGTCCCTAATTGATCCAATCCCTTCCCTTCCTAGCATAGTCCCTAATTATCATGTTAGTACGTGGAAGTAAAGAAGTGAAACTAGCCTTCCTTGCTCGATGGGTGGGGGTGAGTTCGCGAAACTCTAGCGCAGGCTTTCTTTTGTCCTTCAGGCCTATCTTCTTGGCTATTCCATGCCATCAGTGTGACTTTATTTTTTTTGTATGTGTGACTTTATAGCACATCAATATTGAGGAATGTGTATATAAAATTGATCTGAGGATAAATATTTATTACTCTTCTCTTCTTGATAATTGTTATATGTAAATTGAAAAAATAAAGGTATAAATAGTTTTGACATGTTCTAGTGGTAATGCATAGATATCACGTTATCTTTTTGTTGTGTATGTGTGTGTGTGTACATGTGTGTTGTGCCACAGTACTTATGTGGAGTTCAGAAGATGTCTTGCTGGAGCTGTTTCTCCCCTTCCGCCATGTGAGCCCTGGGGATCGAACTCAGATTACCAGTCTTGGTGGCCAGTGCCTTACCTGCTGAGCCATCTCACTGGGTCTAATACATGACAAAATATCTAAAGAGAAGTGTTGATATAACTTACTGCTGAAGGAGATACTTGGAGTAAGTAAGCCTTTTCCAGAAAATGTGCTTGGACTTGTACTATTAACTGCTGAAAGAAAAATTAAGACTAAAAATACAGACATATTATTCTATTAATTTCTAGGAAGAAAATGTACTTCAGTGCCTTACCATTTTTAAAAAGCAAAAATTCATACATAGTCACATACATATGTCAAAGAATTTTATTATTTGTTTATTTTTTTATTAAAAATTTTTTTTATTTTATTTATTTCGGTATGTGTATCAATGTACTGTCTGCATGCAGGTTTGTGCACCCGTGTCATGCAATGCCGCGGAGGTCAGAAGAGGGTCTCGGATTCCCCTGGAACTGGAGATCTCCTGGAATTGGAGCTTCAGACGGCTCTCGGCCGCCATGTGGGTGCTGGGGATCAAACCCGGGTCCTCTGTAAGAGCGGTCGGCGCTCTTAACCGCTAGGCCATCTCTCCAGCCCCTATTTGTTTATTTTTAAGACAAGGTCTCACTATGGGTATAAGTTAGGCTGGCCTCTAACCTAACACCCTCCTCCTGCCTTAGCCTCTCAAATGCTGGGATCACGGGCATCCACTACCATGGCCAGCTGGAAATTAATTTTTGTTGACTTTTAATTTCAGGCAGCAGGACAGTCTAAAACATTTTTGTGAAGGGGAGAATAATTTCAGATTATGATTATTATCACTACAGAGGCTTCTTCTATTTAAAAAGGTGGTAAAAATGAAAGCTTCTTCCTAAGTACATGAGTGAGTGTTAGGAGGGGAGGATAGCCTTGGGTGGGGTCCTGGATGTTCATGTGCACCTTGGAAGAAGGACTTGGCAGCTTTGAAAGTGGTCTTTTTAGTATGATATTTGCTTGAAATGAATGTCATAAATAACCAACTTGGAAGGTACAGAGGCGCTCATGATGACTGGAGAGTGACTTGCAGAGGCAGGAAAGTGGCGGAGCATGTACAGAAATGAAAACTTTCCACCACTTTTTGTCAAGGCAGAAGCTTTTCCACGAAAAATCACTCAGGAAGACGCTACAAACCAGAGCCTGAAAACTCAGAGTGCCCTGGAGAAATCATTAACCCGTTGTAAATCTGGCCAAATCCAAGACAAACAGAGGGCATCGCTTTCTCAGAAAGCATACATCTGGGCTGTCTGAAATTTACTGGCAAAGAAAGCAGTTGAGATTTTGGAACTAAGATTAGGCAGACCTTGAGTTTAAGCTGTCTGTATGCATCAGCAAGATCAGCTCTTCAGAATTAAGCCTGGGGGACCTCATCTGGTTCTACTGCGTTAACTGTCATGTCAGTGGGCTTATTTAAGAAATAAATGTATGAATTCATTTGACATATCTTTACTTACGCCAAGCATAACCAAGAGTTATTCATGTTGACTAAGGGTGCCATGAAAAATCTTGATCAATTCACAGACTCTTATGAAGCATTTTTCTAAACAAAAGCACTTGATCATAGAGTTTATGATCCAATGCAAAGCAGAAGTCAAGCAATGTGTGTGTGAGTGCATGCGTGCGTGTGTGAGTGCATGCGTGTGTGAGTGTGTGTGTGTGTGTGTGTGTGTGTGTATGCAATACAGGTGGGATAGTCAAACAGTAATCAGTGATATGAATTAAAGTCAATCAATGTGAAGGGACTGAGAGTGACTTGAAATGCTGCTGTTTCATGCAGAGGGACCTGATGAGGTTGACAAAAATGTAGTGAAAGGAACACTGCTAAGAATTAGTGCAGTATGTGCTATCATGAGTGCTGTACCGATGAGGTGGACCATCTCTGGAGGTTTGCAAAGGCAGCAAAAATGTTAGTCAGTCTACAACAGAAGAACCAATGAGCAGAAGACACTTGCGAGCAGATCGTATGGGGCTTTATCTCCCGTGGCAATGACTTCTTCCTTCAGAGAAAGAAGGAAGGCTTGGTGTATAGAAGTGGGGAAGGAGGTGATCCAAATATGGCCTAATTTAGTTTCTCCAAAGATTCCTGGTGTGTAGAAAGTGTAAGTTGGTTAAAAACATGCCGGCTATTACAACAGTCCAAAGCAAGAAAATGATTATCCTGAGTTAAAAGAATAGCTAAGGAGTGAAAAGAAATGTTGGATTCTGAGTATAATTTGATGATTGCACAAGACCTTGCTAAGGATTTAGATACAGAAATCAAGAGTTTATTTTGTAGACATTAAATTTATCCATATTCATGTACAGACACATACACACATTTAAATGGGAGTGTTTGAGTTGGCAGTGGAGATTGAAAGTCTGCAAGCTTAGGGAAGAAGTCAATCTGAGGTGGGTATTGTCAGTGGGTAAGCGGTATTTAAGGCCTGATACTGGATTAGGTCTCTTAGAGACCAGAGAGCATGGCCTTCACATAACAAATCTATAAGTGAAAAGGCACAGAAAGAATTGATATACTACTTTTTTTTTTTTTCGTCTTTTTGAGACAGGGTCTCCATGTAGCCCCAGCTGTCCTGGAACTCACTTTGTAGACCAGGCTGGCCTTGAACACACAAAGATCTGCCTGCCTCTACCTCCCAAGTGCTAGGACTAAAGGCGTGCACCACCACGCCCGGCTTGATATACTACTTCTAAGTAATGATACCAAGAGATTCATCTGTTTCCTTACTGTACTCATTTAAAAGACACACACACACACACACACACACACACACACACACACACACACACATATAATTATATATAATATATATATATATATATATAATATATATATATCAGTGCTTAACCAGGTTGCCAGGTACTAGGAACACACTGAGGGTAATTAGGGGAGGCCGCCAACGTGGCTGAAAGAGCTGCTTTGTAAACCACTCTGATGCAAGGAAGAGTCAAAGTCATTGGACAGTGAGTGAGCAAATCTCTGAAAATTTGAAGTCATGGGAGCTCTAAAGAGCACAGAGAGTCTGAAAGGCAATATATAAAAAGAAACACTAATTCAGTTTGTACAGGCTTAACCTTTCGATCCTACTAGATGAAGCCAAGCAATTAGATATTTAGGCATTTAACAGTATATATAGAGCCTTTTGATCCTACTAATGAAGCACACACAATTAGAGTATGGGTATTTAAACAGTACTAATTGTTATGGTAGGTTACTTTGGTATTAGACACAGATGTTTGGATGGTACACAAAGCATCAAATAAAATAAAAAAATATTTAAAGGAAAAAAAAGGAACCATATAGAGTATATAAGATATATATATATATATATTTCTTGTTAGTAACACCAATAAAAAAAGTTGGACTTTGGTGCAAAAAACAAAAACAAAAACACTAATTCACAATTTTAATACTGACTCTCCAACCACATATAATGTATGTGATAGAAATACCAACAGCCCTAATCATAGTTTAATTCTAAACTGTAGAATTTCATAATAATTACAAGCTTTCAACCCAGTTTAAGGAGATGGCTGATCCAAAAACGACTTCACTGTTTCCTAGTAAGCAGTCACCTCCTTCAATTTCCAGAATTCAAACTATTATGAGGTACCATTTTGACCTATAAGATAGAAATGTAACTCGACCCCACTGGAAACCTTGGACTATTGCACAATTTTATTGGTAGAAGACAGACCCTTCTACAATTCCTTAGCTTTAGACACAAACCTGAGTATAATTTATGCTTGCCTGAGTAAAAACAAAAGTGCTAGAGGTATCACCAGATCTGATTTCAAATTATGCTCCAGTCTCAGTAGCAAAACCAACATGGGTATCTAAGTATTAAAACAGACACATAGACTGAGAATATAGGAGACCCAGAAATAAACCCACACAAATATAGCCATCTAATAACTGTCAACCTTGCCACAAAATGTAACTTACAGAAAAGACATCACTTCAACAAATGGTCCTGGGGAGGCCGATTTTCCACATGTGGAGAACTGAAGGTGCATCCAGAGCTCTGGCATTGTACAAAAATGAGTTCAAAATAGGTTAAAGACATTTTGCAAAATCCAGGTGCTTTAGGAAAATACTTTAAAATACATGCAGAAGTGACTTCTGAAAAGGACTCCAATAGTTCAGGAAAATTAGTAAGAATTAATAGATAAGATAGATTTTTTTCATGAAATGAAAAAAAATAGCTGCACAGCAAAGGAAGACAGAAGGAAGATCCAGCATATCAAATAAGCAAAAATATTTATTAGCTGTTCACTGTCAGGGGATTAACAAACAGAATGTGGGGGCTGGAGACAGGCCTCAGCAGTTAAGAACACTGGCTGCTGCTATAGCTGGGGGTGGTGGTGCATGCCTTTAATCCTAGCACTCGGGAGGCAGAGGCAGGTGGATCTTTGTGAGTTCAAGGCCAGCCTGGTCTACAGAGTGAGTTCCAGGTCAACTGGGGCTACAGGGAGACCCTGTCTTGAAAAGACCAAAAAAAAAAAAAATGAAAAATAAAAAAGAACACTGGCTGCTCTTGCAGAGGACACAGAGTGGAATCCCAGCATCAACATAGCAGCTAGCATCCATCAGTGACTCCAGTTCCAGGGCATCTGACGCCCTCTTCTGTACTCTGTGGGCACTACACAACTGGGTGCAATCATACACACACTACCACACACATTATATATATATAATAATAATATATATATATATAATATTTACGCAGGCATAAACAGATGAATGAATTTAAATAACTTTAAAAACCCTAAACGCCAATAGAAGGAATAATCTGATCAGTAAACAGGCAAATGAAATAGATAGTCCTCAAATAGAAGTACCAATGGACAAGAAATACATGAAAGTTGTTTCAATAAGGAAATGCAAACGATATTTAGCCAAAATGGGTGTCAGTGAGACAAGAAACAACATATGCTGGCCAGCATATGGGAAAAGAGGATGGCTTGCATACTGGGGGGTAAGGAGGCAAATTAGTACAACCAGTATGTGGAGGTTTCTCGAAGGACTGAAAACAGGACTACTGCATGATCCGAGTATACCACTCCTGAGTGTACACAGGAAGGATCCCAGTCAGCATACTAGGGACACACCTGGACACTCATGCCCAACACGGCACTATTTTCTCTATTTCTAACAGTCAAGTAATGGAATTGATCCAGGCATAGATAAACAATAACATTTGATGGTCTTCAGGAAAATGAATGGCACAGGAGATCATCATGGTAAAAGAAAGAAACTAGACTTGAAAAGATAGATATATTATTTTTCTTATTTGTAGAAGCTAGATTTACAAAATGATGAAAGAAGAAGGGGGCCTATTTAAACAAAATAGAGAGACAAGTGGGGAGGGGAGTGGACAAAATAGGTCAATGGCAGGGTGAATAAAATGCCGAATATCATCAACACATGTGAAGCTCTTACAGTGAAGTCTGTTATTTTGTACAGTTAGTTTATAATAGGAAATGTCTAAAAACATAAAAGGAATTATATATGTATTCTGATTATAATATACCTACATATTATATTTTATTTTTACACCTATATAATATATATAATATATTATATATTAGGTGTATATATATGTATATGCCTCATATATATAATACATTATATTTTATTTTAAGTGACCTAGAGGACTAAGCAAGTACCACATGTCCTTGCTCATTTGTGGAGCAGAGCAATCCTATAGAATAATTGAATGACACAGTAGTCCTGGGTGTGGAGAAGGGCAGGGCTGGGAGTAGGAAGCACATCGAGAGAGGGTTCAGGCAGGGCTGGGAGTAGGAAGCACATAGAGAGAGGGTTCAGGGCCACTTCTTCAGCACGGAACGGCAACTCACTATGACGACAGCATGCGATGTAGTTCAATATGATCAGAAATGAAGAGCAGAAAATTCCCAACACCTCAAAACGATTGACTGAGGAGATGGACAAAATCCTCACTGATTTCTTACAGTATACATATGTTGAATGGCCATACTATATCTATAAAGTGGTACAAATATTTTATACCAATTTAAAAAAAAAATAAACCTAACTAAATAAAACAGAAAAATGAGGAGAAAGAGGAACATAGCTGTTGGGCCAACTCAGTGCCATAAGAACCACCTACAAAGCCCCAAATGCCAAGACCGTGATGGCACCAGTGACCAGGCCTTTTGGCTGGTCGCTTTTGTCTTTGCTTTTGTCTTTTGAGACAATGTCTCAGGTGTTGCCTGGCGAGTCTGCAACTTGCTATGTAACTAGGCTGGTTTTGAACTTGTGGCAATCCTCCTTCCTCTGCCTCCTAAGTGCTTGGAGTACAAGCTTGTACCAACCTGCCTGACTCACAATGACTAGCAAACTTTTTAATTGAAATTTAGAATTTTAGTAAAATAAAATTTTATGGTATTTATATCTTCTCCTTTAATTGTTCCCTGCCTGTAGAGCCTAATGTGTGTCACTCGGTGACCTTCAGTGTGGGTCCGTCCACTGGAGCCTTAGTAGTCTACCAATAGTCCCATCCTTGGAAGAGATGGTCTCTCCCAGTAGCCATCAATTGCCAAAATTTCCTCAGGTTGAGTTGGGGTTTCTTATCCACTTCCCCACGTCGGTGCTGGGATTTTGTCTGCCTTGAGCTTGTATGGGGCTCGTGCACGCTGTCACCATGCTGTGAGTGCATAGGAGGAACTGAGCACATCCAGAAAACTCTGCTTCCGGTGGTCATCTCCCACAGCCAGCTCTTACAGTATTCACACCCCGTCTTCCTCATGATCCCTGAGCCTTGGAAGGCAGAAGTTTGATATAGGTGCATAATGATCAGGTTTTTTTAAGCCAATTTTTTATTGAAGCTTTGTGCATTTCATACAAAATTTCAAATTAAATCTAGACCCGTGTCCCTGTCCCTGACCCCCCACCCCACCAGAGCTCATGCATTCTGCCAAACATGTTTTTCATCTTTTTCTCACTTTCTCAAAATTCTTGATGCAGAAGTTTACTGCTTTGAGCAGAAGTTAACCATTTCAGTCAGTTCTTTGACCCAGTCCTTTTGTTATTGTTGCTATTCCTTCCAAATTACATCACTCCAAATTATGCATATATGCATGCCACATATATCATACGCTTTAGCATCTTCAGCTTATGATTCTTTCTTTCTTTCTTTCTTTCTTTCTTTCTTTCTTTCTTTCTTTCTTTCTTTCTTTCTTTCTTTCTTTCTTTCTTTCTTTCTTTCTTTCTTTCTCTCTCTCTCTCTCTCTCTCTCTCTCTTTCTTTCTTTCTTTCTTTCTTTCTTTCTTTCTTTTTATTTCTATATATGTATAAATGTACTGTCTGCATGCAGGTTTGTGCACCCGTGTCGTGCAATGCCGCGGAGGTCAGAAGAGGGTTTTGGATTCCCCTGGAACTGGAGTTCTCCTGGAGTTCTCCTGGAGTTGGAGTTTCAGACGGTTCTCGGCCGCCATGTGGGTGCTAGGGATCAAACCTGGGTCCTCTGTAAGAGCGGTCGGTGCTCTTAACCGCTAGGCCATCTCTCCAGCCCCTATTTTTTTCTTTATTAGGCTGAAAGATGTCACCAAATGAGGTCCAGTAAGCACCGCGTCCTGTCTTGATCTTCCTGTGCTGGTATAATGATTAGTTTTTGTTTTGTTTTGTTTTGTTTTGTTTTTTTGTTGTTTGTTTGTTTGTTTGTTTGTTTTTTGAGACAGGGTCTCCCTTTAGTCCCAACCGTCCTGGAGCTTGCTCTGTAGACCAGGCTGGCTTTGAACTCACAGAGATCTGCCTGCCTCTGCCTCCCGAGTGCTGGGATTAAAGGCATGGGCCACCACACACGGCTTAATGATTAGTTTTAACAGCTACTTTTACCTATAATTCCTATTTCTTGCTGTCAATCTAAAAAGTCATAAATAACATTTTTGTAGATTTATATAATTTATGGTTCTCTGTGCTGAACTGATCATGTATTAGATGCAGGTCTAATTACCTGAGTAGAAATTGGATTTTGAAAATTAATATTTTAAGCCTGGAAGGAAAGCTGTTCTTCAAAAATAATCCTGGTACATTCAAATAATGGAAAATAGAATCTATTTCTTTTGGTATCCACGTACAGAATGCCGAGTTTGAAATCCTTGGCTAGCCATATTAATTGCAATAAAATTCAGGAAAATCTGGAACAATGCATTGTAATTTGGGCCAGGAATGATTGAACATATGTTAGCTGCTTTTTTCCATACAGTTTATAAAACACATATTCCTTTTTTTTTTTTTTAAAAAAAAAAACACATATTCCTAACTAATGAGTAAAGGTAAGCTTTAGTAAGCTCACTGGGTCAAATGAACCTGACTTTCTAAAACCTGGGGTTCCAGAGGAGGGGTGCAATTGTTATGAAGAAATGCCAGGGCTGTTTGTATGTGGTATTTCACCCTGTGCTAGTCTGATTGAGACTAACCCTGAGCTTCTTCTCCTGCAACTTAGTTGTTTCCCAAGAGATGAGCAAGCTATAGGCCAGAGTCTCCCCAGACAGAACTTGCTCTATTTTTCCTGGCCTGGAGAACCTGCCATCCATTCCAGTCCAGTGAAACAGTAATGATTTTTTCATTTGAGGAGTTAGAACATTACTGGAAAGAGAAATTGGACAGATGTTCTGTCCATTCTCAGATGTTTTAAGATTAAAGTCCAGTGCGATCAGAGAAGTCAGAAACGACCACCGTCTCATTTCAGCTGTGGCTGGGTAGCCCCTATTCTTTTGTTTTAAATGGTTCAGGCAGGTAACCAGTCATTCTGATGAGGGTAGAGGCAAAACACACACAGAAATACACATAACAAAACTAAGTGGCAAGGTGGTTTTGATTATTTCTGGGATGTTTATTTAAGTGTACATGTGTACCTTGAAGGAACTAGGAGATCAGATGTCTGCCTTTGTGGGCTGTGCTGGTGGGAAGGAAGATGGGTTGGACTGGTTTCTGACCCACCTTCTTCTACACATTCTGACAAAATAGCTGTCCCGGCATGCTGTCATATCTAAACAGTACAAGCTAAAAGGTCCTCACTGTCTCACCATTGTGTATAGAGTCAAGTCAAACCTTCAATGTGGCATTCAAAACCCTCATAGAACACCACCTAAGTACCTTAAATTCAACGAAGTTTAGTATTTTGCTTGATGCCAGTATAGAGTGATATACGAATGTGACATACCATCACGAGACCTGTTCTTTGAGAGTGACATTCAACAGTCACACAAATGATGCAATACACTATAAAATAAAGAACATGGAAAGAAAACCCAAAGACCCCTCCACTTTGGCAGCAAGGCCATTGACTTAGGCCTTTCGGAGCATTGCTTCACAAGTGTAAGACCAGCTTCAGTTGTGAGGGGAAATCATAAAAGCACACAGGCCTTGGGGTGGTGAGTACACTGGGCACACCAGGACCTGGCTGGTCCTTGGCTTTGCTCTGGATAATCCTTTACATTGTCTTTTGGCACCAGGGTACCTTATGGGCATCATTTTTGAACTTACATGCCTACTGTGGAAAATAGTTACAATGTAGTCTTAATCTCTGGAGGAGGCAGGTAGCTTTAGGGGCAAACTCTTATATTAACCTACCTTCAAAATGGCACTTAAAAAATTCAGCCCAAAGTTTATGTACTAGGGGTGTTCCTGTCTGTTGTCTTTGTGGTGTAAGCTGAGCATGTCCTAAAGTCTTTCTATCTGCCATTTTAACCTTTTGACCATATTCTCATTGATCTTGAGCTAAGCATGCGTCCAAATACATCTACTGTCTTTACTTCTTGAATTATGACCTTAATCTGAGCATACTTAGGAATGTAACAACAAATTAATGAGCCTCCTCAGGAGTGTGCCTGCCCCTAATGTACTTTCCCATTCATGCATGTATAGGAAGGCACAGGTTTGGAAAGAACTCCCTTGTAATAAACCCCTATCTGTTCTTTCAGTTTTCTAGTCATGATTGTTTTTGGCTTTGCATTTACAAAGATGTGAATTTGGTTATAACAGGGAAAACATAAATCTAAATCCTTTATTTTCAAGTTTTTATGGTACAGAGATTGATTCTTCTCTCCTCCAGAACCTGGAACATTAAATCCCCAGAATCTTATTAGCCTTGGGGGTATATTATACAATACATCAAACAGTGTACTCAGAGTAATGGGTATCGGTGAATTACTCCAAGGTAACTGACCTCTTTATCATTTTGGACAGAGTGAAGTGCATGGACTGGAAGGTTAAGACACAAAATTATGGATATTAAAGTTCAACAACAGGTGCCAGCCTGTGGAGAGGTCTTCTGCTTTGAAGAATATGAGCTTTTTGTTATTTTTCACATAGTTGAGAAAGAGCAAGAGAGATTTCTGGATCTTTTTAAATGAGAGCACTAATCTCATTCAAGAGGGCTCTATTTCCATGACATAGTTACTAAAGACCTCACACTTTAACTTACCATTGCCTGTGGGGTTAGGATTTCAACAGATAAATATGAACTTACCAACTGACTAGGTATAGGATATAGGCTTTGACATGCCTCTATATTTTTGAGAAGACTAATTAGATTGCTTTACACTATAACCATGCAAGTGTGGTGGGGCACTGGGTATCACACTGTCTGCCTTTATTCTACAATGAATGCACCTTGTCCTGATGGACTCACCCTAAGTAATGTCACCACAGCCACTAGAAGACACACACACTAGTCTGGACTAATGCCATACTAACCAAAAAATCAACATCAGGCTAGAACAGTACAGTAAGCCACTAGAATGTAAATACAAGAGAAGTAACAAGATTCATGGACCTAGAGTAAATGTTTATGAAACAGCATTTTTTGCCCCTTTTGTAGTTTTCTAGTGATAATCTCCTCTCAATTAGTCATCTGCTCAAGGCACAGACTATTTGTGTTCTCTAGTGTTACCAGCTTAGTAAACAGGTTGGATCCTGGGTTCAAGATACCTCTTTCACTGTGCCTCTAACTTGGCCAAATACTGTTTGTTATATTTCTGTTTATTCCTAAACAATTTCTGTGCAATCACATTATTTCACATATGCAACTTTTTATTTTGTTTTGAGACAGGGTGTCCCTGTAGCCCCAGCTGGCTTGGAACTCCCTGTGTGGACCCAGTTGGCCTCAACCTCACAAAGATCCTCCTGCCTCTGCCTCCCAAGTACTGAGATTAAAGGTGTGATCCAACACAT
Source organism: Rhizomys pruinosus (assembly GCA_009823505.1). Classification (NCBI taxonomy): domain Eukaryota; kingdom Metazoa; phylum Chordata; class Mammalia; order Rodentia; family Spalacidae; genus Rhizomys; species Rhizomys pruinosus. The sequence continues at coordinate 2,027,873 of VZQC01009117.1, forward strand.
CTGGCCTTTCACATTGGTAGTTTTATTTCTTCTCCCAGCTCAGTTGTGTTCCAGGCTTAGAAGGCTATAGTTGCAGGTTACCATGGTGAGCGTCTGTTCTGCTTTCTATATTCTGGTTCTACTCATCATTTTGTTCAGGGTATGTGAGTCTTCTGGGTTTAGAACAGGAGCAAGGGGAGACATGAAGAGTGGACAACATTTTGAGACTTGAAAGATGGCTCATTTGGCAACGCATCTACTCCGTAAGCATGAGGACAAGACCCAGGTTTGCCTCCCAGCACTGAGATAAGAGCTGGATGTGGCAGTGTCTAGACAAGGACACAGACAGGCAGATTTCCAGAGCTCACCTGAACTGATGAGTTCAGGTTCAGTGAGAGGACTTACCTCAAAAATGAGATGCTGAATAATGGTGGAAGACAACTGATAGCAACCTCCAGCCTCTGATACACATGTGCACACACTCATGAATACATAGAGTACAGATCACACACACACACACACACACACACACACACACACATACAGTTTTTATTCATGAGGTGTGCCTGTTGTTGTTGTCCACTGAAATATGTTAACTCCAAATGGTGATTTTTTAATTGTTTCTGTTATAAAGTCTTTTGTGGGTCTTTGGAAGACCCCTCTTCAGTTCTTTCTCATGGTAGACTCTTCCTAGTTTTAATCGCTTACAAATCTTCCTCCAAGGCCCTGGGAGTCACGTGGATGGATCTACATTTCCTGTTGGGTTTTCTTATGCCTCTAGCCTTTCTCTTAAGTAAACTTCCCCTCAGAATTAGTTGATCATTCCTTCCATGGAGTTTCCATCCGACCAGCCCCAGAGAGACCCACACAGCCTTGAAGCACAGAACTATGGACATGTACTCCCTCATGGAGAAAGCTGCTTCCAAATGGATCCCTTTGCTTTCTCCATGAGGGAATGCATGTCTTTATTTAATTGCTGGATTTAAGATAACAAGAAGAGTATTTTTAAAAGATAATTCCTTTCTTACAAGCTGTTGGCAATTTTTATGTCTTTCTTAAAATCTTGAAGTTCCTAGAGATGGTTTTTAAGAAAATGAAAAGTACTTGGAGAAAAATGTTTCATACTACACCGTATTTAACAAATATCCTATGTTCCAGATGAATGAAGCAAGTCAAGTTTCTGCAAATTTGTAGGAAAATGATTTTTCCATTGATGTTTTAAAAAACAGAGTAATTAGCATGTTTTGGAAGTGTTTTGAAAATTTGTCCTTAAGCTTCAACACTTTTGAAATCAGTTGCAATCTAACCCAAGGATATGTCTGATTTCTGTGAACAGAGACGTTTCTACCTCCCAATGGCCAGAAGTGGGCTCTAGTTGGGACTTTCACTTCGCCAAGCTTTGAGAGTCATTTGTGTCTGTAGTGATGCTCCCAGTAAATCTTCATTCATATGGTTTGGAGGGTAAGATAGGCAGATTCCACTGTTGCTGAAAGACTTATTTTTATTTTGATAGCCTTTCTCTCCTCAGAGATGCTTAATGGAAGCAAAATTGCCCCCTTTTATCACATTCAGAAACAGCTGGATTCCCAGGTCAGCCAGTCTGCTGGAACTAAGATTCAGAGATCCTGGATGAGCCCTGGGAGCCTCTGTGGCTTCATTCCCCACATTCCTTCCCTGCCTATTGTCTACCTGGTAAATAGCTGCTTATTTGTTCAGCCCAACTTTCCCAATGAGCATATAATTTTACATCACCTATGTTATTGGAGCAGAGTCTTTCAGAAATATACCAACTACTTAAGGCCAAGCTTTCTCTAAGTGCCTTTATTAGAGTTTGCCCCTCAAAACTCTAGAATCCTCTTGCAGATACCTTTTTCATTGACAAGAGCAGTAAGTGTTGCAAAGAGTATTCATAAGTGAATTTATACATATTTGCCTTGTGTATTTTGGTAGAAAGAGCTAAAACTTTCTTATTAGACAGATCTAGCCTTCCAATTTCTCATTTTGTGACTTGATAAGTTTACTTTTCTACTCTGAAATGCACCCAGTTCCTTCACTGGATAAACAGAAGTTTCTAGTGACTCTGAGTTGAGGATTAAACAAAAGGCCACAGGCTCTTCATACTTTAATTACTCATGTATGTGATTTTTAATAAGTATTTGTCCTATTGTCAATTTAAAGAAATATCTCGGGCTGGAGAGATGGCTCAATGGTTAAGAGCACCATCTGCTTTTCCAGAGGACCTGGGTTCTATTCCCAGCACCCACATGGCAGTTAAGAACCATCTTTCAGCCAGTCGTGGTAGTGCATAAATGTAGCCTTTAATCCTAGCACTCAGGAGGCAGAGGAAGGTGGATCTCTGCAAGTTCAAGGCCAGCCTGGTCTACAGAGTGAGTTCCAGCCCAGCTGGGGCTATAGGGAGACCCTGTCTCAAAAATAAACAAAAACAAAAACAAAAAGACAAACTGTCTCTAGTGGAGAATCCCTGTAACTTGATCAATGTGTTTGCTGATGACTTAGATGAAGATATATTTATCAAATAAGTGACACAGTAACAGATAATATGGTTAGCACAGTTAAACTGGAATAATTAGGACTTTGAAGAAATAATTAGGACACTTGAATCAGGAAGAGAGAGTGTTGAAATACTTTATGTGAAAGTGAATGAGTAATGAACTCAGTATATTTAAAGGTATTAGTCTGGGGCAGACTTACATCATCCTTCAGTATCTGGAGGATTGGTTCCAGGACTCCTTTGAGATAATAAAAATCCCTGGATGTGCAAACAAGCCCCTTACATTAAGTAGTAAGCATCTGCATGCAATCTGCCCACATCATCCTGTTTATTTTAAATAATCTCTGGATTACGTACAATACCTGATGCAACATGATTGCTATGGAAACAGTTGTTCTGCTATATTGCTTAGGGAATTATGACAAGAAAAAAAGTTTCCACGTACTCAGTACACACATACAATTTTTCCAAATAAGTTTGGTCTGTAGTTGGTTGGAAATTCAGATGTTGAATCCATGTGCGTGGAAAGACGATAGGGCCCTGTAGATGGATGAGCATGAAATTCATTTATTTCTCCCCATGTTGACTCTCAATTCAGCCTTTATTCTCTGCTTCTTAATAGTCAGTCATGTGAGAGGATTTGGGGTAAGAGGACATGTGTGTCATCACTCACTTAGAGAAGCTCAAGAAGGTTCAGCAGGTAGGATCAAGAGTCACTGACCAAACGCTGGGGTAGCCATGTGGTAGACTTCTAACCTAGCTCAACAGCCCACCAGTACCCAATGCAAAATTTTTCTACAGTAAATAACTTTAAAACCAAGTCAAACTAGCAAAGTTTCAGCCATTTCAAGTGGGACTGCTTTTCTGTCCCTTCTCCCCCAACTTTAAACGTTCCACCTCTGCAAGCCACAGATAAGTCCCAGAGCATAAAGACCCCTGCTGCTGCCCCTTGAAATTCTGAGGTCAGAGATTCCCCACTGTGCTGCTTTCCGAGGCACCTGTCCCCCAGGAGGTGCCTTGCGGTCCCTTGGTTCTACTAGGTGTGACTGCGCTGGAGCTCCCAGACAGGCTGCTACTACAAGTTTCCCCACAGGGGAACCTGTCCTTGTCTTACTAAAAGCTATTGGCTTTTATCATGTGTTTTTCCTTGGCAACTCCTCTGAATTCTCCCCAGAATGCAAGATTGGAAAGGAAACAAGTTAAAGTTACAAAGACATTATTCTGAGATGTTGGGGTGTTATTTCTCATGAGGACGATTAGCAACAAAGGACCATGTTCTCGATGTCTGTGGGATACAGTGAATTATGGGACCAAGAATGGAGCAGGTTCAGTGTGGCCTCAATGGATGCAAGGCTCAGTAAGACAAGCCATGGGGAGAAGGAGGATACGGGGTTTAGTAGTCAAACGACGTTGGAGAACGGATGGGTGAAAGACAAGGAAGACTTACTGAGTCCAAGATTCCCATGTTGTGTATCTGAAAACTGGAGTCATTAATCATAGGGTGAAAGAGAGGAGAGGAGAGGAGAGGAGAGGAGAGGAGAGGAGAGAGAGAGAGAGAGAGAGAGAGAGAGAGAGAGAGAGAGAACACTGATGAGGCAAGAGGGATAACAGGAACAGTTTACGTTATGTGTCCTTTATGGGAAGACTACAGCTAAAGCTCTTGAAGTGGATGAGTGTTCTCAGAAGAGTGTGTTATAGAATAAGATTTAAGAGGAATGAAGAGATACATGGGATGAGAGATGGGAGGGCAGGGTAGAGAGGAGAGTATGGGGATTGAAAACCAACATTAAAAAGACCTTTGAAAAGTCTGTATGGATACCTACACTGTAGAAGCTTCTTTATTATTTTTACTCATTACTTTTATTTTATGTGTATAACTGTATTGTCTGTATGTAGGTAGGTACACCCATATGTTGTGCAATACCACTGAGGTCAGAAGAAGGCATCAGATTCTCTGAAATTGGAGTTATGGATGTTTGTTAGTTGCCATGTGGGTGCTGGGAATGGAACCTGGGTCCTCCGTAAGACCATCCAGTGCTCTTAACTATGCAGTCATCTCTCCAGCCCTTTTTAAAAATTTTATTTTTTATAAAGCTTCTTAAAATGTATATATAAGTATATAAACGAGTTGAAATGGAGTTACTCCATTATGGGGAAACAATGTCTCCTCCAGACACCATAGGCTGTAAATAAAAAGCTAAGTGCCAGGTACTGAAAAATTACCTTTTTGGTCAGTGGGATCACATAGACTGTCCCTACAGAACATCACAGACTATGGCCATTGCTCTTAGGTAACTTCCAGAACTTTATGGTAAGAGTCTATTGCTGAAGTCCTTAGGACATGGTGTAATCTGAAGTCATAGGACATGGTGAAATCAAGCTGGTACTAGTCTGGAAGCTTCATTCCTTCCAGCTTCATTTCTAGTGCTAGAAGGTGTTAGCTATGCTACTCTGGGAGAGAAATAATCAAGTCTCACCCAGCTGTGAACTCTGTGAGCTATGATAATAATTGACCTGGCAAGATATGCCCACTGGTACAATGGAAGAGTAGAAGGTATGGGAGTAACCAGCCACTCTTTGATTGGATTTAAAGCCTGGAAATCATGTCTGGTACACTTTAGCTGGGTCCCAAGTCCCATGGCTGGCTAGGTCATAAGCCCTAAGGAGAACCTAATACTATTAGTATTAGGAATACTATTACTATTGGCAGAATACTAATACTAATAATAGTATTAGTAATAGTAATAAACCGCCTCCTAAGTTCTTATCTTTATACACATATATTAGTGTGTCCTGCACTAGTGATGTTTTCTTTTTGCACTAGATGGTGATTAATGCAGAGACCCACAACTGTCCAGAGAATAAGCAACCATGGAGTGCTCAGCTCTAAATGGGAAATTTATATCACACCCCTCCCTTCAAAGCTCAGGGATTCTGAGGGAAGAGAGGGAAGAAAGATTGTAAGAGCTAGAGGTCTGAGACATCTGCAGTGAGCAGTGTTTGCTGGACAATGACATGGAAGGACTGCTGCACACACGGACTCAGCAAAACACAAGTCAGCCAAAGTCGCAGCATGTCTGGGGAGGGGGAGATGAAAGCCCACCCCGGCAGAGGAGCTATTGGCCATGGTGGCTGCTGGGGGAGTGAGAGTCACTTTTCTTCCAGGAAGAAGCCTCTGTAGATGACCTGGACCCAGGCACTTGCAGGCAGCACTCAGTGCACGCAGTGGCTTTAAAAAAGAGCATGTGACATTGGGAGAGGAAAGCAATATTCAAGGATAGGAGGAATTGGACAGAAAGAGAAGGGGGTGGGCTTGATTGAAATGCATTACATGAATATATGAAATTCTAAACAGCAATAATCATAATCATGGCTGAAGACAGAATAAATACCGATTTAACATAAAATACTGATTTGGGAAGATCCAAGAATCCATCAGTGAGGCTGTGAGAGGAAAAAGGCTGGGAGCAGAGCACGGTTGCAGAAGCCCATCGTACAGCATCTCAGGAAGGAGCCATGCTCAGCAACAGGCCAAATGCCGCCGCCTGCCTCAGACCCAGGATGGGAATGGAGCAGGGCAGTTTGGCAGTCCTGACGGTGAAAGCTCTATGGATTTCAGAGAGAGAGGAAAAAGCCTCCGATGACTTCACTTAGAAACAGACATTACACAATTAGCATTAGTGAATAATGATGAGAAACACTAGTTGTTATTAGAAAGCTCAGTTATTTACATGGTTACATCAACCATGAGAAGCAAATATATCATGATAAGAAATTTGTTGATGGAGATTTACTGGGTCTGAGAAAATGACACTTGAACTTAACCTTGCAGTTGACCCGGGGAATTTAAACCTCCATGAGGATACTAGGCAAGATGGAAACTATGCGCTGCTTTAGTTCACGTTAACATGTGTGCCCAATTATGACTATTGCCATAAAGTGTGTTTGAAAGAAGAATTTTCCACAAGAGTTTGTAACATTTTATGTCAGTACACATTACAACTGTTGCTATAGCTATTTTATTTGTTTTACCAAAGTGATTTCAACTTTTACACTTAAGCAGTGAAAACTGTTTAGTGAATTTTTTCTTCTTAATACTTCTGCATTAAATAAAACATTTACATACAGTCATATTGTGTTAAATGACATTATAATCTGTTTTCTTTTCAAAGGACAGTATGCAGATGTTTTCTCCATACAGTTCTGCTATCTATCACTGCTTCTGTTTCATTTGTCACTCTGAATTTTAGTGATCCCACAGTAAATATTTCCCTCACATATGAGAAAGTATACTGGATGGTATGTTAATAATAAATCACATATTAGCTTTCATTTTCTTTGTTCTAGAGAAAAGGAATTATGTAAACTACAAAACTAAACCAGGGAACATTAATAAACAGCAAAGACTGGGACAATCCGGGTATAGTGTTGCACACTTTTAATCCCAGCACCTTGGAGGCAGAGGCAGAGGATCTCTGTGAGACTGAAGCCAGCCTGGTCTACATAGTGAGTTCCAGGCCAGCTGAGGCTCCAGGGAGATCTTGTCTCAAAAACAAACAAATTAACAAAAACCTGGGACAAATATTTATATTTTAATTAACTGTTTGTATATGTGTGTGTATGTGTGTGTGTGTATGTGTGTGAATGTGTGTGTGTGTGTGTGTGTGTGTGTGTGCATGCCTCAGCACATGTATGGTCAGAGGACAAATTGGGGGAGTTGGTTCTCTCCTTCAGTGATATGAGTCCCAGGGATTGAACTCAAGTGGTCAGTCTTAGCAGCAAGCACCTTAACTCACCAAGCTACCTGGCCAGCCCTGGGGCAAATGATTCCCTTGTCTGCCTGGAGCATCCTTTCTCTTCACCTCCTTCCACCATACCCTATTCTTTTAAAGTTTTACATTTCATACAATGTACTTTGAGTACTATCACTGCCATACTCCCCTTCTTATCCCTCCCCTCCAAATAGCCTCCTTAGTACCCAGCTGTGCTTTACGCTTGTTATTGTTTGAGTTTCATACATGGGTCTACTGAGGCCTCTCTTAGTGTTTTATTAGCATCTGTGTATCTCCATGCTCTCCTACTCTGTAATCACCCTGAGGGGGAAAAAGGGCATTTTTATGTTTGCAGAGGACAGCAGATGTTACCATATGTTTGGTGCGGTTCATAGTGGTAACTTTTTAATTATGCTCACACAGTTAGGCAGATGGACTATCTTCAATTTTCAGGCAAGGACATTAATGCTCAGAACAGCTGCTGCAGCTCTGGGGGACAGTGCTGTGATAGAGATGTCTTCTGTGTGGAACACAAGGACACATTTAAGAGTTGTCAGAACACCTGAGAGACTGATGTTATGTTTTTAGGAATAATTTTCTCATTAGAATTTCTTGGTTGCTTTCTTCATTTGCAATAAATCAACTGTGTTGTTTTGTGAAAGTACATTTTAGCTAACAGCAAATCAAGTGCTTGATAGTGTTATCATAAGATTGCACTACCCAGTGATAAGATAGCTGTCTTAGTTTTCCCTTTAACTTAACATTTTCAGTTAAGAGTTGTGTTTTTGGCAAAGTGTTTCAGTGTCAACCTGGAGTGTAGCAACATGGATGGGGAGAAATCATTATTTTCATTCATCTCTCAATTAAACTTGCCATTTCATGTAATCAATCAGTAAAATAAGTAGAATCTATGACCTATTCCTAATATGTATTTCTTCTGGTAATGTCATTTAAAGTCATGGCTGTTGAAGCCATCTGGAAATATTGCTTATGCTGATCATTGCTTTGTAATTACAGTGTTCACGTGACCTTTTCTAGATCCTTTTATTTAATGAATAGTCTAGCTTTGTTTAGTGACAGCCACACACTCTGAGAAGTACATTATTTGATTATTTCACGTTTTGTGACCATTATAGAGAGTGTTTGTAAAAACTAAGACATCTGTAGTATCACTGGGCAGTGCAATCTTATGATAGGACCATAAGTATGAGATTTGCTGTTAGCTGAAATGTAGTTCATAGTAGTGCTTTCAGTTTATGTATTAATAAAGAAGTCTCCATTTTATTTTATTACAATTATTTAATTTTCATTATATATTTATACATTACACATTTAGTTATAAGTGTTTTTCTTCTAATCTTACATATTTGTCTTATACATTTAAAAAGATTATTATAAGACAGATTTCTCCAATGTAAAAAATGACTGGTACAAAGGAAAGCAAGACCCACTAACTCATTCGATTTGAAATATTAGTACCTGGATATGTCATTGCATTTATTTATTTATTTTTTTCTGATAGATGAAACTGGGCAACTGGTATACCACTAAGTTCCCTATCACAGGAAGATGTGTGTTGTGACCCTGATCAGATCATAGGGGCTGAATACACTGTGCAAAGAGAGGGGCTGAATACACTGTGCAAAGAGAGGGTTTGAATACACTGTGCAAAAAGAGGGGCTGAAAGCTGAAAGAAAAAAAACCCCAAAAGTTACCCATGAAGGAAAACTCATCAGGATAACATCTGACTTTCCAGTGCAACATTTAAAAGCCACAAGAACCTGGAGCAATGTACCCCAAGTTCTAGATGACTACAGATGCCAACCCAGATGACTTTACCAAGAAGGACTCTGCCATAGTTGAAGGAGAAAGAAAAAATTTCCATGATATAAACAGGCTGAAAGAATTCATGCCCACTGAACCAGCCATACAGAGAACACTGAAAGCACTACTATGAACCAAGAGGAATACAAAAGAGAAATAAATATAGCCAAGAGGCTACAGAAAGAAAACAAATCAATCTAAATTACAGAAACTCAAAACAGAGCTAAGATCACAAACAGACAATAAAATGATACTAATAATATACATCTTTCAGTAATACATTAGTGGCCTTGACTGTCCAATCAAAAAGCTAGTTAGTTGAATGGATTAAGAAACAAAATCCATCTTTCTGTGGTGTACAAGAAACTCACCTCACCTTTAAGGATAGGCTCAAAATGATGGAAAAAGTATTCCAAGAAAATGGGACGAGAGAAGACTTTGGTAAGACTCCAAATTAAAATTAATCAGAAGAGACAAAGAAGGACACTTTATTCTGATCAAGGGAACAATTAACCAAGAAGACATTGCAATCCTAAACATATATGCACCAAATTCTGGCATACCCAACTTCATAAGCCCACTATGTTGGGATGATTCAACACAGGTAAGTCAGTAAATGTAATAAATCATATAAGCAGACTTAAAAATAAAAAACACGGGGCTGGAGAGATGGCCTAGTGGTTAAGAGCACTGACTGCTCTTGCAGAGGACCTGGGTTCGATCCCCAGTACCCGCATGGCAGCTGAGAACTGTCTGTAACTCCAATTCCAGGAGAACTCCAGTTCCAGGGGAATCAGAGACCCTCTTCTGACCTCCACGGCATTGCACGACGCGGGTGCACAAACCTACATGCAGAAAGCACATTCATACACATACAAAAATAAATAAAATTAAAAAAAACCCACATGATAGTCTTAATAGATGCAAGAAAAGGCTTCGACAAAATCCAACATAACTTCATGACAGCAGTTAAGAGCTCTGACTGCTCTTGCAGAGGATCCAGATTCAATTTTGAGCACTTACATGGTGGCTAACAACTGCAACTCCAGTTCCAGGGGAATCCAATACTCTCTTCTGACCTCTGTGGGCATTTTATGTATGGCACAGATGTATTTACACATATGTGGGCAATACAATCATGAAATTAAAAATAAGTAAATAATTAAAATATACATTGAAAAAAATCAGGAATGAGACAGGACTGTCCACTATTACCATTCTTTGTCAATATAGTACTTGAAATCCCAACTAAAGCAATAACACAAGAGAAGGAAATTGATGAGGTAGGAAAAGAGGAGATCAAATTATCCCTGTTTTCAGAGGATATGATACTTCAGATCACAAAAATTCCACCAGAAAACTTCTAGAAAATTATAATGCTTTCAGCAGAGTGGCACAGCATAAAATCAGTTTACAAAAATCATGTGTTTTTCTATATACCAATAACAAGCAGTCAAGAAAAAGAAACCACAGATACACTCCCATTCACAATACCCTAAAAATATCTAGGAATAAACCAAACCAAAGATATTAAATATCTCTACAATGCAAACCTTAAATATTTGAAGAAAGAGATTAGAAAAGAAACCAGAAGTTGCAAAGACTTCCCATGCTCATGGATTGGTGGAATTAAATATGAAAATGACCATTATAGCAAAGAAATTTTGAGATTAAATGCAATCTCAATCAAAATTTCTTTGCCATTTTCACAGAAATGGGCAAAAATAGCCCTACAATTCATATGGAGCCAAAATGACCCTAGATAGCCAAAGAAACCCTGAACACAAAGAGTAATGCTGGAGGAATTACCATACCCAATTTCTTTTTTTTTTAAATTTTTTATTTATTTCTGTATGTGTATCAATGTACTGTCTGCATGCAGGTTTGTGCACCCGTGTCATGCAATGCCGCGGAGATCAGAAGAGGGTCTCGGATTCCCCTGGAACTGGAGTTCTCCTGGAATTGGAGTTTCAGACGGTTCTCGGCCACCATGTGGGTGCTGGGGATCGAACCCAGGTCCTCTGTAAGAGCGATCGGCGCTCTTAACTGCTAGGCCATCTCTCCAGCCCCATACCCAATTTCAAACTATATTACAGACCGATAGTAACAAAACCAGGATGTACTGGCATGAAAAACACACACGTAGATCAATGGAACAAAACAGAAGACCCAAACATTAGCACATGTGATTACAATCACCTGGTATTTGACAAAGGTGCCAAAAATACACACCAGAGGAAAGAGAAAAATCTCCAGTAAATGGTGCTGGGAAAACTGGATCTCCATATGTGGAAGAATAAAATTAGATCCATATCTATCGCCCTGTACAAAAATAAACTACAAATGGACCAAAGACCTCAATGTGAAACTTGAAATACTCAAACTGTTAGAAAAAAAAAACAAAAAACCCAACAACAACATAACTAGCTGGGCGTGGTGGCGCATGCCTTTAATCCTTGCATTCAGGAGGCAGAGGCAGGTGGATCTTTGTGCGTTCAAGGCCAGCCTGGTCTACAGAGTGAGTTCCAGGACAGCTGGGGCTACAGGGAGACCCTCTCTCTCAAAAAAAAAATCCCAACAGTAAAAAAACAAAAACAAAACATAACTAGTCCCTAGGCACAGGAAAAGACTTTCTAACTCAGACTTCATTTTCTCAAGAATTAAGGCCAGCAATTGACAAATTAGACTTCATTGAGTTTAAAAATCTTCTGTACAACAAAAGAAACTATCAGCTGAATGAAGAGGACCTTCACAGAGTAGCAGAGAATTTTTGCCGCTATATATCTGATGTAGGATAAATATTCAGAATATACAAAGAACGAAATAAAAAAAAAAAAAGAATCCAGGGAACAAATAACCCATTTTAAAAAATGGATGACTATAGCCCTGTAGTATAGTTTGATGTCTGGTAGAGCGATCCCCCCTGTATTGCTCTTTTTGCCCAGAGTTGCTTTGGCTATTCGGGGTCTTTTGTTTTTCCAAATGAAATTGAGGATTTCTTTTTTCCAAATCTGTGAAGAAGCTCTTGGGGATTTTGATTGGGATTGCATTAAATCTGTATACAAGTTTAGGTAGAATGGACATTTTTACTATATTTTCCCAATCCACGAGCATGGGAGGTTTGTCCATCTTCTGATGTCTTCTTCAATTTCCTTCTTCAGAGGTTTAAAATTTTTGTTGTAGAGGTCCTTGGTGTCTTTGGTTAGCTATATTGGGGAATACCTATATATCTAATTGCGTGTGCTTCATTAGTAGGACCGAAAGGCTATATATTATACTGTTTAAATACCTATATATCTAATTGCATGTGCTTCATTAGTAGGATCAAAAGGTTATGCCTGGACAAGCTGGCAGCCCATGAAAGAAAACAGCCAGAATTGACTAGAGACCAAGACAACAGCTCCAGAGAAAGTAGACTGTTTTGCTTCTCATCCACCTGTGCC
>VZQC01009117.1:2041444-2105685 GCA_009823505.1 Rhizomys pruinosus
TATATATATATATACCAAATTTTGCAATCATCACCACAATCTAATTTTATGATGTTTTCAAAAACAAACTATCCCCATTAGCAGTCACTTGCCCACTCTCTTTTCTAGCTCGATTCCCTAGCACTACTAGTCTGCCTTCTGTCTCTCTGGATTTCCCCATTTTGGACTTTCAATATAAATGGACTTATACAAGAGGTGCTCTTCCGTGTCTGCTTACTTTCACTGAACGTGTTTTCAAAGTTCATTAGGGTTCTACCTTAAATTAGTTCTTCATGCCTTTCTTGTGTCTGGATAATCTATGTATTGCTAGCTCAGAATCTTTAAATGCCAATATCTAAAATTATCTGAAGTAACTGCAGGAGCCAGATAAATAGAAAGGGACCATGGGGGAGAAAGGGGAGTGATGTGTAGGAGGAAGCAAAAAAGAGAGATAAATAATACTAAAGTCATTTAACAAGCATAAGGAAATGTATTATTTCATAAGCCTACTTAAAAATACACATATAGCATACATGAGGTGCATTCGTAGAGCTGAACTCTGACAAAAATTCCAGTGCTAGCCAAAGAAAACCTCTTTTATTTTTGGTCTTTTTAAAAAATTTTTTTATTTATTTCTGTATGTGTATCAATGTACTGTCTGCATGCAGGTTTGTGCACCCGTGTTGGGCAATGCCGTGGAGGTCAGAAGAGGGTGTCGGATTCCCCTGGAACTGGAGTTCTCCTGGAATTGGAGTTTCAGACGTTCTCAGCCGCCATGCGGGTGCTGGGGATTGAACCCGGGTCCTCTGTAAGAGCAGTCGGCGCTCTTAACCGCTAGGCCATCTCTCCAGCCCCTTTTTTGGTCTTTTTGAGACAGGGTCTCCCCGTAGCTCCCGCTGTCTTGGAACTCGCTATGTAGACCAGGTTGGCCTTGAACTCACAGAGATCCACCTGCCTCTGTTTCCCAAGTGTTAGGATTAAAGGTGTGTGCTACCACACCTGGCTAGGAAACCTCTTTTCAAGTTGTTGGTCAGGATAGTGCAAGAGACTCCCCAGATAATATAGGCCATTGCTATAGCTCTTAGTTGCCTCTCACAATTTGAATGTAAGAAGAACCTATTGCTGAAGATACAACATACCTTGGATTTAGGGGAGTAATTGAGCTGGAACTGACCCAGAATCCTCTTCTTTGAAGACTCATAGTATCAGAGTGTACTATGCAAGCTACCAAGGGAGAAAAACCAATCAATGGTCCCACCCAGCTGTGAAGCCTATGACCACAACAATGTCTGGGCCAGCAAAATATCTCTATTGGTACAATAGTGGCACTTTTATCTTAGAGGTAATTAAAACTAATGGGACCTAAGGCCTGCTTAGTAGGAGGGAATCCATATACAGTATTATAAACATAGCCAAGTACATATGTTTAGACATGTCCAGACCTTAGAGAAAACCCACTACTGCCACTTTCCTAAACCAATGTAGTTTCTTACTCTGTAGTAAATAATTATCCTTACATTCACAGTCATACATAGCTCTCACCACTCTTATCAAAGAAGCTTCTTTTAGTAACAGATGGAGAATATTATACAGATCTATAACTGGTCAAAATGCAAAGAATAAATGGTCATGGTGGGGCTTAGCCCTAATTGATACAGTCTACAATGCAACCTCTCCACCTGAGACTCAGGGAGCATCATGAAAGAGGGAGTGATAAAACTAACAAAGGCAGTGGAAAGGACAACTGGTAATAGATAGTACATTTTAGAAATGAGAGGGAAGCCACACCCATGAAATCTCCACAATATAACTAATAAGACCTGAGTAATGTCTCTACCGCTTGATAGGCCAGTGAGGTTGGGACAAATTTCACATGGCTCCACCTCTAGATGACTCAATGGATGTTGAAGGAGGGAGAATCAGTCTCCTCCTGGGACTAGCTCTATGAGAGGTTATCTAATCCCAAATGGGCAGCCCTAAACACAGGTGCATACAGGAACATAACTATATGTATGCATATGTAATAACAATGATCAAATAAAAGCACAAGAAATTGAGAGAAAGGAGGGCATGGGAAGAGGCAGAGGGTGGGAGGAATGGAAGGGGTAGAAATGATAATACTCATGTATGAAATTATCAAACATAAAAATTATATGTGTAAGAATGGCATTTATGCAGAAATTATGATCTGTTTGACTTTTTATGCAGAATATGGCTTCCTTTATGAGATGAGAGTTGTGCCAGAAGATGCAGTGCCTATGTGCTCTTTCTCTTCTATCACCTCCTCTTCTTTCTTTTCTCTTTTAATTCTTTTTCTTTTGTTCTTGAAGTTTTAATTTGGCTGTTTTTCATGCCATAACCTGGATTTTTAACAGTTATACTTCATGTGAGTGCATTCATTTTTCCCTTTCCTTCAAATAGTTTACCAGCTCATGAAATTTAAAATCATGGAAACACCTGTTCTATCAGCCTGGGTCCCTGATAAGCCATAATTGGAATTATTCTAAATCTAACTGATTGTATGACTTTGAGGTCACTATTAAACTGAAAGTAATTGTCTGTAAAAAGTGTGTGGGACCCCTCCACCCCTTGCATGTATTTCAATTTCCAGTTGAAACAAATAATATCATATAACAAAACACTTAACAAGGTAGGTGGTTCCAGAACTATCAAGGGCTTTATTTCATTTCTGTTCTTTGAATTGTGTGACAGCCAATGAATTTTTTACCTTGGCAATATGAATCTAAGCACAGCTGTTCTATAGTAAAAATAAAATCTTAATATAATCTCACTAATGGTTAAAAACTTAGATGCTTTTTTCTGCTTAAATCGTGCCTTAATCCCTTCTTTGTTGCATAATCTTGAACGATTTGCTTAATTTCTTAGAGCTTTCCCAGAGTTCAGTAGTAAGATGGATAATCATAACACTCATTTATAGCAAAAACAAATAACTTTAGCTATTTAAATAAGGATGGGCTCTATGTCCTTACCAGCCTGCTCTGTCTTTACAGTATCTCTCCAGTTGTAACAGTGAGATGTGGGGAGACAATACTGCCAACAGAGAGAGAAGACTTCCAGTACAGGATCCCCAGTTATGAAATTCTGTCACGTTGGCCACAGGGATGACTTGGAGTCCCAATGAGGATTCTAGTTATACATCTTTCCATGAGAAAAGGTACTTTGAACAGGTAGCTGGAGGGTAAAATTCTAGAGAAAGCTAGGGTTTATATTCTTTATAATGTGCAGACAACCTGAAATAAAAGAAGGAAGAGAGAAGGAGAGAGGAAGAGCCAAAGAGGAAAAAGGAAGAGAGAGGAGGGAGGATGGATGAGAGAGGAGGGAAGATGGATGAGAGAAGAGGGAGGATGGAAAGAAGGAAGAAGTCAAAGAGGGCAATCCAAAGACGTAGAAAGCCAGAGCGAGTGATGCGCCTGCAGCTGGTCTCTCAGAATCTGGTGCTTGGTCTCCGTGACTCTTCCTCTAATTCTGTAGACTGTAACATGTTAACAACATGCCCACATGTATATGCCAGTGCCTCCTAAAGTCCAAGAATGTCCACAGCAGTATGTTACTTCAAGTGCTAGTCTTGAGCATTACACTTTGCAGTGCATCCACTGGGTGGTAGATGTGGCATGCTGGGAAATGAAGGGACAGCAGGGTGGTTAAGAGCAGAGATTTGGAGTAGTTACCTGGGCAGGCATCTGCCGCCTCTGCCGCAGGTAGGGGGCCGTGGGCGGGACCGTCCTAGTCTCTTTTGTGCTGGGACCAGAGGGGCCCATGCTAGTGGCCTGCACCTTGGTGCGGGCTGCCGGGGCGCGGGCTAGGTCAGGCATTCCCCCCCCCCAGAGATTGGTGAGAATCCAAGTGGACCTTTCCTTGGAGAACCTTCAGAGCAAGAAGAGAAGAGTGGTTTGCAAAATAGAAAACTAGACAAGTCAATACTCCATAAACAAGGAGGAGGAAAGGGGAAAAAAAAAAACAGCTAAAGGAGGAAAGTAAAACCATCCCCTAACATAGTGAAAAGGTATTTGTGATCTGAACCACAAAAGGGAAGCCCACATGCCAGGAACACGACGAAGGGACAACATGGGAAAGGCACAGGAAAATCCTGCATCAAGCGCTACCAAACCAGTAGGAGATAGCTACAATGGGAACCCCATGGAGGAGACCCAAGGAACAGATCTTAGAGGAATAATTGCAGACCTATGCAGAGAAATTAACGAAACCATAAAGAGGAATTCGAGAACTAAAGCTGTGAAAAATGAAAACTCAAAAAGGACCTAGAGGGAACCATGACCAACATCAGAAAGAACTAAAGGAACAGGAGTGGAAAACTCTAGAAAGAAACTAGGAAGGCGAAAAACATAAGATACCGTAGAACTAACGAGAGAGCTGAAAAACACCAAAACTCAAAAAGGACCTAGAGGGATACAATGGACAAATTTCGGAAAGAAATAAAGGAAACAGACGACAAAACTCCACAAAAGAACGAGAGGGCGACAACAACAAACTCCGAAGGAAGTGAAACACTGAAAATAAGGAAGGGTCAACCAACGAAGTAAGGACCACCAAGAAGAGATTGAGAAGCACCAAGCGAGCTTGAGAAGCTCAAAAAGGAAATGGAAGTACTAAAGAAAAAACAGGATGAAACAAAAAAGGAAAATGAACACTCATTCCATACGAAGAACGGAAAGGAAACCGCCTAGAAGTAGAATGGGGAAGCAGAACAAAGAATATCAGACTGGAAGCTAACCCCCAGCGAATTAAAAAGCTTCCTAACGATTCTGCAAAAATTAAACCATACACAAAAGTGGAACAACCCCAGCCGAAATATGGGACAACTATGAAAAGATCAAACCTCCGCATCATAGGCATAGAGGAAGGAGAAGAATTCTCAGAAAATTAGTCTTTTATCACTGCTTCCTTGCATCTTGCATCTGCTCGACCGAATACTCGATGAACATTTCCCCAACTAACAATAGACAAACCCCAACACCTACCAGACGCACCTAGGACCCCCAATACCTCATCTAGCTCAGGTACCACTATGCTTCGTGCTAAGCCATCTATCCCCCCCGCCCTCATGTCCTATCAATCCCCTAGTTGATATCCCAGTATGCTAGATGCCCCACCACACACAGAACCTGTCACCACATCCCGCGTGCTCCTATTACGTTCGCTTCTCTGCCTCGCTACATATTACCTTTCAGTGACGCCCAATCATCATCACCACCGTCCTCATCATAACGTCTGCCCCTATCCTCTCAGGGGCATACGACCCCCTATCTACAGCCATTTCAATACTCGGATCACTCCCCGCATTTCATCGTCGCCTCTCTTACAGTCTACTTACACACCTCTAGCTGTAAAGCAACTCAACCAGGAACTCCACCATGGAGTCGAATAGTCTATTCCAGTGCTTTATAAGGGACTGTGGATGCCAACCCATAATACATTACCCAGCAAAAAACGTCGATTATATTGAAGGAGAGAGATACTATATCTTCCATGACTTAAACGAACTCATTGATGGAATACCGCTATCTGGAAAACCAAACTCTTTCATCAAATCCTTGAAAACACTCAAAGGGCAGAAGAGCGGAGCACACCACTCCTCACCACAGTCCGACACGAAACTACTACACAGGGGCACTATACATCACACATAATATTCAACCAACTAGGTGTGTCACCTTATATCCGACTGTGGCATACCGAAGCGTCCCGAAAGTCCGGTATCCCTTTCCTCTTGCCGCGAGCCCCAGCTCTGTTAGCAAACACTTATTCGCCGTGTGAGGCGACTAAACCCATACCAGGGTGTTCCCTTTTACCATGGGACGTTGCAACCGATGGGCCATCTTCACTCAACGTTCCATTACTAACTAACTTAATGGGCCACTAACTCCCCATCAAAAGGTCACAGCTGGTGCGCATGGATTAGGAACCAGTAACCCCATCTTCCTCTGCTGTCTCCCGACACCCCCTTCTTCCCTCTCGCACGGCTCGGCCTTATGATCACATTACACCTTTTCTTTATACTGCTCGTTGTCGATACGGGCTGGCAGAGAGTCTTTCAGGTGCAAGCTTGTGGGGACATCACTGCGTGCCGGCATTTGCGCCTATCTCCGGCCTATTGGTGCAGGTTGTGCGCCGGGCGCCACCGTGTCGTCTGCGCCCGGGTCCTCTTGGCGGCGTTTAGGCTCACGCCCTGCTGCCCCCACGGGCCGTCGTTCGATACGTGCCCTTGCTTCACGCGGCAAATAGGGAGCTTAGGAGGACACGAATTGGTACCGCATTTCCTTAAAAATACCTTACCTCAACTCGGGGGATCCAACCACACATAGTGCTAAGACGGGGGGAAACAGCCATTTGCAAGAGCTCACAGAGATAGGGGAAATCCCGCAGCAAGACCTAAGCTGACTCTGAACAATCGTACGGTCATGCCTGAAAAAAGATCACCTTGCGAGTCGGGCAGCCCATGTTTATCATCCGTTTGCGAACTTTTAAAATTTAGGAGAAACACAATATCAATGATGAAGAGTTTTACCAATCCCAATAAAATCTAGCACCAAACACCGGATGCACCCCAAAAACTTTATAAACGACCATTCTCAGGATCTCCGGCACAGATTAACCCCACCGCACTAATACTAGGGGATTTCCATACCCCACTAAGCCACCTGACCCGATCGACAACAGGACCCGGATAAACAGAGGGACATCTTAACTGAATGATATCAAACACCAAATGGACCTCACCGACATCTATCGAAATTTCACCCAAACACACCAGAGATTACACTTTCTACTCATCACCCATGGAACATTCTCCAAAGTAGACCATAACTGGGACACAGGAAAAAATTCCTCAACAAATATAAAAAAGATTGAAATAATCTCATGCCTTTTATCAGACCCCAGTGCATAAACATCAATATTAACACTAGAATAAACCCTACAACTACAGGAACACATGGAGACTAACAACACCCTCCTGAATAATGAGTGGGTCACGGAAGAAATAAAAGAAAGAAATAAAAACATTCTGGAACGAATGACAATGATAAAAAACACACGACAAATCTCTGGGACACTTTAAAAGCAATCCAAGAGGGAAAGTTTATAGCTCTAAGTGCTACATTAAAAAAACAGACAGAACACAAGTGAATGATCTACCACTGCAGCTAAAAATACTTGAGAGACCAACAAATCACATTGAACCCTAAACGGGGCAGAGAGAAGGAAATAACAAAAATCAAGCAGAGATCAATGAAATGAAAAAAGAACAAACCCTACAAAAAAATCAATGAATCCAAAAGTGGTTCTTGAGAGAATAAACAAGATAGACAGACCTCTAGCCAGTTAAACCCATAAAGAACGAGGGACAACAACTCCAAATCAATAGAATCTTTGACGAAAAGGGAAATATCAAAAAACAATGAAAAGATCCAGACAATTATGTGGGACTACTTCAAAAACCTTTACTAAATTTGAAATCCCTAGAGGAAACTGGATGAATATCTAAACTCCTGTTGGTGTGAAATATTTACCTCTACGCGGTCCACCAATCTTCGAAACTCCGTCAAATATTCAATATATACCTCCATGCCCTAGTATCCAGAGCTCGACAGTCTTAAAACAGCAAGCAAAATTAGTACAATGGAGCGAACCAGATCGAAGATGTAATAAGCAGCCTCCCCAACAAAACACTGCCCAGGTCCCAGACGGTTTCACGAAGAACTTCTATAAAAGATTTCGAAAAGACATACAACCATACTACTTAAATTGTTTCAGAAGATACAAATACGGGAGGGACTCACATGCCCAGAATCCTTCTATGAAGCCGGCATTACGCTCTACCATAAACCATGCAAAGATACAAACCAAAAAGGAGAAACTATTAGCACCCATCTCCCTATTGAACACAGCTGCCAAAATTCTAAACGGATTTCTGCAAAACCCGCATATCAGACTCCACTATCAAGAAAATTCATCCACCATGACAAGTTGGATTCATACAAGAGATGCAGCTCGCGATGGTTCACACATTCTATTCGAAAATCACTAAAACATCATCAAACATATGTCAATGGATTGAAGGGGACAAAAACAACACCGATCAATCGCAATTTGATTGCAAACGAGAAAACGCATCGTTGACAAAATCCCGCATCCTCCTTTTACCAGTCCTGGAGGGCATTGTCTGAAGGGATCATTCCCTATGCTACCTCAAAGCCAGATACAGGCTAAACCCACAGCACCAAAATCCATCCTAAATGGGGAAATGACAGAAGCATTTCCCTTAACGGTAAGAACTCGGCCAATGCTGCTCCCTTTCACCACTCCTTTTCCATATAGTGTTGGAAACCCTTGTCCAGTGGCAATAAGGCAAGAAAAGGAAATTCCAGTGCGTTCTAATGGAAAAGAGGAAGTCCGCTATCCTTCTGTTGCTGTATGATTATGATTGTCTAACCACTAACGGGATGTCTAAGATACTCCATCCAGAAAAATCTCCTAGAAACCGATTACGAGCTTGGTGTAAGTGGCAGGATACAAAATTAACGCAGCTAAGAGCATCAGGCGTCCTGTCTTTACACCACCAATAAGCAACTAAGAAGGACTACAAGGAGGACCTTCCCACTCACATTAGGCTCAAAAACAATAAAATACCTAGGAAACAAAACCTAACCAAGGACACTAAGGATCTCTACAACCAAAAAATTTTAAACCCTGAAAAAGCGAAAATGAGGAAGACATCAGAAGATGGGAACAAACCCTCCCATTGCTCATGGATTGGGAAAAAAATATAGTAAAAAATGTCCAATCTACCCAACAAAACTCGTGTACAGATTCAATGCGATCCCATTTAAAATCCTCAAGAGTTTCTTACAGGCTTGGAAAAAAAAAACCTCACTTTTTCCTTTGGAAAAACCAAAGACCCCGGAATGGCCAAAGCAACCCTGAGTGAAAAGAGCATACAGGGGGGATCGCTTACCAGATATCAAACTATACTACAGGGGCTATGTCATAAAAAACAGCTTGGTTACTGGCACAAAAACAGACCAGTTGACCAATGGAATAAAACTGAAGATCCAAAAACCTGAGCTCATACATTTCAGCCACCTTCAATGTTTGGACAAGGGGGCCAAGAAGACACAATGGAGGAAAGGACAGATCTTCAGGAAGTGGTGCTGGCAAAATTGGAATCACCACTTGTCGAAGAATGCAATTAAACCCCTCCTCTCACCTTGTACAAAAGTCAACTCAGATGGACCAAAGACCTCAACGTAAACCCCAAACTCTGGAGGTGATGAAGAGAAACTTGGCAGAGACTACAAGACAAGGTGTGGGAAAAGACTTCCTAAATCCGACAGCATCTGCACAAGACATAAGGTCAACAATTGGACAAATGGGATCTTCCTTAAACTCAAAAAGCTTCTGTACATCAAAAGAACAATAAAGGAAGTGAAGAGAAAAACCCCACAGAGTGGGAGTGAAACCTTCACTGCGACACATCTGACAAAGCATTAATCTTCCACTTGTATACAAGCTACTCAAAAACAAAGAAGAAAGAAAACAAATGAACACTCAAAAAGATGGACCAAAGATCTGAATAAGAGACTTCACCCCAGGAGGAAATAGAGCTGGCCGAGAAACATCTTAGCAGTGTTCAGCATCTCTGATACTTAAGGAAATGCAAATTAAAAACCACTTTGAGAAATCATCTTACTCCACTAAGACTTGCTAGGATCAAGAAAACCCACTCGCTACCCAGTTGCTGGCGGAGGTTGTGAGGAACCAGGGGAACACTCATCCATTGTGGTGGGAATGTAAACTTGTACAGCCACTATGGAACACAGTGTGCAGAAACCCTTAGAAGACTCAAAACCAGCCTTCCATTTGACCCGTCATACCCCACTCCTGGTTATATACCCACACGACACATCTTACTGCAAAGTACATGCACATCTATGTTATTGCAGCTCTGTTCACAATGACAAAGAGCTGGAACCCCAGCCCAGGTGCTCCCTCAACTGACTGAAGGGCTAGAGAAAATGTGGTACCTGTATACAATGGAGGTCTATGCAGCAGTTAAGAGGGGGATGCAACCTCATAATCTTTCAGGTAAATGTATGGAGCTGGAAGACATTATTGTTAAGTGAAGTAACACAGTCCAGAAAAACCAACGACACCAACGGTGTCCCTTCCTGCTACGTCAGCTTGGATGCTTTGACCAGTAAGTCCGTCACTACGACGCATCACATCCCCTCCTTGTCCTTTGACCAGCCGTTCAGTTAATGAAGACCAACTAAACAAGGTATCTCATGGAGCCTGACGAACTCTTGATAGTCAGAAGGAAAGACACCCCTGCATGAGGAATGCGGCGATTGTCGGAGTTAGATGCTTATAGGACGAGCCCCGCCAAGACCATAAGTTCGGTCGAAAATTGCGTGCGTGGTGTTAGTTCATGGTATTATGCGGATAACACAGGCGTCTCTTAAGGGTACGGCGCGGTATGGCATATGTAATAAGAAAAGACACACAAACAGAACAACATCCCAACTGCATCAGAAGAAAATTAGATTCCAGAAATGGTGAATTATCGGTGAAGGGGGGAGGGGTGGGTGAGTGACACTGGTGTATATTCCATTAATGCACATTTAATTGAGGCCAATCGAAGTCTGAGCCTAAAATGCTCAGTTTTTGCCTACGTGACCTACAGGTTAGGCTGCCACTAGTCGGGCCCGCTCATCCTGTTCTACAGGATTACATGTGTTTTGAGGACTAGTAAAAGTAAGAATATGTGTACTGATTAAACAACATTGGTTCACTAAGATCTGATAAAACCTGTATTGCATTGAGTTAAACCTTTCAACGCGCGCCGCGTGTACACGCATCTCACTGTCATTCCGCGGAGAGGCATATGGCAAGTTATGTAGAAAACTACATATGTTATAGTGGGTCCTGATAAAACTTACTTTCTAGGTGCCACAAAATTTTGATATGAGAGATTTCTTGCCTCCCCCCCCAGAACAAGGAGAAATCTGACGATGATGGGGTTGCTCTCCATAACTGTAAATTGGAGACAAATTATTATAGAGGTACTCTTTATAAACCTGGTAAAATGCCCGTTCTGTAAGTGACTAGAATGAGCAGAGAGCGCTGGGAAAAGGATTACTCTCTTTCCCGAACAAATATAAAACTAAAGTCCTTAAATTCTATGCGCTTAAGCAAATATATCAATACAGGCGCTCTGACATCAGTAATGGATTATTCCCCCAGGGAGATGTTGGCCAGGTGGATTCTAAGGTCAACAAAAGGTAAATGCTCCTTGACTCTAAATTGGGATACCTGCAAGAGAAGCGTAAGGCCCTGCCTGCCTGAAGACTTATGTTAACATGATAAAGAGCCTTGAGGACACACATTTCAGTGTACAGATGGCCTCTGGCAAAATACCAGAGAGTGTTCCCAAGGGCACTAAACCAATAAGCAAATACGGGTCTCCCTAAGTCAAGCAAGACTCACCGTCCTCACCCCCCAGACACCTCACCTGCTGGACATACCTGTGCCGTCCCGGCAGCCATATGCCTTGTCATATCCTCAAAAATCTAATTGGCTAATTGGCTCTCTCCTTGGCGGAATGACCCATGGCTATTGCCACAAGCTTACATTCTCTACAGGTTAGGAGCCATCCACGAGCCACAGTAAGACCCTGTTCATATTTAACAGAAAAAAATGTTGTTCCATGGCATCAAACATCTCATTCTAAACATCTAGTCTAAACAAAGTAACCCTACCATAACTATTAATGCTGCTTAAATACTATATATTAATTGCTTGTGCTTCATTAAGTTGGTAGGATCGAAAGTTTATTCCTGGGCAAACTGTCTGCCCATGAAAGTGAAACAGCCAGGAATTGAACCAGCATCCAAGATCACAGCTCCAGAGAGAGTGGACTGTTCGTCTTCTCCTCCCACTTGTTTTTTTTTTTTTTTCTGCCCCTTTCTAAGCCCAGGGAATAATGCGACGCGGGGGCGTGCTAGAATGTAAGGGCTGGATTGGGATGAATGGCGAAACTACAGATGTCGTCTGGACCCTCATTTGTTCAACTTGATGAACATACAACCCCTCACCCCCGCTGGACGGGGGCTGTGGGGTGTTGGGCACACCAGCCTGCAAATTTGTTCGATACCATGAAAGGGAATGCTTACTCATGGATATCACTTTTGGCTGAAAAACTAGGAAAAAAAACCTGAGGAGATAGATATGCAGGACTCAGTCCATGCAGGAATGCACTGATCTCGGTGGGGTTGGGGGTGGGGGGAAGGGACAGGGGAACATGCCTGATCCTGAATTGAAAATGATGTAGTCGAAATTGCACAAAGCATCATAAATAAAAATGTTGTGAAAAAACTATAAAAAAATATATAAAAAAATAAAATAAAAAAAAAAACTCTTTTAAAAAAAAAAAAAAAAACGACATGCGCACAGCTTTAAAATAAAACACAGCAAAGAACGTAGCTAAACTATTGGCATCCCTTTGTCAAAGAGTTATAATGTCCCAACCAAAATATTATCCAAGCATATGTGTCGTGCCCGTAGAGAAACTTGTTCAATCTTTAAATTTGTTTCCTAATTCTTACTATTTGTTACCTTTTGATATTTATCATTAGAATTAAAACGGGAAGGATCCTAACGCGGGGTCCCTCAGTCCATTTTGTCAAACGGAATTGTATCATCACAAGCGTTAACAGCTACCTCAGGACAAAAAAAAAAAAAAAAACCTACATCTTCTATGTCTCACTCTCTCTCACCCTGCCATCCAAAGCCCAGGGACTCTCATGGAAGAGGTTGGTATGTCAGATTGTAGGGACCAAGGAGGGGGAATGAACTGTGAGATCACAGTAAAAATGGACTGGATTTTTCTTTTCTTTTTTTTCCCTTCTTTTTTTTTTTTCTTTTTTATTTGATCAACATGTTTGTGTAAGCCAAACTTTTCCACTGGACTTGGGGACCCTGGGTTGTACAAAAACTGAACTCAGATGTTAACTAATTGGGTTGATATGGACACTCCTTATGCTTATTGCATATTTGTAGTTACTCGTCAAATAAAAATAAATTAAAAAGAAAAAAAACCCCAGTGGGAATGTAAACTCGTACAGCCACTATGGAAAGCAGTGTGGAGAAACCTTGGAAGACTTGGAATGAACTTGCCACATGACCCAGCCATACCACTCCTAGGCATGTACCCCCAAGACTCACCCCACCACAGAGATACATGCACGGCCATGTTTATTTCAGCTCTCTTCACAATAGCAAAGAGCTGGAACCAACCCAAATGCCCCTCAACTGATGAGTGGATAGAGAAAATGTGGTACATCTACACAATGAAGTTCTATGCAGCAGAAAAACAACATCATGAGCTTTACAGGAAAATGGCTGGAGCTAGAGGACATCATGCTGAGTGAAGTAACACAGTCCCAGAAAAACAAACAACTAATGGTATCCCTCATCTGTGGATGCTAGTGCCAATTACCCAGTTGTAAGTATTTCCTGTGCATGGCCCCTTGAGATTTTGTCCAAAGTAATTGAGAGTGATGCATATTGGAAACAACAACAACAACAACAACAGAAAGGACTGCATCAAAGAACTTACTGAAACAGTGAACTTCTGCTCAAAACAGTCTACTTCCCCGTGGAGATTATTGAGAAAGACTGAGAAAGAGATGAATAGCATGTTTGGCAAAATGCATGAACTCTGGAGGGATGGGGGGATGGGGGGACACGGGTCTAGATTTGATAAAAGATATATGTATAAATAAATAAATTAAAAAAAGAAAAAAAAAGAGCAGAGATTTGGAGATGAGTTGTCTGGGCTGCAAGCTCAGCTCCACCAATTACTTGTTGCGATCCCTGAATTAGTTACTTTATAAGCTGTCCCTTGCTTTCCTCACTTGTGAAACACCAGTTTAATGATACTACTCATCTCAGGGTTTTGTTATTAAGAATATCTTAAAATTTCTTCATAGAAAAAGAAGCAATTGGTAGAACAGGGAGACAACCTAAGGATTGGGAGAAAATAAATACATACCATAAATCTGGGGAAGGGCTAATATCTAGAATATATAAGGAACTAAAATAACTTAGTAGCAATAAATTTAACAAACTGATTTAAAATTGGGCAAAAGATCCAAAATGATATTTCTCAAAGAAAGATATAGAAATGGCCAGTCTATACACCCAAAATATTCAACATTTCTAGTCACCAAGAAAGTAAAAATTAAAACTACCAGGGGTAAGAAATGAGGTTTCTGAATCCTACTGAAAAGGAAGGGCCACATGCTTTTGATGCAAGGATGGGTTAAAGTTAATTTTATCAGTATAAGAGAAATTGGGGGAAAGATTTGAAATTTCAAATTTCTTTGGCATTTTTTTTCGAGACAGGGTCTCCCTTTTAGTCCCAGTTGGCCTGGAGGTCACTCTGTAGTCCCAGCTGGCTTTAAACTCACAGAGATCCACCTGCCTCTGTCTCCCAAGTGCTGGGATTAAAGGCGTGTGCCACCAAGCCTGGCAATATGGTGCCTTGGTAGCTAAATGAATTCTGAGAGAGAAGAATCCTTACTTGTGCTCTGGGGTGGGCTGGCTGCTTATTGTTATCTTTATCTATAATATCTACCTATCATCTATCTATCTCACTATCTCTCTCTCTCTCTCTCTCTCTCTCTCTCTCTCTCTCTCTACGTCTACTATTTTCAATCTATTTTAGGTCATTCCTTCAAGTGGAATTTGTTACAAATGAAGGCCAATAGTGAAAATATCAGCAACTAAGTAAAATAGAACTGGACATCTGTAATGCTCAATTAACTGGATTTATGAATATATTCAAGTCATTGTTGTTTATGATGCCTTTGTAAGAGCCTTACATTGAAGTGGAAAATGTTAAAACATAAAAATTTATGTTTTTCATGTGGAAAATGATGATGGATTCCACCTCAACCCCAGACTAAACAAGGAAAAAAAATGACCATAAGTCTATCAACAAACATGACATAAACCAGAGTTTTGCATGTTAACAAAGACTGCACATTAAACATAATTTAATCAAAGTTCATTGTTCTCTGACAACGGAGAAGAAAACTGGAGTGTGATAGGTAACTATTGTGGCCAATGTGAGTGGCATTGCTCCTTGGAAGATGCAAATCTCTGCTGTTATCTTTGAAGGCCCTTCCTGATACTGCTGTAGCAAGTTATTAGATAAAGTTAGTAGTCTTAAAAAAAACACATTTATTCTCCTATGGAACTGGAAATCAGAAGTCCAAAACCAAGGTCTCTGCAGGCCTGTTTGCATTCTTGAGTCTTCAGAAGACACTAGATTTCCTTACCTTTTCCAGATTCGACAAGCTTCCTGTTTCTCTTGGCCTAGGGCCCATGATTCATCCTCAAAGGAGTGGTATGTTGAGGTTTTCCTTACTGTTCCATCCTGACATTCTTTACAGTAAAATCTCCTTCTGCCTCCTATGATAAAGATCCTCATCTTGATGTTATTAATGAATTCATGTCCATAAAATCCTTATTATGATATGAAGTAATAAGTTGTGGGTGTCTTTGATAGGCTGTCAGATACTACAGACAAGTTTTTTTTTTCTTTTACGTTCAAGTATACCTATTAAAATAAAATTATAGACAGGTAAATAACCTTAGAGTAAAAATTCAGGTTAAAAATGAATATTCTTGAAAATGTATGTAAAGTGACAACAGATTAAAAAGAGTCAAAGAACGCATGTCCTCATCACCCTCCCCTGTCGTCCTTTAAGAGTATATTCATAGCCAGGCGTGGTGGTGCATGCCTTTAATCCTAGCACTTGGGAGGCAGAGATAGGCAGAACTCTGTGAGTTCAAGGCCAGCCTGGTCTATAGAGTGAGTTCCAGGACAGCTGAGGCTACAGGGAGACCCGGGCGCGAAAAGACCAAAAAAAAAAAAAAAAAAAAAAAAAGAGTATAGTCATAATATTTTCCTATATGTCCACTAACAAGATACTTTTATGTTGAGTAAAGTTACTCTTAACTAGAATCTGTAATGTTGAACTACCACTTCTTTTGTTATATTTGTTTAATGTGTTTTTTGTTTAAAGGCCATTATACTGCACTTATGAGTAAGATTAGAGTCCTCAACAAAGAAACCAGGTAGAAGAAAACACTTGACATTACACAATGCTCTCTTTTTCTGGAGGAGACAAGTTGGGAAATGAACATGCTACTCAGTTAGGTCCCCTCCAAGAAGCAGATGGGAGGCCCTGGGAACCAAAAGGTGCCTAGCTGAAGAAGACACAGGAGGTGATAATGTCATCATTATGCTTACAATTTCTGTCTTAGTTACTTTTCTATTGTTGTGTTAAACCACCATGACCAAGGCAACTTGGCAGGATACAGGCAGAAGAGAAGGCTGAGGCCTCACAGCTTCAAGCATCTGCAGGAAACAGAGAGTCAAGATGAATGTGGCATGAGGCTATAACCTCTTAAAGCCCACCCCCAGTGACGTGCTTCCTCCAATGAAGCCACCCTTCCCAAACCTCCACAGACATTGTCACGCTGCAAGCAAGTATTCAAATCCTTGGAGCCTATGGGAACATTTCTCATTTAAGCCATCATATGCTACTCCCTAGCTCCCATAAGCTCATGGCTATATCATCATGAAAATGCAGTTAGGCCAACCTTAAAAGTCCCTGTTATCATTCACAGTCTCAACACTATTCAAGAGTGCAATGTCCAAAGTCTCTTCTGAGACTCAAGGCATACCCAATAAAATAAAAAAAAAAATACATACTTCCAATATGGCATGGAATACACATGCCCATTCCAAAAGGGAGGCTTAGGGACATATGAAGAAATATTAGACCCAAAGAAGACCAGAAACCAGCAGGGCAAACACCAAATCCTATAGCTACATGTTTTCTGTCTGGGACTTCAGTTTAAAAGGCTTAGATGGTTCAGGCCCCCCCTCCAGCTCTGATGCCTTCAACAGCTTCTCACAGGGAACTGACCCCACATGCATTGCCTGGCCTCAGTGGCTCTTGGGAAGTGTGGAGAAATAGTTGATGACCCCATCATTCTTGCATTTTTCATGTCTCTAAAGTCAGTACCACATGGCGAACAATACTGCCAAGTTTCTTTGCCAGCTTGGATGGACTTTGGCTCTGTTTATTCACATTAAACAGAAGGTTCTGTACAGTGATTATCTACAGTTACAAAACCCCTTTAGTCTTTTCCTCTCATAAGCTGGAAGTTTATCTGTTTGGGCCCTTGGACTGAGGGTATTCTTTCTATCCTTAAATTTTAAATCTGGAGGCCTCCCCTTAATAGCTCTAATCTTATCAAAGAGAACCTCCCCTCTAGGACCTTGGCCACCTTGGTTGCAACATTATGAAGCTTCCTAGTGCTCTTTCTTTCCAAACTGTACATTTTGAATTTCTTTCTTCCCTACTTGGTATTTTTAGATGTAGATCTGCATAATCTTCACCATTAATAACCATGCCACAGATTCAACATTAGGCTGTCTTGAAATTTCTTCCACCAGAGAAATTGGTCCATTACTTTTTAATTTAACCTCGGGAAAGTTCTTAGGCCAAAGGCCAATAACAACCAGATTCTTTGCCAACATATCCCAGTTGCTATTTATGTCCTTGTTTCTAGCTCCCTCTATGGCTATGAGGACTTTTGAAGTTGTATTAAATGCAATTTTGCATTTTGATATGGCGATGAGCCTATGAGGGCCAGGGAGTGTAATGTGATAGCTTGAATGAAAATGTCCCCCATAGGCTCCAAGTGTTTGAATACTGGCCCCAGTTGGTGGTGCTGTTTGAAGAGGTTTATGAGTTTTGACCTTGCTGGAAGAAGCAAATTACAATTGGCTGGCTTTGGGAATTCTTACTCATGCTTCATTTCCAAGTTCACTGTCTCTGCCTTCTGTGGGTGCTGGAAGATGTGAGTAGTGCTCAGCCTTCTGTTCCAACTGCCTTTTAGCTCTCTGGAATAGTAAGCCCAATAAATTCTTTCTTCTCTAAGTTGTCCTGAGCATGGAGCTTTATCACAGTGACAGAAACAAAACTAATAAACTGGCCAAACCAAGTTCCATCATTGAGCACAATGGAAACACTGGGAAGTGCTTCTCTTCACACACTCCAGGCTTCACACATGAGAAGCTGAGGCAGAGTATGGGGACTGGCTGAGGTCTAGGGGAACCATCAGGTGATGCCATCACTACTTTTCCCATGCCAATGCCAGGAACAGAGTAAAGACACCTAAAGCCAAGAATCCCAGATCACTTCCCCCTGACACAGCAGTGAACCAAGACTAACTAAACAGAGAGAATACTAAGGACTGATCTGACTGCTCACTCTGCAAGTGTGCCAGGAACTCACTCTAAAAGTCCTGATCAAAAGGAAAGGCTGGAACACACATCAGATAAGCAGGCTTCTAAGTTCCAGAGAAGGAATGTGAGAGATATCAGATGGAATCCAGCAATCCAGCCAGTCAACCTCCTTATTCTGCCTCTCTACCTAAGTCCCTATTATTCTAAATCTATTCCTTTTTTACTTAATACCCAATGCCAATTTAAGAGGCCAGCTGGCCCCACTCCACTCTTACTTATGTTCTGTTCCTTTCTTAGTTTTTTCTTTTTTTGTTTCCTTTTCCAAAGAACACAGTCTAGCTTGATTTGTGATGTCTCTGTGCTTCATACTCTGAGAAAAAGAACTATTCTAAACTATATGATATATCTTTACCTCTTTCTTTTCAGTCTACTTTTAGCTAAAACATCTCCCCTCTACAATTTTTGCCCCTACATTTTCCTCTTTTCAATTCTTTCTTGTAATTTTTCTTTCTTATCTCAATATTAATCACTAGTCTTTCTGTGTTTTTTCTTCTTGTTTCTCTTCCACTCATATAAGCAATAACTGGTATAATATTACAGAGTGTACCTTTTTACTCCCTAAAAATGACTGGTGTTTAAAAGGGAGGAAATTTTAGTTGGCTATCACTCTATCCTCATAATGGGTGTACTCTTGAATGGTGACTTATTTTAAACAATATTCTATTATTAAGGGAAGACTGGAAATAGAGCCTGTAGCCCAAAAGGCCAGTTTAACACAGGAAAATGAGATTCCAACCTACTATGGCTTACTCCCTCCAGATCATTGCAAACACATCCATAGAAAGAAGTTTACCTAAAGTAAAAAAAATATTTGTCCAATAGTCTAACTCCTGATGTACAAATTCTAATGCAAAAATATAAGTAAATTGAAAAATTAAGATGACATGTCTCTTCTAAAATCTACTATTCTTTTTTTTTTTTTTAATTTTTTTGTCTTTTTGAGACAGGGTCTCCCTGTAGTCCCAGCTGTCCTGGAACTTGCTCTGTAGACCAGGCTGGCCTTGAACTTACAAAGATCTGCCTGCCTCTGCCTCCCAAGTGCTAGGATTAAAGGTGTGCGCCTCCACGCCCAGCAAAACTATTATTCTTTAATGTCCCCCAATGACAGTGACTTAGGCAAAATTTTTTATACGAGGAATGGTTATAAATATTTTCAAGCAAATGGAATAGAACATGAATAAACTGAAGAAATTCCAAGACAAGACAACCAACTCAATGGAGTAAAGGACATCTGTACAATTCCAATATAAAAATGGAAATCAACTTGATCGAACAAACAACCTGTCACCCCCCACTGGATGGTGGGGCTGTAGGGGTTTGGGCACAACAGCCTGCAGATTGGTTTTGCATGAAGGATGCTTGTACTCATGGATTATCACATTATCAAAAATGAAAAAAAAAACTGAGAGAAAGATGCAGGACAGTTATGGCAGAATGCATGATCTGGGATGGGGTGGGGGTGGGGGGGAAGGGAAAGGGAAATAAGCTTGAACTGAATTGGAAAAAATGTATGAAATGCACAAAGCATCAATAAAAATTAAATTAAAATAAAAAAAAATAAAAATCAATAACAAAGCACTATATATATATATATATATATATATGTACATGTATTTGCTATCATGACTTGGTTATTTCTCTGGATCGAAAATAGCATGGATTTAAATATGCGTGATTGTATTGCCAGTTCAGGAATGTGGTCCTTCCATCATGTATTGAATAAAAAGAATCAATGGAAAATAAAAAAAAAATGGAAATCAATAGGAGACAGTTGTACTGAAGACACACCAAGCTGAAATGCAGGAAAGATAGAAGTCAAATGAAAAGCTAAGTGGAATTGTGAGTCTGTGCGTAGTGCTCAGGTCAGGGCCTTGATTGCTAAGACCACCTGAAGCACAGGTAAGAACCCAGCACTCCAGACAGGTAGATCTTAGGATAAATTGACTCTTAAGTTGCTGGATAATTGATTCTCTGGTTTGTGGCAGGGGTGCCCGGGCCCTGCCTGTTTGGGACTAAATGCTAAACCCTTGTAGGGTGTGCCTGTCTGGGCGGGGTCTCACTTTGCCCCTGCAGACGACAGTGGGGTCTGGTGCCATTGTGAATCTTTGTGTGTAGTGCTCAGGTCAGGGCCTTGCTTGCTAAGACCATCTGAAGCACAGGTAAGAGCCGGCACTCCAGACAGGTTCTGGGGTGCTGGCTAAGTCAGGCATCCCCCCCCCCCACCAACTGGAATTGCTGAGAGAGTGTCCAAGTGGAGTTTTTGGAGAACCTTCAGAACAGAAAGGGAAGAGTGGCTTAGACTTCCAATATCCAATATGTAAAAAAAATTGAAAGCCTGAAACCTAGACAAGTCAACACTCCATAAACAAGGAGGAGGAAAAAAAAAAAAGAAGAAAAAAAAGGCATAGGAAAGAGGCAAGCAAAATAAGCCTTCAACATAGTGACATTTGTTATTGGCATCAGAATACAGGGAAAAAAATGGAAACCCTCATGCTAGGGACACGGTGAAGGGATAACATGGGAAAGGTGCAGGGCAATTCCACACCAAGCTCTACCAATCCTGTAGGAGATTGCTATAGTGGGATCCCCCTGGAGGTGACCCAAGAAACAGATCTTAGAGGAATAATTGCAAATCTATTCAGAGAAATTAAAAAAAATACAGAAGAAGTCAGAGAACTAAGGAGAGAGAATGAAAAACTCAAAAAGGAGCTAGCGGGAGACAATGACAAACTTTGGAAAGAACTAAAGGGAGAGAATGACAAACTCCAGAAAGAACTAGAGGAGGAAAATTACAAACTCTGGAAGGAAGTAGAAACACTGAAAAAGGAAGCCAACCAGCGAAGTAAGGAGCACCAAGAAGAGATTGAGAAGCTCAAAAAGGAAATGGAAATACTAAAGAAATCACAGGATGAAATGAAAAAGGAAATAGAACACTCATCCAATCAAGAAGACAGGAATGGAAAAAGCCTCAGAAATAGAATGGAGGAAGCAGAACAAAAAATACCAGACCTGGAAGATAACACAGAGCAGCTAAAAAGCTCAAATAAAGATTATGAAAAATTTAAAAATACACAAAAGTGGAACAAACAGGAAATATGGGACACTATGAAAAGATTAAACCTCGGGGCTGAAGAGATAGCCTAGCAGTTAAGAGCACTGACTGCTCTTGCTGAGGACCTGGGTTCAATCCCCAGCACCCACATGGCAGCTAAGAACCATCTGTAACTCCAATTCCAGGAGAACTCCAGTTCCAGGGGAATCCAAGACCCTCTTCTGATCTCCGTGGCATTGCATGACATGGGTGCACAAATCTACATGCAGACAGTACATTCATACACATACAAAAATAAAATAAAATAAAATAAATCAAACCTCCACATCATAGGAATAGAGGAAGGAGAAGAATCCAAGGCAATGGTATTGATCAGATCTTCAACAGAATAATAGATGAAAATTTCCCCAAACTAAAAAATGACAAACCCATACAAATACAAGAAGCCCATAGAAATCCAAATAGACAAGAACAGAAAAGAAACTCCCCATGCTATATCATAGTTAAAATGCTAGATACCCAAAACAAAGACAAAATTCTGAAAGCTACAAAAGAAAAACAAGTCATATACAAAGGGAAACCCATCAGAATTACAACTGACTTCTCAGTGCAAACCATGAAAGCAAGAAGAACATGGAATAAAACATTCCCATTGTTAAAGGACTATAGATGCCAACTCAGAATACCATACCCAGCAAAAATGTCGATTATAGTTGAAGGAGAGAGAAAAATCTTCCATGACGTCAACAAGATGATAGAATACATGTCCAGAAAACCAACTCTTCAGAAAATACTTGAAGCAAAACAAAGGGCAGAAGAGAGGAGCAACTATCCCCAAGCACCTAGGAAAAGAAACTAATAAAAACATAACCATAGGAGTAGAATCAGAGGCTAAAAGTCCAAATGGATAATAAGGTGAAAGAAAGGAAGCAACATCCATCTTTCAATTATAACCTTAAATATTAATAGACTAAACTCCCCAATAAAAAGACATAGACTGGGAGAATGGATTAGGAAACAAAATCCATCTATATGCTGTCTACAAGAAACCCATCTCAATTTCAAGGATAGGCACCAACTTAAGGTGAAGGGATGGAAGAAAGTATTCCAAGCAAATGGTACCAAAAAGAAAGCAGGTGTTGCTATTTTAATATAAGACAAATAGACTTCAAAGCAAAAGAAATCAAAAGAGACAAGGATGGCCATTACATCTTTATTAAAGGAACAATTGACAATGAAGATCTCACAATCATGAATATATATGCACCAAACTCTGGTGCACCAAACTTTATAAAGACAATTCTTCAGGATCTCAAGGCACAGATTAACCCCAGCACACTAATAGTAGGGGACTTCAATACCCCACTAAGTCCTTTAGACAGATCAACAGGACAAAGGATAACCAGAAAGACATCTGAACCGAATGATACAATACACCAAATGGACCTCAGAGACATCTATCGAATATTCCACCCAAACACCAGCGAATACACTTTTTACTCAGCACTCATGGAACATTCTCCAAAACAGACCATATTCTGGGACACAGGGAAAAAACCTCAACAAATACACAAAGATTGAAATAATCTCATGCATTATATCAGACCACAGTGCAATAAAACTCAATATCAACACCTGGATAAGCCCTACAACCTACAAGAACACATGGAGACTAAACAACACTCTCCTGAATAATGAATGGGTCAAGGAAGAAATAAATAGAGAAATAAAAACATTCCTGGAACTGAACGACAATGATAATACAACACAACAAAGCCTATGGGACACTTTTAAAGCAGTCCTAAGAGGGAAGTGTATAGCCCTAAATGTCTACATAAAAAAAAACCCAGAAAGAGCACAAGTGAATGATCTAACACTGCAGCTAAAAATACTTGAGAGACAACAACAAATGAACCCTAAACGCAGCAGACAAGAAGAAATTACAAAAATCAGAGCAGAGATCAATGAAATAGAAACAAAGAAAACCATACAAAAAATCAATGAATCTAAAAGTTGGTTCTTTGAGAGAATAAACAAGATAGACAGACCTCTAGCCCAGTTAACCAAAAGAAAGAAGGAACAACTCCAAATCAATAGAATCTGTGATGAAAGGGGAAATATCACAACAGACAATGAAAAGATCCAGACAATCATACAAAACAGTTTGGGTAAATTTAATGAAATTTACATCTGATTCCTGCCGATAGGTATGTGTACTACAACTGCCTTTTTGAGACTCATGGGTCAAAAAAATAAAAACCTAAAATAAAAAAGGGGGGATACAGTTATATATTAAATCTTTTTGTCAAATTTTTCAATTTAAATCTTAAAACTAACTATGGGAAAAGATTTGTATGTTTCTACAGGTCAAAACATCACCAACTTAATGACTGAGAAAGAAAAGATACAGCTTTATATTGTGCAGGATGTACCAAGAAATACCAGCAGAAAAGTTGGCCCATCTGAACATTAAAAGGAAGAAAAGCCTCAGACCACTACAGGCACCAAACATCTCTGTGGATCCTATTTGTAACAACTGTTTATAATGAGTCCTAATGAACCTTACCTTCCAGGTACCACAACGTTTTAGTATGAGAGAATTTCTTACCTCTTTTTCACAAAGCAAAGAAAAACATGATGGTAATGAAGTCATTCTCTAACTGTAAATTAGATCCGACTGTTATAGAGGTAATCTCTTATAAAACTGGTATAACTGCTTTCTTTAATTGACTAATAGACATAGGACCCGTGAAAAAGATTATTTTCTATTCAGAGCCAAATATAATTCTAAAGTCTTTTTAAGCTGTGCAATTAAGCAAAATATATTAATACAGGGGAGCTCTGATATCAGCAATGGATTATTCTGCCAAGGAGATGTTGGCCAGGGGATCCAAGCTCCCCCCCCGAAAAAAGGTAAAGGCTTCTTGCCTGTAAACTGGGATACATGCAAGAAGAGAGGAAGTAAGGCCCTGCTGTTGAAGACCTGATGTAAGCATGGGAAAGATGTATTGAGACCACATTTGCAAGTATACAGTTGGTCTCTGGAATGCCAGAGAATGTTACCAAAGGCCACTAAACCAATAAAGCAAATATTGGTCTTCTTAAGTCAAGCAAGACTCCTCCCTCAGCATCAGGTACACCTCACCTGCCTGGAAATACTGTGCAGCAATGGCAGCCATATGTCTGTATATCCCAAATCTAATTGGCTATTAGCTCTCTCCTTGGAGGAATAACCCACGGCTGATGCCACAAACTTACATCCTTTAGTGGTTAAGAGGTGTTATAAGCCACAGTAAGACCTTGTCATCATTTACAGAAAAACTATAATTCCTGGATTAGCATACCATCCAAACATCTCTGTCTATGCCAAAGTAATCTACCATAATAATTAGTACTGTTTAAATACCTATATATCTAATTGCTTGTGCTTCATTAGTAGGATTGAAAGGTTATTCCTGGATAAACTGCCAACCCATGAAAGGAAACAGCCTGAACTTATCAGAGTCCAAAATGACATCTCCAGAGAAAGTAGACTGTTTTGCTTCTCGCCCACCTGTGCCCCTTTTCTAATCCTAGGGAACAATCTACGGAAGAGGGGGCATGGTAGAATGTAAGGACTGCGATTAGGGTGAATGGTGAAACTACAGCAATATAGACTGAACACTTATTTGATCAACATGATTGTACATACAAGCCCCTCCAGCTGGATGGTGGGATCCTTGGGCTGTGTGGGTTTGGGCATAGCTGTTTGCAAATTGATTTTACATGAAGGATGCTTGTACTCATAACTTATTAATTATTGTTAAAAATGAAATAAAAAGAATGAAAGAAAAAAAGAAAAGAAAAGCTAAGTGGAAAGCTTCACCAGTAGAATGGATCATAGGGAGGACAGAATATACAGAGATGAAAATAAAGCTAAATTGGAGCGTTTAGTCAAGGACAACAATAAATAAAAAAAAAACAGACAGGCTATAAACAGAACCTATGAGATTATTGGGACACCATGAAAAGACCAAATGTACAAATTATATGTACAGAAGGAGAACTCCATGCCAAAGCATAAAAAGTATTTTTAATACAATCTTATCAGAAAATGTTCCTATACTAGGGAAAAAGAAAACCAAAATGAATAAAATTAGAGACAGAAAATTAGACATTACAACAGATATTGATGAAAATCATAAGGATGTAAATTAAAAACTTGTATTCAAGTAAATTGGGAAATCTAGAAGAAATTTATAGTGTGTATGACCTACCAAGGTCAAACCTAGATGAGAAAAATGATTTAAACATATCTATATAAATCAAAGATATTGAAGATGTTTAAAAAGTACCAATACCAGTTCTTCTCAAGTTAGTCCATAAAGTACAAATGGAAGGAATGCTCTCAAACTCTCTTTTTATGAAGCCAATATTTTCCCCATAGTAAAACAAGAGAAAAGCATAAAAACAAAAAATAAAATACAGACCAATCTCTCTGGTGAATATAGATGTAAAAATTCTCAATAAAATTATTTTAAACTGAATTCAAGAACACACAAAAGGATAATTTACTGTCCTAGTTCACTGTTTTTTTTATTTGCTGTGATAAACACTGACTAAAAACAACTTGGGGGAAAAATTGTTTATTTGGCTTACAAATTACAGTCCATCATTGAGGCAAGCCAAGGCAGGAACTCCAGACAGGAGCTTGAAGCAGAGACCATGAAGGAGAGCTACTTACTGGCTTGCTTCCCTGGCCTGGTGAGCCACCTATCCCATACAGCCTAGGCCTACCTGCCAAAGAAGAGCTCTGGCCACAGTGGGCTGGGTGTGGGGCTCCTGGGGGGGGGGCTCACCAATATGCCCTGAAGCCACACCAATGAAGGAAAATCCTTAATTGGGGTTCCCTCCTCCCAAATGTCACCAGTCTGTATCATGTTGACAAAAGTGAACCAGCACATTCACCATGAACAGTGAGATTCATTCGAGAGATGCAGGGATGGTATATACAAATCAATGAACACATAAATTCAGAAAAACGGACTCAAGGACAGAAATCATACTATCAATAGATGCAGAAAAAACCTTTAATGAAATCCAGTATCCCTTTATGATGAAAGCCCTCAAAAGCCCAGGAAAGAAACATAATGTAAGGGCTGCGATTGGGGTGAATGGTGAAACTACAGCAATATAGACTGGGCACTTATTTGATCGACATGATTGTACATACAAGCCCCTCCAGCTGGATGGTGGGAGCCTTGGGCTGTGTGGCAGTGGCAGCCACATGTCTGTATATCCCAAATCTAATTGGCTATTAGCTCTCTCCTTG
Source organism: Rhizomys pruinosus (assembly GCA_009823505.1). Classification (NCBI taxonomy): domain Eukaryota; kingdom Metazoa; phylum Chordata; class Mammalia; order Rodentia; family Spalacidae; genus Rhizomys; species Rhizomys pruinosus. The sequence continues at coordinate 2,068,217 of VZQC01009117.1, forward strand.
GAGGAATAATTCATGACTGATGCCACAAGCTTACATCCGCTAGTGGTTAGGAGATGTTATAAGCCACAGTAAGACATAATGAAGGCTATTTATGACAAATCAATGATCAAAAATGGAGAATAACGATACATTTCAGCTAAGAGCAGAAAGAGGACAAGTGTCCACACTCTCTACTCTTATTCATTGTAGAACCTGAAGGCTTAGCTAGAATGATAAGAAAAATGAAGTTAAATAAAAAAGACACAAATAGAGAAAAGAAAGAAGTCAAAGTATCACTATTTGCAGATTATATTATTTTATTACTAGGAGACCCTAAAGACTCCACCAGGAGACTCTTAGAACTGATTGTTTCAGCAAAGTAGCAAGATAAAAATATTAACCTAAAAATTAGTACCTTTCATATGTGCTGAAGAAAGAGATGAAGAAAACAATCCTATTAACAGTTGCCTCAAGAAATTGCCTTCTAATAAACCTAATCAGGGACATAAACATATCTCTACAATGAAAATTTTAAAGCAGTGAAGAAAGAAGGTGAAATAGACACCAGAAGATAGAAGGACCTCCTCTGTTCATGAATCAATGGAATTACTATTGTGAAAGTACCTATACTACCAAAAGCAGCCTGCAGATTCAGAGCCAACTACATGAAAATTCCAATGCCATTCCTAATAGAGTAGAAAAACAATCTTACAATTCACACAGAAGGACAAATATACTCAAGATTACCAAAGCAATTCCGAGCAAAAGGATTGCTACACTTGCTACAGAACCATAGTGACAAAAGCTGGCTCAAAAACAGACATGTAGATTAATGGAATAGAATAGGACCCAGAAATAAACCAATGTATCTACAGCTATCTTATTTTTGACAAAGACCCCAAAATATTTACTGTAGAAAAAACAATCTCTTAATGGTGCTGGGAAAATTGAATTTCCACATACAGAGGATGAAACTGATGTCTGTATTTCTCTAGCCATGTACCAAATGACACCAAATGGAGCAAAGACTTGAATGCAAGACCTGAAACTCTGAAATCTTGAGGAAAAATGTAGGGAAAACATTTAAGATATAGGCCTATGCAAGGACTTTCTGAATAGGTCTTCCATCACTAAGAAAATAAAGGCCACAACTGAAAAGTGTTATTTCATGAAATTGAAAGCTTTTGCACACAGCAAAGGAAACAGTCAAGTGAAGACATCCTACAGCATGGGGGAAATACCTGGTAACTATACATCTAACAGAAGATTAATATTAAGAATATACACAGAAGGTGCTGAAGAGATGGCTAGTTGGTTAAGAGCACTTGGGTGCTCTTGCAGAGGAACTGGATTCAGTTCCTAGAATGCACACAGTGGCTAACAACCATCTGCAACTCCAGTTCCAGGGGATCTGACACCCTTTTCTGGTCTCCACGGGCCCTGCATGCACATGGTGCACTTACACATACATGCAGGCAGAACACTCATACACATAATAAATAAAAGAAAAAAATTTTAGCAATGATTTTTAAAGAGACCATACAAAAGATACAAAAACCTAAAATAACCTAGGCAATAATTGGCCTAATGAAATGAACAGACAATTCTTAAGAGATGGACTACAAACTGTTAATAAACATGAAAAGGTTCAACTTCACTAGGCATCTGAGGAATGCAAGTTAAAACTATATTGAGATTCCATCTCACCTCAGTCAGAATGGCAGTTACTAAGAAGATAAAGCAACTGATAGCCGCAGGGTTGGGGAGGGGAAAGAGAGTCAGTCTTCCTTAAGAGTATGACACTGAGTAGCTTAACCAGGTCCAGTGGACAGACCCACAGTCTGTTTGGGGACACAAATTTGATGTGATAGGCCTTTGAGAAAAAGAAAAAAAAAATATGTGCAATAGAATACATGAAATTAAAAAAAAAAAACACCCAAGTAATAGCAACTCCCAATGAGGCTGCAGAGTAAAGGGAATCTTTATATATTGCAAGAGTGAATGTACAGCCCAGCCACTATGGAAATCAGCGTGGATGTCCTCCCCACATAAAGGAAATAATCCTAATGTTTGACCCAGCTATAGCACTCCTGAGGTTTGTTTTTTTAATCTAAGGGACTCTAAGCCAACATATTACAGAAACACTTGCACATCACTGTTTACTGCGGGATTATTCACAACAGCTAAGTAAGTCATGGGATGGATGTAGGTATCCAACAATAGAGATGAGGTAGACAATGTGGAGGATATATACAATGGGATTTTTCTCATCTATAAAGAAGAGCTAAATTATGTCATTTGAAGAAAACTAGCTGCAACTGCAGATAATCATGAAATGATTTAAGTCAATTTCTGGATCCCATTTTTATACAAATACATAAAATGACATATGTATATATTACATGAAAGTAGAAGCAAGTTTGCCTAGAGGAACAAAGGAGACTGATGGGAATAGACAGGGGTGACGAAGGGGAGGGTCCTGAGTCTGGGAGCTTGACTGGGAGCTCTGTGTGCTGCCCACTCAATAAATGTTTTTAATGGAGAGTTATTTGTATTTAACCATGACCTGAGTAATAAGTACAGGAAATCTGAAGTCCAGACAGCAGTTGGAAGGTACAGAGAAGGCTGCTAGATCTGGGAACAGACCCAGGACTCAAAGCAGTGCTCTTCAGTTCAATGAGTGGTGCAGTTGGCAAGATCAGAGTCAGAGAAAATGCCCCCAACCCTGCAACAGGCCCTTATATGGCAGTTCTAGGATCCTTTGAGAATTATGTGGATGACCTTTAATTTTCTAAATGGACAGTCTTCCACTTTTATGCCAACATCTGGTGGATGGCTCCTCCTCCACTAACTGTTCTTGGATCTAGTTCTCCCTTGATTAAAGTTCTAATCAGAAGTAGAGATTTCACCTTTTCTGTACTGTTTGAAGCATGCATATTCCAGTCTCTGTTAAATAACAGAACTCAATCTCCACCATTAGAAAAAAAGTTCCCTAAGATATACATGCCATATTTTGTACATTCGCACACACATTTTTGTATGCCACATTTCTTGGAAGACTCCATGGGTACCTCTAGAAGTCAAAAAAGCAAAATGCAGCAAGAAATGAAGAAATGGGACCAGAAAATAAAGTCCGTTGGAAGTTCGATATGATATGAGAGTTTTGCCCAGCGCTCTTTCTTTTTACAAGAACATTTTTTGGTCAATTACTTTATTGTACATTCTTGATATTTTCTATTAAAATGAAATGATAAAGTGAAGTTCTATTTCTCCACTATTTGCTAAAGCAAATCCCATTAGTCTAATTCAGAGAATACAGCTGAATTTCTGTTGGAAAATTTAAGAGTTTTTTAAAAAGATATTTTATTTATTAATCTTCTTTTTATGTGTATGAGTGTATTGCCTGTGTGTATGTAAGAGCAGCTGTGCTGTGCAATGCTTGCAGAGGTCAGAAGAAAGCATCAGATCCCCTGGAACTGGAATTACAGATGGTTTTTAGCTGCCACGTGGATGCTGGGAATCAAACCCAGGTCCTCTGTAAGAGCAGTCAGTGCTCTTAACCACTGAGCCATCTTTCTGGGCCCTGAAAGAAGTTTTTAAAATAAAGTTTCAGTAAGCATACTGTTGTATAAGGCAAACAGTCATGTACACAAGAATTTATTCAGAAAGCATTTCTTTTTCCAAAGAGTTTTTCTAAAACCTTTCATTGACTCTTAGTGATTATAGAAATTTATGAAGTATTTTAATCATGTGATTTTTCCATCTTGTATACGCCATGTAGTGATGAGATGTGGGTAAATGGACATTCCCATTACCTTAAATAATCACTTCTTTTGTTGGGAACATTCAATTACCTCTACTGGTTATTTTGAAATATACAGTTAATTGTTTTCAACCCTAATTGTGTACTGAGTCACAGAAAATCAGACGTTTTACCTCCTATCCAGCCCCCACCCGCACTCATCAGTCATCAGTTGTCCCCTTCCTCCTGCACATCCTTCCCGGCCTCTTGGAACCATTGTTCTCTGCTCTGCTTCTATGAGATCAGCTTTTGACCTTGTTTCTTGGAGTCTCCCTGACCTCCTTCAGGATGATCTCATCATCTCTGCTTTTGATAATCATTATATTCTGACATTTCCAAAATGTTATATCACTTTTGATCTCAGGTCCAAGTGGAATACTCAGCTGCTGTTCCCAAGCAGAGAATTCCTTTCTTTGCAATATCCCTTTTTCAGGGGCTGGAGAGATGGCCTAGAGGTTAAGAGCACCAACTGCTCTTGCAGAAGACCCGGGTTTTATCCCCAGCACTGACTTGGTGGCTGAGAACTGTCTTTAACCCAGTTCCAAGGGAATCTAATGCCCTCTTCTGAACTCTGTGGCATTGCATGGCCTGGGTGCACAAACCTGCATGCAGACAGTACATTCATACACATACAAAAATAAATAAAATTAAAAAAAGAAATATCCCATTTTCTCTTCTTCCATACTTAGATCTTTTATTCATGATTATTTGTTTGTTTTGTCTTTTTGAGACATGGTCTCCTTGTAACTCTAGCTCTCCTGGAACTCACAGAGATCCACTTGCCTCTACCTCTCCAGTGCTGGGATTAAAAGTGTGCATCACTAGCTGGGCGTGGTGACGCATGCCTTTAATCCTAGCACTTGGGAGGCAGAGGCAGGTGGATCTTTGTGAGTTCAAGGCCAGCCTGGTCTACAGAGTGAGTTCCAGGACAGCTGGGGCTACAGGGAGACCCTGTCTTGAAAAGACAAAATAAAATAAAATAAAATAAAAGTGTGCATCACCACACCTGGCTTCAGATTTATTTATTTATTTATTTATTTATTTATTTATTTATTTATTTATTTATTTTTGTCTTTTTGAGACAGGGTTTCCCTGAAGCCCCAGCTGGCCTGGAACTTGCTATGTAGACCAAGCTGGTCTTGAACTAACAGAGATCCACCTGCCTCCCAAGTGCTGGGATTAAAGGTGTGAGCCACTAGGCCTGGGCTTTCAGATTTTTTAAATTGACATATAAAACTATATGCATTTAGGTCAACAGGTAAAGGCTCTTGTCGGGTAAACCTGGTGACCTGAATTTAATCCCTGGAACCAATCTAGAGTGTTGGAAGGAGTCAGCCAACCCCACCACAATTGTCCTCTGACCTCATCATGTGTGGAACATTTCAAGACACCCTCAGCATCGACTGTAGTCACTACACTGTCTACTGGGTTTCTCACCCTATGTGTATGTCCTTTGACCAAAACTAGGGTGTTCCCCCTTCCCTTGTCAGCACTGCCATGGTGCCTGCCCCATGCTACTCTTCTCTGCACCCAGCTTGTTTCATTTAATAGAATTCCTTACAGGTTCATCCACGTTGCCGCAAAATACAAGATTTCCTTCTTTTATGGCTGGAATATCACACAAATCTGAAGTATGACTAGGACAACAGCACACGCTTCTTCTGTCAGCTTCTCTCCACTCAGTGCTAGCATGGTGCTTAAATGACAGCTGCTTCCACTAGATGACTGGAATGTGTCCTAGTTAACTTCAGCTCTCAGTGTGACAACCTAGAGTCACCTGGGAAGAGAGCACAAGCTAGAGAGTGAGCCAGTAAGCAGCCTTTCTTCAAGGTTCCTGCCTCCAGGTTCCTACCTTGAATTCCTTCTTTGGTTTCCCTCAAGGATATGTTGTGGGCTACAAGTGGAAGCCAAATAAATGCTTCCCGCACAAGTACTATAGCAACAGAAAAGTAAACTAGAACAGGATGGCTTAAGTTAACCTAAGAGATTGGCCCTGAAGGCTCAGTAGTCAGTGACAATTAAGATTTTGGGGGACATACTTCTGTTCCATTAGTAACAGGCAAGTCCTGGGGGACTGGACCAGTCATCATGTCAAGCCTTGTCAGTTATTTTGGCAAAAGAAAATACATATGGGGATCTGTGTAGTCTCACACTGGCCATCAAACACTTCAGCCTGGACATGTACAAAGACTTTGTCTTCTCATGGCTTAGTGACTAGAGCCAGTCACATGACCTCTGCAAGTCACGAGAGTGCCAGAAATTGTATTATTTTTTACATACATGGTGCACAATTTTAACACTTTCACCAGGTTCCTACTTGCAACCTCACCTTCTTAGACTCAATTCTCTGAACAGCCACCAGAGGGAAACTTTTCAGTCATGTTATTGTGTGTAGCATAGGATCCTGCATTTCCAGGGCTTTCAAAATCCTCTCTCGCCCAACTCTCATCACGTCTAGTCTCCAGCTCTCCCTGCCTCCATCGTATGTGCTCACCATACAGAATTTGCACTCAGGCCTTCCATCTGAGGATGCAGGCCTGTGCTCTTAGGCTTTGATGCTGATCTTAAATCTCAGAACCACAGAAACATAATCTCCAAATTACTACTGAATCTCATTTATTTCCTCTAACTCAACTATTAGAAATTATTTTGACTTTTATTTTGTAATGAGTGTGTGCTTTATAGGTGTGTGGGTTCATGTATGTTTCTGCTTATGTGTGTTGAGGCCAGAGGTCGACACTGAGTGTTATTCTCAATTGCTACTATTTATTTATTTATTTATTTATTTATTTATTTATTTATTTATTGGCAAGGTCTCTGACTGAAACTGGAGCTTACCAGTTTGGCTAGACTACTGGCCAATATGACCTGAATTTCTTTCTCTTTATCTCCCCAGATCTGGGGTTACAAGTGTGTGCTGCAGTTTCCAGCTTTTCATGCTGTTGATAAGCACATCTCTCCAATCCCTGAAATTATTTCACAGCCTTATTAACTATAACCATTATGGAAAAAGGATAAAATTTTCTTATCCTTATCACCTAATAGTCTGTTGAATATTTTTAATTAAATGAGTACAGATGGTCACAAAGCTCTAAATCTTTCTGCTTCCTCTTCTGCATTGATCCCTGAGCCTGGAGAGGCAGATGTTTTAAATATGTGTCTTTTTTAGGGATAAGCACTCTATGGCTTCTTACTCTCTGTGCATTGTCCAATTGTGTGTTTCTGTGTTCATCACCATCTGCTGCATATGGAAACTTCTCTGGTGAGAGTTGATAGATGCATTCATCCTATGTGTAGAAATTTCATTGAAGATGGGTCACTTAGAATTAAGTGGGGCTGGAGAGATGGCCTAGTGGTTAAGAGCACCGACCGCTCTTACAGAGGACCTGGGTTGGATCCCCAGCACCCACATGGCAGCCTAGAACCATCTGAAACTCCAATTCCAGGAGAACTCCAGTTCCAGGGGAATCCAACACCCTCTTCTGACTTCCGCGGCATTGTACGACATTGGTGCACAAACTTGCATGCAGACAGTACATTCATACACATACAGAAATAAATAAAATTTAAAAAAGTGTCTCACAGACATTATTTTATGCATTTGGCCAGTTCTGGAAAAAAAAACACTTCTCTGACAACAGGTAAAAGGTACATTTGTCCATAATATGAAGATATGAGGATGGATATTCAGACTAAAGTAAGAATATTGGTCTGGAGATTGGCAAAAGTATGAATGTGTGACTTCTCCAGCCACGTGTATTTGGCTATGTTTACAGTATCAGACATGAGTTCCTTCTAATTAACCAGACCTTAATTCCAATTAGGCAGATGTTGTTTACTCCAAGGTTAAAGTACCATTACTGCACCAATAGTGGTAGTCTGCTGGGCCACTAGGGGTGGATGACCATGGAAACAGAGCCTTCTAGACAGTGTGCCATTTACTTATATCAACTCACAGCAATGGTGATAGTATGCACAAGGACTATGCAAGCTCACACCAGACAAAATTTCAAATATTTTAAAAATTTACTATCAAGAATAATTTTATTACTAACATATAGTATAAAAATCTATGGATGTATAAGAGTAACTAAAGAAGTAAGCTATGATTATATAAATAAATTCTTATAAATGAAGGATCAAAAATGACAAAGATAAAAAGAATATTAACATATTTTACCCACCCCCATATATATGTGAAAGTTTAGAAGTAAAAGAAAGATAGATGCTGCACTTATCAGACTGCCTGTCAGTGTAGGTTGCATTTATTTTATTTTTTTATAGGTTAATTCCAAAACACGTTTAAGGATTCACATTTTAACGGTAAAGTTGTATGCAGGTAAAAAGAAATATAACTTTACATTCTAAATTACATAGTAAGTTGATGTATGTTTAATATACTTTTTTGAAGGTTATATAAGAATTTAATATAAATTTTACAATAAGTTTACAATGTAAACTATATATTATTATATTTCAATAACTCAAGGCTTATATTGAAATTATTCTATATAGATATCAATACTTTTTTTGTTCCTTCCCCTTTGTATTACTCCAAATTATGCCCATATAAACAACACATATATATCAGAATTATGACCTCTGTGAATAAACTGTTATGTTAATTCCTAAATATGTTTTGGGATTTACATTTTTCCCTTTAATTTTATATTACTCTAGAATATGAGTACATATCTTCCACCCATATATGGTAATTACAATGTGTGAATATAAGTGGTATGTCACTTCTAGAGCCCATTAAGAGATTTACATTATAACAACATAGTTGCTTTCAGATAAAAAGAAATATAACAATAATGTTTTTCAGCTTACCTTTCAACTGGGGATTTGGTGTTAGCATCCACAAATGAGGGAAACCATTTGCCCTTTGGTTTTCTGGGACTGTGTTACTTCACTTAGCATAATGGCTTCGAGTTTCATCCATTTACCTGCATAGTTCACAATGTCATCTTTCTTTACCACCGAATAGTACTCCATTGTGTAGATGTATCACATTTTTGTCATCCATTCCTTTGTTGAGGGGCATGTGGGTTGGTTCCAGCTCTTCACTATTGTGAAGAGAGCTGCAATATACATGGACGTGAATGTATCTTTGCAGCAGGATGCTTCTTGTGGTTATATACACAGGAGTGGATGGCTAGATCAGGTTGTAGGCTCATTTTGAGTCTTTTAAGGGTTCTCCACACTGCTTTCCATAGTGGTTGTATAAGTTTACATTCCCACCAGCAGTGGATGAATGTTCCCCTTGCCCCACAACCTCTCCAGCATTTGGTGTCTTTTGTTTTCTTGATCTTGGCCAGACTTATTGGAGTGAGATAATACCTTAGTGTGATTTTAATTTGCATTTCTTTAATTAAGAACGATGTTGAACACTTTAAGATGTTTCTCAGCCATCTTTACTTCCTCACTGGTAAAGTTTCTGTTCAGCTCTTTACTTCATCTTTTGAGTGAATCATTTAGGTGTTTTTTTTTTTTTTAAGCAGTCTATATATTCTGGATGTTAATGCTCTGTCAGATGTATCAGTGGTGAAGGATTCCTCCCATTCTGTGGGTTTTCTCTTCACTTGTTTCTTTAGCTATACAAAAGCTTTTGAGTTTGATGAGGTCCCACTTCTCAGATGTCCTTATTTCCTGTGCAGCTGCTGTTTGATTTAGAGTCTTTTCCTATGCCTATGTCTTGTAGGTTGCTACTAACCTTTTCTTCTGTCACTTTCAGAGTTTGGGTTTCAGGTTGAGATCTTTGATCTACTTGGAGTTTATTTTTGTACAGGGTAAGATGTAGGGGTTTAATTTTGTTCTTTACAGATGGTGATCCAGTTTTGCCAACACCATTAGCTGAAGATGCTATCTTTTCTCCAATGAGCTTTTTTGGCCCCTTTGTCAAATATGAGGTGGCTGAAGTTATATGAGCTCAAGTTTGGATCTTTAATTTTGTTCCATTGGTCAATGGGTCTGGTTTTTTTCCAGTAACATGCTGTCTTTATGACTATAGCCCTGTAATATAGCTTGAAGTCTGGTAAAGTAATACCCCCTGTATTGTACTTTTCACTCAGGGTTGCTTTAGCCATTTTTCTTTTCCATATGAATTTAAGAATTTTTTTTCCAAGTCTGTGAAAAAGCTCATGGGGATTTTGATTGGGATTGGATTGAATCTGTATATTAATTTGGGTAGAATGGACATTTTTTACTATATTAATTTTTCCAATCCATAGGCATGGGAGGTCTTTCCATCCTTTAATGTCATCTTCAATCTCCTTCTTCAGGGTTTTAAAATTTTTGTTGTAGAGGTCTTTGGTGTCTTTGGTTAGGTTTATTCCCAGGTATTTTTTTTTTTGAGGCTATTGTGATTGAGAAGGTCTCCTTATATTCCTTCTCCAGTTGCTTATTTTTGGTGTAAAGAAAGGGTACTGATTTTTCTAGGTTTATTTTGTATCCTGCCACTGTACTGAAACTTTTTTTTTTGGTATTTTTGAAACAGGGTCTCCCTTTAGTTCTAGCTGGCCTGGAGCTCACTCTGTAGACCAGGCTGGCCTTGATCTCACAGAGATCTGCCTACCTCTGCTTCCCAAGTGCTGGGATTAAAGGCATGTACCACCATGCCTGGCGACTTTACTGAAACTTTTAATCATTTCTAGGAATTTTCTGGTGGAGTTTTTAGCATCCTTTAGGTAAACTATCATATCATCTGCAAAATTGGATAGTTTTACTTCCTCTTTTCCAATTAGTACTCCTTTAATTTCGCTTTTTTGTCTTATTGCCCTAGCAAACATTTCAAGCACTATATTGAAGAGGAGTGTCGATAATGGGGAGCCTTGCCATGTTCCTGCCTTTAAGGGGAATGCTTCCAACTTTTCTCCATTTAGGATGATGTTGGCTGTGGGTTTCTTGTATGTGGCTTTGATTACATTGAGGAATGCTCCCTCCAGTTCAATTCCCTCTAGGACTTTAAGCATGAAAGGATGCTGGATTTTGTGAAAGACTTTTTCTGCATCAATCGTGTGGTTTTTGTCTTTCAGTCCATTTATGTGTTTTATGATATTTTGTATGTTGAAGCATCCCTACATCTCTGATATGAGTCCAACTTGGTCATGATGGATGATCTTTTTGATGTGGGTCTGTATGCGATTTACAAATATTTTGTCGAAAATTTTTGTATTTGTGTTCATTAATGAACACAATATATATTATAATAATATAAATTATAGTTTTCTTTCTTGTTTGTGTATTTGCCTGATTTTGGTATTAGAGTGATGCTGGCTTCATTGAAGGAATTTGGGATATTTCCCTCTGTTTGTATCCTTCTGCAAAGTTTGAGTAGTAATGGTTGTAAGAACTCTTTAAATGTTTTATAGAATTCTGCTGTGAAACCATCTGGCCATCTGGGCCTGGAACTTTTTTAATTGGGAGGCTTTTTATTGCATCTTCAATTCCCTCAAATATTATGGGTCTGCTTAGGCTGTCAATCTCTTCTTGGTTAAGCTTTGGTGAATCCCAGGATTTCAGATATTTGTCCATTTCTCTTAGGCTTTCAAATTTAGTAGAGAATAGGTTTTTGAAGTATTCTCCTGTGATTGGCTGGATCTTTTTTTTTTATCTGTTGTGATGTTTCTCTTTTCATCATGAATGCTATTAATTTGGAGTTGCTCTTTCTTTCTTTTGGTTAACTGGGCTAGAGGTGTGTCTATCATGTTTATGTTTTCAAAGAATCAGCTTTTGGATTCATTAATTTTTTTGTATTGTTTGCTTTGTTTCTATTTCACCGATTTCTGCTCTGATTTTTGTTAGTTTTTCCTGTCTGTTGGGTTTAGGGTTCATTCATTGCTGTCTCTCAAGTGATTTATCTTCAGTATTGGATCATTTATTTGTTCTCTTTCTGTTATTTTATTTTTTTTATTTTTTATTTTTAAAAATTTTTTTTTTAATTTTATTTATTTCCGTATGTGTATGAATGTATTGTTTGCATGCAAGTCTGTGCACCCGTGACGTGCAATGCCGCGGAGGTCAGAAGAGGGCGTCGGACTCCCCTGGAACTGGAGTTCTCCTGGAATTGGAGTTTCAGACGGTTTTCGGCCGCCATGTGGGTGCTGGGGATCGAACCCGGGTCCTCTGCAAGAGCGGTCGGCGCTCTTAACCGCTAGGCCATCGCTCCAGCCCTTCTTTCTGTTATTTTAATGTGGGCACTTAGGACTATAAATTTCCCTCTTAGAACTTATTTTAATGTATCCCACAGGTTTTGTTGTGTTGTATTGTCAATTTTGTTTAGTTCAAAGAATGCTTTTATTTCATTCTTTATTTCTTCTCTGACCCACTCATTATTCCAGATTGTGTTGTTTAGTCTCCATGTATTTTTATAGTTAGTAGGGCTTATCCTGGTGTTAATCTTGAGCTTTATTGCACTGTGGTCTGATAGAATGGATGAAATGATTTCAATCCTTTTGTATTTGTTGAGATTTCTTTTGTGTCCCAGTATGTGGTCAATTTTGGAGAATGTTCTATGGGGCTCTGAGTAGAAAGTATATTCTCTGGTGTTTGGGTGGAATATTCTGGAGATATCTGTGTGGTCCATTTCGTGTATTGTATTGTTCAGTTCCAATGTCTCTCTGCTTATTTTTTTGTCCAGTTGACCTATCCAAGGGACTCAGTGGGGTATTGAAGTCCCTCACTATTAGCATGTTGGGATTAATCTGTGTCTTGTGGTCCTGAAGGATTGTATTTATAAAGTTCGGTGCACCAGAGTTTGGTGTATAAACATTTAAAATTGTGAAGTCTTCCTGGTTGTTTCATTGATAAGGATATAATGGCCATCTTTGTCTTTTCTGATTAATTTTACTCTGAGCTCAATTTTGTCTGATATTAGAATAGCATCTCCTGCTTGCTTTTTGGTACCATTTGGTTGGAATATTTTTTTTTTCCCATCCTTTCACTCTAAGGTGTTGTCTGTGATTGAGGGTGAGATGGGTTTCTTGTAGGCAGCATATAGATGGATTCTGTTTCCTAATCAATTCTCCCAGCCTATGTCTTTTGATTGGGGAGTTTAGACCATTAATATTTAAGGTTATTATTGATATATGTATGTTGTTTCTGTTCAACTTATTTTTCATTTGAATTTTTGGTCTAGGTATTTATTTACTCTCTTATGCTTTTGTTAATTTCTCTCTTGGGTTGCTTGGAGACAGTTGCTCCTTTCTGCTGTTCTTTGAATTGCTTCGAGTATTTTCTGAATTGTTGTTTTTTTGGACATGTGTTCTTTCATTTTGTTTATTTCATGAGAGATTTTTCTTTCTCCTTCAACTCTAATCGACATTTTTTGCTGGGTATATTAATCTGGGTTGACAACTAAAGTTGTTTAGCACAGGCAATACTTTGGTCCATGTTTTTCTTGCTTTCATCATTTACATTGAGAAGTTAGCTGTAATTCTGATGGGTTTCCCCTTACAAGTAACTTGTTTTTCCTCTTGTGGCTTTCAGTATTTTGTCTTTGTTTTGAGCATCTAGTGTTTTATCTATGATATGGCATGGGGAATTTCTTTTCTGGTCTTGTCTATTTGATGCTCTATGTGCATCTTGTATTTGTATGGGCTTGTCTTTTTTCAGTTTGGGGAAATTTTCTTCTATGATACTGTTGAAGATCTGATCAATACCATTCTCTTGGTATTCTTCTCCTTCCTCTATCCCTATAATGAGGAAGTTTGGTCTTTTCATGGTGTCCCACATTTCCTGGTTGTTCCACTTTTGGGTTTTTTTTAAAGTTTTTCATAATCTTTACTTGTGCATCCTAGCTGCACTGTGTTATCCTGTAAGTCTGATATTCTTTTCTCTGCTTCCTCCATAATATTTCTGAGGCTTTGTCCTATCCTTTCCTGCTGATTGGATGAATGTTCAATTTCCTTTTTCATTTCATTCCATGATTTCTTCAGTATTTCCATTCCTTTTGGAGCTTTTCATTCTCTTCTCATAGCTCCTTTCTCTGCTGGTCAGTTTCTTTTTTCCTTTCAGCCTGAGATCTTTTCAGTGTTTCCACTTCCTTCTGGAGTTTGTCCTTCTCTCCTTCTAGTTTTTTCCAGAGTGTATCATTTTTTTTCCTTGGAGTTCCTTCATGAGATTTTCATTCTCTCCCTTTAGTTCTCTGATTTGTTCTTTATATTCTTTGATTTCTTTGAATATGTCTAAAATTGTCCTTCTAAGGTTGGTGTCTTGGTTTCCTTCCAGAGAGATCTCATCAGGATCTTTTATAGGACTGGTTGAGTTTGATGGGGATTTATTATGAGCTCTTCTGGATGGTCTCAATCACAGCAAACCACAGCACTGGTAGCTTATCATCTCCACCATAGTACCAGTAGCTTGAGCCTGTGGTGGTGGGGAGGTTTACTCCTTTTGCTCACTGCTGGACCCCATCTGGCTGCCAAATCTGCCTGAAGCTGTCTGTCACTCTATCCATGCACACAGTTGTTATTTATGGTTCTAGAGGTGGGACACTGAGCCCCTGGGTGGGCAGCAAGGCTGTACTCTGGATCCCACCTGGCAGCCAAAACTGCATGTAGCTGTCTGTCCGTAGGTTGCATTTATGACCCAAATTTTGGCCATGGGGCCATTTCCTGGATGGTAGTTATGAGTGGTAAGGTGAAATATCCTGCTAAAAGTGGAAGCAGAGGAATTTCTTTTCCTCTTGGGCTTTAACAGTGGTGGAGCTTTCTTACTGTCTTGATTGCAGGGTGTCCTTACTGTCTTGATTGCAGGGTGGGAGTGTTGCAGCAACTGTCTTGGAAGTGAAGATTTTACCATGTATTTCTAGGAATTATCAATAAATCCAGCACAAAAAATGTGCTGGATAGCTTTAGTATCAACTTGACACACCTGGGTTGAAGGATCCTCAGTTGGGGAATTGCCTTCATTGGAATGCCCTAGGGTCATGTCTGTGGGGTATTTTCTTGATTGTTGAGTGATGTGGGAGGGCCTAGACCACTATGGGTGGTGCCACCCCTAGACAGATTGTGCTGTAAGAAAGTAGGCTGAGCATGGGCCATGGAAACAAGCCAGTAAGCAGTATTTCTCCATGGCCTGTGCTTCATCTCCTGCCTACAAGTTCCTGCCCTAAGTTCCTATGTTGGGCTTCCTCAGTGATGAACTGTGACCCAAGAGATGTGGAATGAATAAACCCTTTCCTCCCCAAGTTGATATTGGTCAGAGTGTTTTGTCACAGTAATGAAGAAGCAAACTAGAACAACCATCTTTATTATCTATGCTGCTCAATTGTACTAAAGATAGAGTACTAAAAATCGAATCCTCATAACTAGTGCAAAATTATTACTCTAATTAGTTATGATGGATTCTATTTTCTTTAAGAATACTAATCAGTATAGTCAGCCGGGCATGTTCATTGAACAAATATTTATTGACTCTTTAGTATTTTCCAGACAAGCTTGGTAAAGGACAATAAATGCAACAAGGAAAGTGCATAGTTAGTAGAAATTGTTATATAGAAAATGCTGGATCACCACTCATAGAAGAATAAAGTTAAACCCCTACTTCTCACCCTGTACAAAAGTCAACTCCAAATGGATTAACGACTTCAACATGAAACCCCGAACTCTGAAGGTAATAGAAGAAAAAGTTGGCAGGAGACTATAAGACATAGGCATAGGAAAAGACTTCCTAAATCAGACAGAAGCTGCTTAAGAATTAAGGTTGACAATCCAATTGACAAATGGGCTTTCATTAAACTCAAAAGCTTCTGTACATCAAAAGAAACAATCAAGGAAGTGAAGAGAAAACCCACCAAGAGTGGGAGGACACCTTCATCGCAGAAACATCTGACAAAGCATTGATTTCCAGAATATATAAACTACTCAAAAAACAAAGAAGAAAGAAAACAAATGAATCCCTCAAAAGATGGAGTAAAGAGCTGAACAGAAACTTCACAAGTGAGGAATTACAGATGGCTGAGAAACATCTTCAAAATGTTTAATGTTGCTAATAATTAAGGAAATGTAAATTAAAACCACTTTAAGATATCATTTCACTCGGATAAGACTGGTTAGGAACAAGAAAACAAATGATACTAAGTGCTGGAGAGGTTGTGGGGAAAGGGGAACACTCATTCACTGCTGGTGGGAATGTAAACTTGTACAACAACTATGGAAAGCAGTGTGGAGAACCCTTGGAAGACTCAAAATGAGCTTACCACCTGACCCAATCTTGCTGTTCCTGGGTATATACCCATGAGACTCATCTTACCACAGAGATACATGCACAGCCATGCTTATTGCAGTTCTCTTCACAATAGCAAAAAGCTGGAACCAACCCAAGTGCCCCTCAACTGACGATTGGATAGAGAAAATGTGGTACATCTAAACAACAGAGTTCTATGCAGCAGTAAAGAAAGATGACATCATGAACTTTGTAGGTAAATGGATGGAACTAGAAGATATTATGTTAAGTGAAGTAACACAGTCCCAGAAAAACAAGTGATGAATGGTATCCCTCATCTGTGGACGGTAGTGCCAATTACCTAGTTTAAAGTATTTCTTACGCAGGGCTCCTTGAGCTTTTGTCCAAGTATTTGGGAGTGATGCATGTTGGAAAGAGCAACAACAACAACAAAAACAGAAAAGACCGCATCAAAGAACTGACTGAAATGAACTTTGGCTTGAAACAGTGAACTTCTGCACTGAGAATTTTGAGAAAGACTGAGAAGAAGATGAAAAATCTGTTTGGCAGAATGCATGAGCTCTGGTGGGGTGGCAGCGTAGGGAGGAGGACAAAGGTCTAGATTTGATTTGTAACATAATCTTATATAAAAATATATATTAAAGGGAGATTTCCCAAGACCACCTGAAGCACAGGTAGGTAGGAGCTGGGTGCTTCAGCAAGGTGGATTGTTGTTTGATTTAATCTAGTTAATCTAGTAGCTGTTTTTGGCTTGATTGGCTTTTGTGGCTGTGGGGGCAGAGTTAACCTCCCAGCTGGTATAAAAGGTGGGTTTGTGTGAGTCTTGAGATCAGAGCTCTCCCAAGACCACCTGAAGCACAGGTACCAGGGCGCTGGCTAAAGACGAAGGCATCTGAATGAGGCAAGCAAAGCAAGCCTTCAACACAGTGAAGAGGCATTTAGGACTCACAGTGGAATACAGGCAAGAAGAAGCCCATATGCTAAGAAAACGAAGAAGAGACAACATGGGAAAGGTGCAGGATAATCCCGCACCAAGCTCTGCCAACCCTGTAGAATATTCCTACTGTGGGATCCCCCTGGGGATGTCCCAGGACACAGATATCAGGAGCACAATTGTGAACATACTTAAAGAAGTACAAGATTATAAAGAGCAAATCAAAGAATTACGAAAAGAGAATGAAGAACTCAAGAAGGACCTAGAGAGAGAGAATGACAAACTCTGTAAGAAAGTGGAAACCATGAAAATATCCCATGCTGAAAAAGATAAGAAAACCAAGCATCGAAGCAAAGAGCTACAGGAGGAGATTGAGAAGCTCCAAAAGGAAGTAGGCATACTAAAGAAATCAGAAGAGGAAATGAAAAAGGAAATCAAACACTCATCCAATCAAGAAGAACAGAATGGAAAAAAACCTCAGAAGCAGAATGGAGGAAGCAGAACAAAGAATATCAGACGTGGAAGATAACACAGAACAACTAAAAACCTCAAGGAAAGATTATGAAAAATTTTAAAATACACAAAAGTGGGACAACCAGGAACTGTGGGACACTATGAAAAGATCAAACCTCCACATCATAGGAATAGAGGAAGGAGAAGAATCCCAGGAGAATGGTACTGATCAGATCTTCAACAGAATAATAGATGAAAATTTCCCCAAACTAAAAAAGACAAACACGAGAAGCACATAGAACTCCAAACAGACAACATCAGAAAAGAAACTCTCCATGCCACATCATAGTCAAAATGCTAGACACCCAAAACAAAGACAAAATCCTTAAAGCAACAAGAGAAAAAACAACAAGTGATCTATAAGGGGAAACCTATCAGAATTACAACTGACTTTGCAATGCAAGCTATGAAAGCAAGAAGAAAGTAGAACAAAGCATTCCCAGTGTTAAAGGACAATAGATGCCAACTCAGGTTACTATACTCAGCAAAAGCATTGATTATAGTTGAAGGAGAAAGAAAAACCTTCCATGACATAAACAAGATGAAAGAATACATGTCCAGAAAACCAACCCTTCAGAGAATTCTTAAGGAATTCAAAGGACAGAAGAAAGGAGCAACCATCTCCAGGCACCTAGAAAGAGAAGTCAATAAAAGCATAACTACAGAAGTAGAAATGTAAACCCAAACAACAAATGGATAATAAGGCAAAAGGAAGAAATATGAACCTATCAGTCATAACCTTAAATATTAATGGACTAAATTCCCCAATCAAAAGACATAGACTGGGAGATTGGATTAGGAAACAGAACCCATTGATATGCTGTCTACAAGAAACACATCTTACCTTCAAGGACAGGCACCACCTTAAAGTAAAAGGATGGAAAAAAATATTCCAAGCAAATGGTACCGAAAAGAAAGCAGGTGTTGCTATTTTAATATCAGACAAAATAGACTTCAAAGTAAAAGAAATCAGAAGAAACAAAGAAGGCCATTACATTTTTATCAAAGGAACAATTAACCAAGAAGATTTCACAATTATAATTATATATGCCCCAAACTCTGGTGCAACAAACTTTATGAAGACAATTCTCCAGGACCACAAGTCACACACTAACCCCAGTACACTAATAGTAGGGGACTTCAATACCCTACTGAGTCCTTTGGACAGGTCAACAGGACAAAGAATAAACAGAGCGACATCTGAACTGAACGATATGATACACCAAATGGACCTCATAGACCTCTACCGAATATCCCACCCTAAGTCCAGAGAATACACTTTCTACTCAGCACCCCATGGAACATTCTCCAAAATCGACCACATACTGGGACACAGAAGAAACCTCCACAAATACAAAAAGGTTGAAATAATTTCATGCATTCTATCAGACCACGGTGCAATAAAGCTCAACACCAACAGTAGGATAAGCCCTACTGCCTACAAGAACACATGGAGACTAAACAACACACTCTTGAATAATGAATGGGTCAAGGAAGAGATAAAGAAAGAAATAAAAGCATTCCTGGAACTGAATGACAATGACAATACAACACAACAAAACCTATGGGATACCTTAAAAGCAGTCCTAAGAGGGAAGTTTATAGCCCTGGGTGCCTACATTAGAAAAACAGAAAGAGCACAAGTGAATGATCTAACACTGCAGCTAAAAGCACTTGAGAGGCAACCAACTAGAATGAAACTAAGATGCAACAGCAGGAAGATAACAAAAATAGAGAGAGAATCAATGAGATAGAAAAAAGAAAACAACACAAAAAAACCCCCAATGAATCCAAAAGTTGTTTCTTTGAAAAGAAATAAACAAGCAATAGACAGACCTCTGGCCCAGTTACCCAAAAGAAAAAGGAACAACTCCAAATCACGTAACAATCTGTGATGAAAAGGGAAATATCACAACAGGCAAGGAAAAAGATCCAGAAAATCACACAGGAATACTTCAAAACCTATACTCCACCAAGTTTGAAAACCTAAAAGAAATGGATGAATATCTGAAAATGGGAATCACAAAGCTAAAACAAGAAGAGATCAACAACTTAAAACAGAACCCATAATATATGAGAAATTGAAGACGTAATAAGAAACCTCCCAACTAAAAAAAGCCCAGGCCAGACAGTGTTCACTGCAGATTCTATAAAACATTTCAAAAAGCCTACAACCATTATTAGTGAAATTGTTTAGAAGGATACAGAGGGACATTCTCCCAAATTCTTCTATGAGGCCAGCATCAAAATATTATCAAACCATGCAAAGATACAAACAAAAAAGGAGAACTATAGACCCATCTCCCTAATGAACACAGATGCCAGATTCTAAACAGGATACTAGGGCGAATTGCATACAGAACCCCACATCAAGAAGATCATCCATCATGACCATGGATTGGGAAATTTATATAGTAAAAATGTCAATCTACCCAAACTCTTGTATAGATTTAACACAATCCCAATCAAAATCCCAAGAGTTTCTTCACAGGCTTGGAAAAAAAGTCCTTAATTTCATTTGGAAAAACAAAAGACCCCGATATTAGCCAAAACAACCCTGAGTGAAAAGAGCACGCAGGGGGGATCTCTATACCAGACTTCAAACTATTACTACAGGGCTATTGTCATAAAACAGCCTGGTACTGGGCTCAAAAACAGACCTATTGACAATGGAACAAACCGAAAACGCAAAACGTGAACACATACAATTTCAGCCATCTCATATATGACAAGGGGGCCAAGAAGCCACAATGGAGAAAAGACAGCATCTTCACAAGTGGTGTTGGCAAAACTGGATCACCTTTGTATGAATGAAATTAAACTGCCTACTCTCGCCCTGTACAAAAGTCAACTCCAGATGGATTAAGAACCTCTATTTAAACCCAAACTCTGAAGGTGATATAGACAAAGTTGGCAGCAGACCACAAGACATAGGTGTAGGAAAAGACTTCCTTTTTTTTTTTGTCTTTTCGAGACAGGGTCCCTGTAGCCCCAGCTGGCCTGGAATTCACTCTGTAGACCAGGCTGGCCTTGAACTCACAGAGATCTGCCTGCCTCTGCCTCCCAAAGCTAGGATTAAAGGCGTGCGCCACCACACCCGGCTAAGAAAAGACTTTCCTAAATCAGACAGCAGCTGCACAAGAATTAAGGTTGACAATTGAAAATGGGACCTACATTAAACTCGAAAAAGCTTCTGTACATCAAAAGAACACAATCAGGAAGTGAAAGAGAAATCCTACAGAGTGGGAGGAATCCTTCACAGTGATTCATTTGACAGATATTCATCCATAATATATATCTACTTAAAAAACAAAGAATAATACAAATGACCCACTCAATAGATGGAGGCAAAGAGCTGAACAGAGACTTAAAGTGAAGGAATTAGAGATGGGTCTGAGAAACATTCTTAAGAAGTGTTGCAACATCACTAATCATTAAGGAAATGCAAATGAAACAACACTTAAAGATATCATCTTAACCTAAAATAAGACTGGCTAGGATCAAGAAAAAATGACACCAAGTGCTGGAAGTTTGTGGGGAAAGGAGAACACCTCATCCACTCATTGGTGGGAATGTAAACTGCTACAGCCACTATGGAAAGCAGTGTGGAGAACCCTTGGAAGACTTGGAATGAACTCGCCACTCCACCCTGCCATACCACTTCTAGGCATGTACCGTCAAGACTCACTGCAGTGCAGTGAGTCTTGACATACATGCATGACCATGTTTATTTCAGCTCTCTTCATAATAGCAAGGAGCTGGAACCAACCCAAATGCCCCTCAACTGATGAGTGAATAGAGAAAATGTGGTACATCTACACAATGGAGTTCTATGCAGCAGTAAAGAAAGATGACATCATGAGCTTTGCAGGAAAATGGCTGGAGCTAGAAGATATCATGCTGAGTGAAGTAACACAGTCCCAGAAAAACAAACAATGAATGGTATCCCTCATCTGTGGATGCTAATGCCAATTACCTAGTTGTAAGTATTTCTTGTTCATGGCCCCTTGAGCTTTTGTCCAAGCAGTCGGGAGTGATGCATATTGGAAACAACAACAACAACAACAACAACAACAGAAAGGACTGCATCAAAGAACTGAGTGAAACAGTGAACTTCTGCTCAAAACAGTCAACTTCTTCATGGAGAATATTGAGAAAGACTGAGAAAGAGATGAAAAGCATGTTTGGCAGAATGCATCAGCTCTGGTGGGGTGGGGGGATAGGGTGGGGGACATGGGTCTAGATTTGATAATCTTGTACAAAATATATATAAAAAATAAAAAGCAAAAAAATACATATTAAAAATTATTAAAAAAAAGAAAAAAGAATAAAAAAAATGCTGAGTTATATGAAAAATTTTAAATGCAGATCAAAGAAAGGGAAGTTCCGAGTGGGAGGAGAATGGTGCAGTGATTTGCATTGAATAATCAGCATGACTTCTTTACCAAAAAGGGACTGAGCAAGAACTTAAAATAATAGGGCTTAATCCATTACACACAGAGGACAGAGACTACACAGAGGCCCTGAGGTGGGTACATACATAGAGTACAGGAGAAATAGCAGAGACTGGTGTGAACTGAACAGTGCAAGGAGGACACAGAAATAATGGTGCACCATTCTACTATGTCTCTGGGAGAAGTGTCATGGAGTCTTACTTAGGTGAAGGTATTCCAGTGAGTGTTTATTGATAATAAGTTATGTCAGGAAGAGAATAGCATTGGGAAACTACTTAGCAGCTCGTGGGGCAATCTCACTGAGAAAGAATGGGCTAAACCCAGTCTGGAGGTGTGCAGTGTGATAAATCCAGAAGCATTTTGAAGTTAGGTTGCCTGGAATTCACTATGTAGACTGGGATGCTGGCATTGAACTTATAGAGATCCACCTGCTTCTTCTCCAGAGTACTGGGATTAAAGGCATGGACCACCATGCCCAGCTTGAGGTGAGTGTCAATAGTCCTGAAAGAATGGAGAGGCACAGAAATGGCTAAGAGTTTTATGCTTAAGAAAATTTGGGTCAATGAAATGGCTCACTAGGTAAAGGTGCTTGCTGTGCAAGCCTGATGACCTGAGACCTGAGTTTAGGCCCTGAAGCTCATTAGGGAAGGAGACTACCAACTCCAGAAAATTGTTCTCTGATTTCCACTTGCCTGCCAGCACTTACACACATGCATCACATACACATGATAGTAATTTAAACATTAAAAAATTTAAAAAGTCGAAATGGGTAGAGTAGTATATATCCGATGGCTTCATCAAGCAGCCCATCACTCAAATACGTAGGACATTTAAAGTCCAGAATGTGGATGAGATTATCAAATGACAAAGTGGGGATGCATATGTGTTCAAAAACTAATTTGGGGGATATTTGGCTACTGGCAATGGGCGATGAGGGCTAATCAAGGAGAAAGAAGGAGTCATTGGTGCATATGTCTGGCCTACATGCTGAGATGTGAGGACAGTGGGCAAGAACAGGGCACGTGTCAAATGCTCCCAAAGATGAGGCTGGAGAACTGATTATTATACCTGATAAGTAGTAACAACCTTGGAAAAAGAAGTTAGAGTGGAGCAGTGCGAATGAATTTAAGAGAAAATTTTTGGGAAGAATGACTGTCACTGAATGCAGACAGGCCGGCAAATGGAGAAAAAGAAGTGGGGCAGTCATGTACAGACAATCATGAGTCAGAAGACTGGTGGTTAGGTCTGGGAAGTGCATCAGGGGACATGTCTTTTGCTACAGTGGTTTAGCAGGGCTTGCTACAACAGCTGTGTAATGTAAACTATTGAGCAAGACTCAGCATGGGGATGGGCAGCCTAATTGGAGATGCTGAACATCTGTTTGAGATTCAAGGTCACAAGCAGACAGTGTGCAATCTCCTGCCTCAGCACATAGAGAGTACAGAGACTGTGCATTGGGTAGCATGAAAATAAGATAAAACTATTCAAGAGATAAAATACTGTTTAATATAAAGTAAATGGCAGGAAGCTAAAGAAGTTGAAGTCAAGATTTTAATGTGGAGCTTTGCTTTGTTCTAAATAGCTGAAGTGTTATAAATCTCTTAATAGCCGAATAAAAGAAGCTTGGCAGTTTGGGGAACTATTTTTATATTTTTAATCTGACCTTGACATGGGAGATATATGTCATGCAAATGTCTTCATAAAGGATAGAATGAGCAATGAACTTCGTTACAGCTTAGAGTTACAGGCAGTTTATAAGAAAGGACAAGGCATAAGTGAGTTCTTTTATGACATACTCTGATTTTGTGCCTTTATCAGCATCTGGCTTAACACAGAAATCAACTTAGAAATCTGTGGCTGCTACGGTGATTGGATATTTAGGTCAGCTACTACCAGAAACTCAGTGAAGTAATTGGAGGCAGAAGTGACTGGCAAGAAACCACAGCAGGAAACTAGAAATTTATGTTGGCTGTGTAGATGCAGGGATGAGATTTGATGTGGAAGTTTCCAGACCTGGTTTCTTTTTTTTTTTTTTTTTTTTTTCACTTTTGAGATAAATTTTATTGATTTAAAATTTTCATACAAAGAACTTTGGTTATATTTGGACCTTATCCCCCATCTTCACCCTCACCCTTACCACCCCCACTTCCACCCAACCCTGACTTTGTGTCCTCTATTTACGATTGAAAACCCCCATCCATCTTATATTACCCATCTGAGCTGGGTGCTGGAGAAGTCATACTTTGTTAGAGTGTCAGTGATCTGTAATTCTTACACTCAGGTGTGCCAAAGGAAGGGCCCACTCCCCTTCCTTTGTATGTGGTTTTGGCTCGGAGTAAGCTCAGGTTTCTTGGAGTGAGATTTTCACTCTTAATTTCCAATATCATGTATACCAGCTCGCAAGAGACTGAATTTGTCTGATGAGCCCTGTGAGGAGCCTTATCACAACGATGACTGTTTACCCGACCATAGGCACTTCTAAATTGATCTCAAAATTCTGAACCAAGGACATGGCAAGTAACAAAGGAAATAATTAAAGAGCCAAAATAGTATCAGCCAGAGTAATAGTAGTGATGGTGGCTCTGAATACAAGGACCTAGAAACATGGCTCCCTGGCCTCTTCATTAAAAATCTCGATGTTTCTATATTGATCTCCAAATTCTGGATTCAGAACTTGGCATTTAATAGGGGAAATAACTGGGGAGCATAGATAGCAGAGCTGCACAAATGGGAGGGGAGAGCCTGCCTGGGTGCCTACATGTACCAGCAGAGTCTGGCCACACAGGTTGTGCTAGCATGGCTGCAGGTGGAGCCAAGCTGGATGGCCCACCCACAAACCTTGGGGGTATCTGTGGTTGATAGACCACCATCATCATCCAGTGGCTATCAAGACCAGGCTGTTGTCCTTGTCAACATTAGGAATCTGAGAAGGCTACAGATTTCAGAAAAAATAAACTAGAGGATGCTGGTGTAAAGCTGTTGTGTGAAGCTGTGAAAATTCCCAGCTGCCACTCAGAGAATCTTGGATTGGTGGCCTGTGAGCTAACTGCTGCCTGCTGTGAGGACCTAGCTTCTTCTTTTACCCACAGTAAAACCCTGAGGGGAATCAGTCTGTTGGAGAATGCCTCCACCTATAGTGGGGTCACAGTGCTGAGGGAGGACCAGGAACAGCCGAAGTGTAACCTGCATGCAAGCGCTGTGAGCAACTGATTTAATGAAGAAAACCAAGAGTTTCTGATCATTGAGAAAAAGAGGAATCCCCACTTGACATTCCTAAGTAGTGTGTAAGAGAAACGGACCTATTTTCTTACATCACCAGAGAGATATTCTGCTTCTTCATGAAGACTGTCAGACACTGGAGAGAGAATGAAGCAGGACTAGAATTTGTCCATTTTACTTCCCTTTAAAAATGGGAATAAACCCCTTTAAAAGTGGGAATAAACCCCGGGCGTGGTGGCGCAGCCTTTAATCCTAGCACTTGGGAGGCAGAGGCAGGCCGATCTTTGTGAGTTCAAGTCCAGCCTGGTTTACAGAGTGAGTTCCAGGACAGCTGGGGCCACAGGGAGACCCTGTCTCAAAAAGACCCCCCCCAAAAAAATGGGAATAAACTTCAAAAGATAAACTTAAAACATAAAAATGTCTATTAAGTTAAGGGTATGTGGAAATAGAGGTTTAGTTACATTATAAATTGAATGTATGAGCTGGAGAGATAGCTTAGTGGTTAAGAGCACTGGCTGCTCTTGCAGAGGACTCTGGTTCGAATCCCAGCACGCACATGGCAGCTAACTTCAGCTCCAGGGGTTCTGATGCCCTCTTCTGACCTCTAAAGGCATTGTGCGACATGGATGCACTTCTACATATGCAAGCAATACAGTCATACACAAAATAAAAATAATAAGCAAAATACTAAAAAAAATAAAATATTTTTTAAAATTGCCTGTAAAGAAAATTATTAAGTATATCACAGAAAATAATGAAGGTAGGCCCTGGATCAGGGTAAACACTATGGTTCTGTTGGGTTTCTTGGGTCAAACTCTGGCCCTGTCAATTCCTTAGAACATGTGTGTCTTGCTTTTCTCTGTTCTTTCTGTGCCATAAGATCATGAGAACTAAATGAAACAGTAAATATATAAGATATTTAACTGCACCAGCCAGTGTTATCTTTTATCATAATAAGAAATTTTAACATTCAGAATCTATTATTTGTATTACTATAAGTTTGATTTCTCTTGCTGTGATGAACAGCACATCAAAAGCAATTTGGGGTGGAAAGGGTTTATTAACACAACCCATCCCTGAGGGGAGTCGGGGCTGGAACTCAAAGCAGGAACCTGGAGGTAGGAGCTGAAGCAGAGACCACAGGGGAACTCTTCTTCCTGGCTCTCATTCAGGTTCATATTCAGCTACCTTTCTTTCATAACCCAGACCTACGGCCTAGGGACGCACCACCTACAGTGGGCCAAGCCCTCCAGCATCAATTAGCAATCAAGGAAGTTGCCCACGGACGTGCTCACAGTCCAATCTTTCATATCCTGGACATGAATCCCCTGGTAAAGACTTTTGCCATTCTGTCATTTGTCTCTTCACTTTGATGATTGTTTTCTTTACTGTGCGGAAGCATTTTAAATTTCTTGTAACCTTGTTTGTTAATTCCTGAAGTTATTTCCTGTGCTTATGCTTAAGCATTTAAACCCATGTTTTCTCCTAGCAGTTTCAATTTCAGGTGTTAGAGTTAGGTGTTTGATGTATTCTAAATGGATTTTTTGTGTATGACGAGAAGGACCTGGTTTCGTTATTCTACCTGGGAAGACCCCATTTTTCTAGCAGCATTTGTTAAAGAGGTTCTTATCTCCAGAGTGTAATTGTGACATCTTGCTCAAAAAGTTAGATGGCTGTAACTGTGGGCTTATTTCTAGGTCCTTTATTCTGTTGCTCTACTTGTCTGGTTTTGTGTCGGCATCATGCCATCTTTGTTACTTTGGCTCTGTGATGTAATTTGAGCTCTTGTGCTGCCTGTCACACCTTCAGCCTTGTTCTTTCTTTTTTTTATTTATTTACTTTTTTATTGATGTTTTGTTTATTTCTTTTTTTTTAATTTTATTTATTTTTGAATGTGTATGAATGTACTGTCTGCATGTAGGTTTGTGCACCCGTGTCGTGCAATGCCGCGGAGGTCAGAAGAGGGTCTCGGATTCCCCTGGAACTGGAGTTCTCCTGGAATTGGAGTCACAGACGGTTCTCGGCCGCCATGTGGGTGCTGGGGATCGAACCCTGGTCCTCTGCAAGAGCAGTCGGTGCTCTTAACCGCTAGGCTATCTCTCCAGCCCCGATGTTTTGTTTATTTCGTACATCATTTCTCAATTCAGTTCAGGCATATTCCCCTTTCCCTTCCCCCCACCCCACTCCACCCCAGACCATGCAGTCTGCCATAACTGTCCTGTATCTTTCTCTCAGTCTTTTTTTTTTTTATGCTTAGGAATTCACATTGTCCTCCATTAATTTTACATTACTCTAAAATATGGATACGTATTTTAGAGTAATGTAAAATTACGTATTCTGCACCCGTATACAGTAATACAGAGTTTGAGAATAATTGGTGAGTGGATTTAAGGATTGCTTTAGCTACTCAGGCCCTTTTGAGCTTCCATATGTATTTTAGAATTTTTTTTTTCTAGTTACGTAAAGAATCTCCCTGGGATTCCAATGGCAACTGCGCCAAATCAGTAACTTACTTTTGGTAACAGCCATTTTCATAATACTATTTCTGCTTATCCATGAGCATGGGAAGAGGTCTTTCCACATTTTAGTGCCTCTTCAATTGCTTCAGTGTATTAAAAGTTTTCATTACAGAGGTCTTTCTTCTCTTTAGGCTTATTTCTAGGTCCTTTATTATCTTTGAAGCTATTGCGAATCGGATATTTCCCCTGATTTCTTTTTTGTCAAGTTTGTTACTTATATATAGAAAAACTACTAATTTTTGTACATTGGTTTTGTAGCCTGCTATGTTGCTGAAAGTGTTCATCAGGTCTCAGAGTTTTCTGGTGTAGTCTTTATGATCTTTTCAGTCTAGGATTATGACATTTGCAAGTAGGGATACTTTGACCTCTTCCTTTCCTACTTGTTACCTCTTTTATTTATTTCTCTTATTTTATTTTTCTAGGTAAGACCTTGAACACTGTATTTAAAATAATGCAGAGAATAAGCACTAATATATCGTTCCAGATTTTACAGGACTTATTCTCAAGTTTTCTTTATTTAGTGGGGACATGAACATTAGGACTCTTCCTCCCAACGATTTCTGCCTGTGTTGAGCCTGTACTGGGCAAATGTCCAGAGTTGACTGCAGCTGTCTTCATCATGCAACTAGGGTCTTCTGTTCCTATAACAGGGGCCTCTTTAAACATTCTGCAGGAGGGGAAGGTCTTCCCACTCCCTTGAGACTCCCCAGGCCATAGCCAGGGGTTGCTAATATTACATTTTGTGGTATCTCCCAAGGTTGACTGTGTGAGTATCTCTACTGACGTATGAGGCAAAGAAATCACTGTTTTACCAAAATCTACGACTAGAGCTGAGGTTTGTACAGAGCCATGGGCTTGTCCTGAGATCAAGTAGAACTGCCAGTTTTCCACCCCCAGGGCCACCTGGCTTACCTTTTGGTTGGAACGTGTGCTTTTTTCCCCCATCAGGCTGCTGAGAAGCCGAGCTTGTACTAGCTTGGCTGGCTTCTTGTCAGTTTGCTGCCTGTCTTCTCTTTGACCTTCTCTTCTTCTGGGACTAGCTTTGGGAAGTTCTGAAGCTCTTCCCTTCTTCCTTTATAAATGAGTAGATTCCTTCTTCCTTCCCTCCTTTCCCTCCCTCTCTCCTTCCTTTTCTTTCTTCCTTTTAAAACTGTCATGCATGCGGTATACCTTGTATGTTAAACACGTGTATTATCAGACCACGTTTCCCTGCCCTCCCTTTTGTATCTCCTTGTTTCCTTTGACAATTTCACTGATACCTTTATATATAATATGTGATTTTGTGTAGCTAAATAAAATCCAGGAACCACAACTGAAAGCAAACAGATATTTGTCTTTCTCACACTGGCGTAATTTGATTAATAGGATCATCTCCAATTTTAACCATTTTCTTGCAAATATCAAAACTTCATTCTTTATTATGGCCTAACAGTTCCATTGTAAATATATCAAGCTATTTCCCTTATCCATACCTCCTCTGCTGCTTCTATAACTTAACTAAGGTGAATAGTGCAACAATAAATATTGTCTGCTCTGTTGGCCACCCAGGAAGGTGCTTTATTAGTTGCTTTTCTGTTGCTATGATAAACCACAGCTAAAGGTAATTTATATAAAAAAGTTTATTTGGACTTACAGTTTCAGAGGGAGAGTCCATCATGGTGGGGGAGGAATGGGAGCCGGATTCCTGAGAGACCACATCTTCAGCTGTGAACTGAAGTAGAGAGAGTGAATTTGGAGTGGGATGAGGCAATGAAGCCTCAAAGCCCATTCCCAGTGACACACTTCCTCCAGCAAGGTCACAGCTCCTGAACCACTTCAAATAGTGCCATCAGTTAGGGACCAAGTTTTTAAATATGTGAACCTATAAGGATCATTCTTCATTTTAACAGCACAGTGGCAGAGCTTGGAGTTCAATATTCCTTCCTTAATGGAGACAGAGAAACTTTTGAACATGAAAGCAGCAGATTCACAGAGCCAATTTTGAGACAATAGTTGGAGAAGTTTGAAGAAATCATATGGTATTTGTTATTTCTCTTTTATAATAATCTGAATAAACCTAAGAATAAGCACGGCTCATTTAGCTCAGTCATGCTTAAGTCATCTTCTTCTCCTTTGCTTCTGAAACATATGGCAGCCATCACAGCCATCACAGCACATCACATAATATGATAGGACCGTTTCAAAAGGGCCAGTCTCTCAAGCTGAAGTCAAGGTATAGGGACTCTTTGGATTAATTAATTAGGGACAAAGATCACAAGACTAGCTGCTGTCAAGAGCAAACACGCACACAGAGAAAGATCCTTTGGGGATTATTAATATTTTCTCATTTATCAGAAATTTGAAGTAAAATTGGATAGTTTTTTGTCATCATGAAATATGAGAAAGTTTTAATGCAAATGAGACATTATTTTTAAAATTAATGTGTTAAACTAAATATATGCAGCTCTCTGCTGAGTCCTATGTTGAATATGATTAAAAAAACTGGAAGTATTATATTCCTGATCTTCAAGGAGGTCATACTTCATTGTGACAGACTCACATATAATCAACTTCTGTGCTAGGTAGGATCTGGACAGGAGAACTCAGCACTTAAGGAGATTCACAGTATTGCATAAAGAATGAATTATGCCATGCCCTGGAAGAATGTTTTATGGTCTGTTTGTTACTGTCATGTTTAATCTCATCATATCCTGCTCTATTAAGAGTGCACAGGCTTGAAGATGCTCATATGTTCAGTGGTTAGAGCACTTGCTGATCTTCCGAGTATACAGATTCGATTTCTAGCAACCACATGTGGCTTACAGTCATCTGTAACATCAGTTACATGAGATCTGATTCTCTCTTCTGGACTCTGCTGGTACTGCATGCATGTTACACACATACACACATGCAGACAAAATGTACAGATAAAATAAAAATATATAAATCACAATAGACATGAATATTCCAAATTGATTAGTTAAAAGATGCTAGATGCTAGTTATCAATTAGATAAAATCCAAATCAGTCATACACTGAGAAACATGCCTCAAAGAAAAATAAGATGAAGGGTTGAAATGGAAAGGGATTCTCTAGAAAAATGCTCAAATGAATAGCTATATTAATGTGAGGGGGAAAAAGTCTCATAATATGTGTATAAAGGGGTACTATCTAGTTAAAAACATTTAAATTTACCAGAAATACAACAGTTCTAACTACATATTGTTAAGAGAATACCTTCAAAGTCTATAAACTAAAAACAAAAACATCCAGAAAAATTAAAAATATATCATAGTCAGGGATATATATATATATATATATATATGCACAAAAATTTTCCCAAAGAAACAGAAGAATTGACAAATCCCATTATAAAGCAGTAAATAGAATTTTGATACAGCGGTACATACCTGTAGTTCCATGACCTGGGAGGCAGAAGCAGAGGGATCATGAGATGTAACTCAGCCTGAGCTACCTATTGAGAAAAAAAAGTAAAAATAAAAAAACACTAGAGGCAAAGGTATAATGGAAAAGCAATCACAGCACATTTACTTAATCAAATACACAACAGTGGAAATGACTGAATTAATGACTGTGTTTAACAAAATCTGACCCTTATTAATATCATTATTATTAATAATAATTTTTGAAGGACTGGAGAGATGGCTCAGCTGTTAAGAGCACTGACTGCTCTTGCAGAGGACCTGGGTTCGATTCCCAGCACCTACATGCCAGCTAAGAACAGTCTTAGGCTAGGCGCGGTAGCACCTTTAATCTCAGCACTAGGGAGGGAGAGGCAGGCAAATCTCTGTGAGTTCAAGGCCAGCCTGGTCTACATACCCAGCTCCGGGCCAGCTGGGACTAAAGGGAGACCCTGTCTCAAAAACAAAAAGAAAAAAGAAATGTAATAATTTTTTGAGACAGGATTTCACTCTCTAGCCCAGGTTTGCCTACAACTCATAATTTTCCTTAGCCTTCCAAATGTGACCTTTAGAACTTTCATATTAACTGAACAAAAGTGAGAAAAGACTACAGACATTATGATATTATTTATAAATCTAAGATGTAAGCAACCTGAGAATATTGCCTAGTGATCGATATATTTGACAGAGGTAAATATATTAAAAACAGTAGATAACATGTCATAGCAATTTTTGAAAGTATTTTTGTTACCAGGAGTTTTAGTTTCTCAACTGGTAAAGCTCGACGGATTTATTTAAAGTTTGGTGAGAACTGAAGAAAGTAGTTCTTAGATTATCCCTGCACCTTTCCTTGGAACCCTTGGAGAATCCTATAGCAATGTTATAGATGTGCAAAAAGGTGCACTCATAGTCAATGGATATTCACATCTTGGCTTACCTGTAAGGTAGTCTGACAAAATCTTGTAGGTCATTTTCTTCTGAGTTGAAACACTTCTTCCAGGAGTGTCCTAGTTTGTCTTCCATTGCTGTGACAAAACACTCTGACCAATACCAACTTGGGGAGGAAAGGGTTTATTCAGCTTAAATCTCCTGGGTCACAGTTCATCACTCAGGGATCCCAAGGTAGGAACTCAGGGCAGGAACCTGGAGGCAGGAGCTGAAGCACAGGCTATGGAGGAATGCTGTTCACTGGCTTGCTCCCCTGGCTCATGCCCAGCCTGCCTTCTTATACCGTACACAACCACCTGCCCAGGGTGGCACCACTCATTGAGGGCTGGGCCCTCCCACACTGCTCGACCATCAAGACAATACTCCACAGATGTGGCCACAGGCCAATCCAATGGAGCCAATTCCCCAGTTGAGGCTCCCTCAACCCAGGTGTGTCAAGTTGACACTAAAGCTATCCAGCACAAGGAGGAAGGGGAGGCTCATGAAGGACTTGGGATGCTGTGCCATCCATCACTGGATGGCATGAAAAATTCCTGAAACCTGCTTGTTCCTGGAAGGAATATCACAAGGAGAAACAGGTAGGTGAGAAAGAAGACATTCAATTAGTGCTAGGTAGGGCTGCCTAGGATCCCTTCTCTAATCTCTTGGATTTGATGCTGTTAGAAGGCTGGTACACGTGGCAATGCTTTGATTATGACAATTAGTGTTAGGTAAGGCTGCCTAGGATCCCTTCTCTAATCTCTTGGTTTTGATGCTATTAGAAGGCTGGTACACGTAGCAATGCTTTGATTATGACAATTTTCTCCTCCTCCTCTCCGGACAATTTTTTGAAGATCCGGCTGGTTAACCGTCTTCTGCTTTGGTTTGGTTTTGATTATCTATCTTTTTTTGGATAACCCTTTTCTCATTTGCTCTGACCCTGCATTGAAGAAACAAGTAGTCATGGAGACAGTATCAAAGACCTGTTTTCCTGGCCACATTTAAGTGTCTAATAGGTAAAAAGAAGTGTTCTTAGGCTGGGTTTACCTACAGCATTTTCTTAAGCTTTGAAGAACCTTTGAATCTGGGATGGGAAGACTCCCCTCTTCTCTGCACTCGGAAGAAGTGACTCCTCTTCTGTTTTCAAAAGCAATGAAGGACAGCTGGGGCTAGAGGGAGACCCTGTCTTGAAAAGACCAAAAAAAAAAAAAAAAAAAAGCAATGAATAAAATATCATAGTGACTTTTGAACGTACTTTTATTACTGTGCATATGGGTCCATAAACCCATTCCAAATCAGTTTGATTCTGGATCCATTTATACCTTTTGTTGTTTTGGGATTTTGGACAGGTTGACGAGTGGAAACTTTTCCTTATTTAAAGTCAGATTTAAATTCTGCCTCTAGTGGTGCCTGTTAAGTATATAAATTCCAATTAAAAGAGGTAATATGTTTTATTTACCTTTTAATTATTTTATTTTATGTGTACAAGTATATGGCTTGCATGTAGGTAGGTGCACCTGTGTCGTGCAATGTCCACGGAGGCTGGAAGACGGTATCTGATCCCCTGAAACTGGAGTTACAGATGGTTGTTAGCCACCATGCGGGTGCTGGGAATTGAACCCAGGTCCTCTACAAGAGCAGTCAGGGATCTTAAACGCTGAGCCATATCTCCAGCCCTTGTTAACTTTTTTTAATAGAATATCAACAGATAGAGGCTATACAGCTTTATAAGGGAATTACAAACCGAACCAAAGAAGGCTTAGCAAGTTAGGAAAAAGTCTAGTTATTTTCTGTATATCTAACATGTCAGGCATCTCTGAGTCATCAATGTGTGATCCATCTGGATGTTAGAGTGATATTTCTTGGAAGGTGAGATGCTTGGTTGCATCTAATTATTTGTGCTAGAATATGATGGTCATGAAAGAAATTAGGAATGCGCATGTCCCAAAAGACTATTAGTTTAACCATTAGGAACATGTACATGTCCCAAAATACTATTAGTTTAACCATTGGGAACATGCACATGTCCCAAAAGACTATTAGTTTAACCATTGGGAACATGTGCATGTCCCAAAAGACTATTAGTTTAACCATTAGTAACATGCGCATGTCCCAAAAGACTATTAGTTTAACACTTTTATTTTTTGTGACAGCGGCCTAGTAAGGCATTTTTCAACTTTGTATTATAAAGGACATATTCCTTGAAGTATCACAGACACATGAAGGAACCACCAACTCAGTTATATAGAGTTTTGTTTTTGAAGCAGGATTTAGAATCTTTAAAGGTTTTTAGATCTCTCAACAGTTTCTGAAGATGTTATCAATGAACATTAATAGACTTCTTATCTGACATACAAGTTCACCCCAAACTATAAAGAGGTCATTAAAAATATTTCAACTTTAACAGAAATTTAAATGAGCCTTGATTTCTCTTAAAAGCCTGATGAAAGTAATAGGAAACATAAAACCTTAAATTCTTTTAATGTACTAAAATCTCAGAAAATCCAATTGATTTATATGTAAAGCATTAGAAAACCTTATCAGGTGGTTCCAGCCCACCTGATTATATGTAAATATTTATATAACTTATCTTTAGTAGGCCTTTTGTGACAGTGTTAAAATTTCATACTATATCTGGAGTTTTAGTATAATCCTTAGATTAATATAAGAAGCTATCTTCAAAATTAGAAGCCATGTACATAGTATCAGTGTCCTGTCAGTCATGGTTTCCCTGTTTAAAGACTTAAGATGAGGAAAGGAAAGCTGTAAAGTAGACCTTTTGTTTAAGAATTGTCTTTTTTTNGCATGACACAGGTGCATTTACATGCATGCAGGCAATACATTCCTACACATAAAATATAAATAATAAGTAAAATATTTTGTTTTTGTTTTTGTTTTTGAGACAGGGTCCTCCTGTAGCCCCAGCTCACCTGGAACTTACTACATAGCCTAGGCTGGTATCAATCTCACAAAGATCCACTTGTATTTTCCTCCCAAGTCTTGGGATTGAAGGCATGTACTACCACACCTGGCTTAAGAATTATGTTATGATTTAAGACGGCCGGGCGTGGTGATGCACGCCTTTAATCCTAGCACTTGGGAGGCACTTGGGAGGCAGAGGCAGGTGGATCTCTGTGAGTTCAAGGCCAGCTTGGTCTACAGAGTGAGTTCCAGGACAGCTGGGGCTACAGGGAGACCCTGTCTCAAAAAGACAAAAAAACAAAAACAAAAAAACAAAACAAAACAAAAAAACAAAAACAAAAAACAAAAAACAAAGAATTATATTATGATTTAAATAACAATTATAAAATTATTTAGAATTTTAGTTCCTGTCTAAATTTGGTGAGTAGCCTTATTGATAGCTTTTAAAATATTCTTTGGATAATTAGCATCTTCATAAATTTGCATATGTAGTTCAAAGAAATTATGGATACTACTTATAAGGGTAAGCATTGTGTATTCACTAAAATCCTAACATATCTGGGGTGTGAAAAGTCCAAAGTATTTGTCTCTATATCTTCTTAGCTAATACCTAATGGTTATCTGACTGCAGGGAGATTTTTGTCATATACAAATTATTTACATTTGTAACAACGCATGCCTGAAAACCATAAAAAATGAACAAAATTTCTTTTTAAAAAGTATTTTTAGGGTGTGTGTATATGTGATCATCCATGTGTCTCTGTATATGCAGAGGCTGGAGTGCAACCTTAGATGACTTCTTCAGGCATTCCTTTTGTTTTAGAAGACAGAAGCTCACTGGCCTGGAGCCCAGCAGTTCATCAAGGCTGGCCAGACAGCAAGCCCCTGGCATCTCTGCCTCCCCAGTGCTGGGGTCACAATCACATCATCCTGTCCAGTACTTTTACATGGATTTTGAAGACTTGAACTAGGTCCTCATGTTAGCAAATACTTTATTGACTAAGCCATCTTCCTAGCACTCGACAAAATTTCTAATGACATTTTCATCATACTACAACTTTTGGAGACCTATTTACATAATACTGTATAGTATTTATAACAGATCGATGTATAACCTGCAGTACATATGGCATGAACATTTTCTTTTTTAAAATTTATTTATATATGTATATATATATATTTTTTCCAGACCCTCTAGTTGTTTCTTTATTTTATTTTTTTACATAAATTTATTTTTATTATTATTTTTTTCAAATCTAGACCCGTGTCCCCCCCATGCCCCCACCGCACCAGAGCTCATGCATTCTGCTAAACATGCTTTTCATCTCTTTCTCAGTCTTTCTCAATATTCTCCATGAGGAAGTTGACTCTTTTGAGCAGAAGTTCACTGTTTCAGTCAGTTCTTCGATGCAGTCCTTTCTGTTGGTGGTGTTGTTTCCAATATGCATCACTCCCAACTGCTTTGGACAAAAGCTCAAGGGGCCCTGCACAAGAAATACTGACACTAGGTAATTGGCACTAGCATCCAAAGATGAGGGATACCATTCATCCTTTGTTTTTCTGGGACTGTGTTACTTCACTCAGCATGATGTCTTCTAGCTCCAGCCATTTTTCTGCAAAGCTCATGATATCATCTTTCTTTACTGCTTCATAGAACTCCATTGTGTAGATGTACCACATTTTCTCTATCCACTCATCAGTTGAGGTGCATTTGGGTTGGTTCTAGCTCCTTGCTCTTGTGAAGAGAGCTGAAATAAACATGGCCGTGCATGTTTCTCTGTGGTGGGGTGAGTCTTGAGGGTACATGCCTAGGAGTGGTATGGTTGGGTCGGGTGGCAAGTTCATTCCAAGTCTTCCAAGGGTTCTCCACACTGCTTTCCATAGTGGCTGTATGAGTTTACATTCCCACCAGCAGTGGATGAGTGCTCCCCTTTCCCCACAACCTCTCCAGCACTTGGTGTCATTTGTATTCTTGATCCTAGCCAGTCTTATTGGAGCAAGATGATATCTTAAAGTGGTTTTGATTTGCATTTCCTTAATGATTAGTGATGTTGAACACTTCTTAAGGTGTTTCTCAGCCATCTCTAATTCCTCACTTGTGAAGTCTCTGTTCAGCTCTTTGCTCCATCTATTGAGTGGGTCATTTGTTTTCTTTCTTCTTTGTTTTTTGAGTAGTTTATATATTCTGGAAATCAATGCTTTGTCAGATGTTTCTGCAGTGAAGGTTTCCTCCCACTCTGTGGGATTTCTCTTCACTTCCTTGATTGTTTCTTTTGATGTACAGAAGCTTTTGAGTTTAATGAGGTCCCATTTGTCAATTGTCGACCTTAATTCTTGTGCAGCTGCTGTCTGATTTAGGAAGTCTTTTCCTACGCCTATGTCTTGTAGTCTGCTGCCAACTTTTTCTTCTATCACCTTCAGAGTTTGGGGTTTCACGTTGAGGTCTTTAATCCATCTGGAGTTGACTTTTGTACAGGGCGAGAGGTAGGGGTTTAATTTCATTCTTCTACAAGTGGTGATCCAGTTTTGCCAACACCACTTGCTGAAGATGCTGTCTTTTCTCCATTGTGGTTTCTTGGCCCCCTTGTCAAATATGAGATGGCTGAAATT
>VZQC01009117.1:2110024-2173999 GCA_009823505.1 Rhizomys pruinosus
GGAGAGAGAGAGAGAGAGAGAGAGAGAGAGAGAGAGAGAGAGAGAGAGAGAGAGACTAGAGACTGCAAGGCTTATTGAACTCTCTAAGCCTACCCCCAGTGACATACTTCCTCCAGCATTGCCACACCTTCTAAGACCTCCCAAAACCATGCCACCAACTGGGGACAAAAGGTCTGAATACTAGAAGCATTTGGGGGACATTTTCATTCAAACCACCACATATGTCAAATTAGATATTAAATTCATTAAAAAATTATTTGCTATTATGCCTGTATGTGTGAAAGAGCACCCATGTCATGCAGTGCTGGTGAGGACAGAAGAGGGGTCATATCCCCTTGAACTAGAGTTACAGATGGTTGTTTGCTGCCATGTGGGTGTTGAGATTTGAACCTGCATCTTCTGCAAGAACAGCCAGTATTCTGAACTGTTGAGCCATTTCTTCAGCCCCAAATTATCTAATATTATAACATTATTTACTGCAAAAGCATGATACTGACAATTAACTAATGGAGAGTAGTACAAATAAACGTTATTCCCATAGATTAGGACATCCCTCAACACTCAACAGAGAAGGCTGTTCTTGCAGCAGATGATGATGAACATAGAAATGCACAACTGATCAGTGCTCAGAGAATAAGAGACTGTGGAGCTTAATCTTAACTGGGATACTCATCTCATCCTCTCCTCCCAAGGCTCAGGGATCATTGTGGAAGAGGGGGTGGAAAGAATGTGAGAGCCAGAGGAGGTGGATGTGTTGTCAGGATATCGCAGGGTAGTTGCATGTCGGAAACCACAGTGCTTATGACAGCATTCACAAGGCCTGTGCAAGCCCAAGCCAGGCACAAAAACAACCACCACCACCACCACCACCACCACCACCACCACCACCACCACAACAACAACAACAGCAACCAACCAACCGAGTATGGATGGGGAGGGTGAATAAGAAGTTCCCGCCTTAGCTAAGAATCTATGGGTAACTGATAGATTTGGGAAGAGGGAGAATTGGTTTTCCTTACTGGAGTATTGGTGGGTAAGTTGACCAGACTTCAAGGGGTAGACCCACACCAAAGTGCATTTCGGGAATATATATTAGACTCAGTAGGCCTTAAAAATACAAATGGTGATAGGGAATACGAAGTCGAGGGCCAGAGGTAGTGAGATGGTGATGGAGAAGGAGAAGGGATCCGGATGTGATTGAAGTACATCGTATATAAAATTCTCACCTAAATAAAAACATTAAAAAAAACTGCCCATCTTAAGATTGACAAAATACATGAATATTTTATATAGAGCAAAGTCCAGAAACTGAAAAATCAACTCTGCATATAAGGTCAGTCTTTTATTTTTCATCTCTTAGATTCATGTTTTAAGTTTTTTCCCAGCAAAAAGAAGTTAATTTTTTTCTGAGCATATAAGAAACTCACAATTTAATCACTCTTTAAATGTAAGGCACTAGTTATCTCTCTTATTGGTAAGATCTCACAGTATGGTCTTTTTGCCTATTAATACAGAGTTATATAAATGCTTACCCCGATCTTGTATGTTATTGGTTCTAGGGAGTTGGCATCTTTTATAATCCCATAATGAAAATGAAATGTATAAAAAATAAAGATCTTTGACAAATATATACAGTCAAGATTTTGTGTATTATAGACATAATTTAAACCTCATATTTAATAATTTAACATATGTTAATATGTTAATTTAATTTAACATATTTAATAATGTAACAGATTCCAGGAAATTAAACTCATAGCAATCATCTAATAAAATGACCTTCAATGTCTATCATAGAGGTATTGACTGCATTTCTATGTTTTGGTATTAAGACATGTCTTATCAAACTCATGATTACCGGCCTCCATACAAGAAGAAAATGGCACAGAGCAGCCATTTGGATTCTTCATATATCAGTTTTCAAATATGTTGAAGATAATGCATTTTGATCATCAAAACA
Organism: Rhizomys pruinosus; assembly: GCA_009823505.1. Classification (NCBI taxonomy): domain Eukaryota; kingdom Metazoa; phylum Chordata; class Mammalia; order Rodentia; family Spalacidae; genus Rhizomys; species Rhizomys pruinosus. Next base: position 2,111,985 of record VZQC01009117.1, read on the forward strand.
TTTTATTCTGTCTTGTTTTCTCCTATCCTTGATTATTCAGAGAAAAATAAATACATTCTATTTTTTCATATCAGTTGTTTAGAAAAAATCCTTATCAAAAGCTACGTACACAATTTTATAAGTTTTTTTAAGACTTGATGAATATTGCTTTATATAGACTGCATATTCAGTGAAGCTTTTAAAATGCTATTGTCTTTCTTAAAATTTTTTATTTCATTTATTTCTGTATGTGTATGAATGTACTGTCTGCATGCAGGTCTGTGCACCCGTGTCATGCAATGCCGCGGAGGTCAGAAGAGGGTCTCGGATTCCCCTGGAGCTGGAGTTCTGGAATTGGAGTCTCAGACGGTTCTCGGCCGCCATGTGGGTGCTGGGGATCGAACCCGGGTCCTCTGTAAGAGCAGTCGGTGCTCTTAACCGCTAGGCCATCTCTCCAGCCCCGTCTTTCTTAAATACTGGTTTCAAAATATCAGATGTCTTGACCCGAGGAGATGGGTAAGTAGGTAAAGCGTGTTTGTGAAACCTGAGATTAACTGCCCAGAACCAATGTAAAAGCCGTACATGTAGCAAGGATATCTGCAATTCCAGTGTTCCTTGGAGGAGATGGGAGACAGACGGAGATCCCTGGAAACTGACAGACCAACTGCCCCAGTGGGTGCAGTGGAACAAATAACAAAGACATCCTGCCTCAAATAATAACAGCAAAGTCCGACATTGAAGGTGGATCTCTGACCTTCACATATGTACATGCATTCACGTCAAACACACACACACACACACACACACACACACACACACACACACACACACAGGCTGGATATTTCTTAATGGTGCATTTAAAGCATTTTGATGTTCTATGGAACACAGTAAATTCAAATATGTTATTCAAATAATTTTTTAAAGTTAAGAATATCTTACAAGGCAAAGTGTTATAGATTTTTCAGGTGTATAAGAGATAAATTCATCAGGCGTGGTAGCACACGCTTTTAATCCCAGCACTCGGGAGGCAGAGGCAGGCAGATCTCTGTGAGTTCAAGGCCAGTCTGGTCTACATACTGAGTTCCAGGCCAGCTGGGAATAAAGAAAGACCCTGTCTCAAAATACCAAAAAATAAAAATAAAAATAGATAAATTTAAATTATATTTATTGCAGAGCATATAATTTAAGGTTTTCTGCCTCTCTTCCAGAAACAAGGGTTTAGGGTTTTAATGATCCTTATTTTTCCTTTCACCTTCAAGTTCTAAAATTAACATTTGAAAATGCCACTAGACCAACAGAAAATCTTGAGAATCCCACATTTCAATTAGGCCTTTTTGAGATAAAGACCTTAAACAGACAGCTTTTCAAGTAATGATACCTATACATTAATCATCCTAAAATGCTCACACACAAATATATTTTTAATCAGCTACGCAAAGAACAATTTTAACATGTAATGAGTTAAAAAATAAAAAAATAAAGTGGCCACAAGTAAATTAGTGAGTTCAAGGCACAGACACACACAATAACTCCCAAAGTAGTTGCATCTCAGAGTGAACCCTTAAACTGTAAAAGGATTAGTCAGCTATAATTCTTTCCTGAAGCCAGCCATGATAGCAGATTTAGTATCTCCTATGCACACCAAAATTACAGTGGAGGTCTCCAAAAATTTATTTAAATTAAAATGCAAGTAGACAAGTTTCTTCAGAATATTACCCCTTTGTTCCTTTATTTCACAACAGTGGAGGTGTGATGGTGTCCACTGCCTAGTAACTCCATTTCGTTTTAGTGACTCCATCTTAATGGCTGAACCCTGGCCTAGAACAAGTCCGGGAAGAGCCAGTTAGTTATCTCCATCTTTGGAATCCCCTCTCCATGACGTCTTGTGACCACCTAACTATCTACCATTTTTGTCAATATTTTACAGTTGCCTACAGCCTGTCCACTTCTTACAGTTTTTATAATCCTGCAGCAGGCAGAAACTGAGATTTTTATTGTCTGAGGATTGAACCTGGGTTCTCTGCAAGAGCAGTTGGTGCTCTTAACCGCTAGGCCATCTCTCCAGCCCCTGTCTACCTTTCTTATAGCAGTGTTGCAATTTTATAGCCGAATTGAAACAAAAGCCAGGAGGTAAACCTAGGTTGATTTTCCTCTGAGATAACCTGTGAGAACCATCTGCAACCTCTTCCAAAGAGACGGGCTCCTCCTTCACAAGGGCTTTAGCTTTTTTCTTCCTCAATATGGGATTTGGGGGAAGATTTTAGGGTCCATCAATTTTAGGGTCGCTGTTTTCATTTGTCAGTTTCTCATTCAGTTCCACACACCTATATCATTTTGCCTAGAAATTCACTGCTAGGTATTTACACAAAAGTAATGTGAACACCTGTTCTAAATACTCATAGCAGGTTTACTTGTGGTAGCTCTAAATGGAAACAACTCAAATCTCAGTCACCAGATGGAGAAAAATTAGGGTACCCAAGCACAATGACATATTACAAAGAAAAGGACAATAGCATGGGTTAATGTTAAGGTCCTTTTGTTGTGAAAGAAGTTGATAGAAAAGCCTAGGGGCTGTAAATTTCATTTGGATGATACTGAGCAAAGGCTAAACATAATTTCAGAAAGTAGTTGAAGGTTTAGCAGAGGCCAGAGGGTCAGGAAGAGAAGAAGAGCAAAGAGAGGAGGGTAGGCCTTGGCCTGTGGCAAATTTTAAAAGACTGACTCATATTACTTTGTGGCTATATATAATTTTTATATTTATATTTATCTTCTAACAGATGTGAAGTGATATCTAATTGTGATTTGTTTTCACATTCACTGATTTACCTATTTGTGTGTGTTGCTGGCCATGACGCACACAATGCACATGCCACAGCATGCACGTGACGTCAGAGGACAACCTTATAGGGGCTCCATTCCCTTCCCAGGGACTGCATTCAGGTGGCCAGGCTTGGTGGCAGGTGCCTTGGCTTGCTTAGCCATCTCAAAGGCCCTGACTGTAGACTTGGGTTTCCTTGGTGATTTGTGATGGAGTGTGTTTATTTCTTATACTTCTAGTCATTTGTATATTAAATTCCTATAGATACATTATGTTAGATGAAGAGACCTGGGTTCTCAACACATTTAAAAGCCTATTTTTGATCCATTTAAAAAGAAATTTTCAGGAAGACAGAGGCATGGTCTTACTTTGGTGGCCTTCAGGAGTCCTTTAGCAGCCAATTAGGAAGACCATGGGTTGCTGTTAGAAGCACCCAGCCCTGCTCTTTAAGGAAGGGATGGTGGCATGTCTGACTCACATGCACCCCAAGGCTTCCTCAGGCCTCCAGGGAGAAGAAGTGTAGCAATTCTTAGGAACATACTAGTGGACCTTTTGTTACCTAAGGCATTATCGATGTCAGCATGTTTCACTTTTCTGATTTCGGCATACACAAGGAAGGAAACCACAGTTTCACCATGTCCAGCAACAATGATTTCACTCTGTCTGTCTGCAGAACCAAGAAATGCAGTTCTGACAAACACACATAGTTTAAATCCTGTAACGAGTCTTGGCCTGTTTCCCAGGAACAAGCTGCTTATAGATGTGTGAGCAGGGGTGTGTGGAAGAAAATACTTCTTCAGAGTCTAGGACTTGAGTTTTCTGAGTTAGATCTTCAATTTATCATTAATACTTCCTTTTTGTGTCATCTCATAGAGACCTCGCATCTCTTGGGCAGATGTCAGTGCCCTCTACATATTCAACTCAATGAGAATCTAGCGACATAGATGTGACTCTGGCAATTATCAAAAAGCTACACATTATTTCATCTGCATCTAATTTGCCTTGTCTGGTTACAGCTTTCTCATAGCCTGACTTTGCTAATTTTGGAGAGTGGACTTGAGGGTTGCCTCTGTAGCTAGATTAGATTATAGTTAATGTCCTTGAAATACTGAGATTCCATAATTCCGTGGCTTGATACTTAATCCTCTACTCACTCAAAATATATTTCAATTTTTCCTCCCTCTCTCCTTCCCTTCTTTCCTTCCTTCACTTCCTCCCTCCCTCCCTTCCTTCCTTCTTCCTCCCTCCCTCCCTCCCTTCCTTCTTCCTCCCTCCCTTCCCTCCTTCCCTTCTTCCTTCCCTCCCTCCCTCCCTTCCTTCCCTCCATCCCTCCCTTCCTTCCTTCCTTCCTTCCTTCCCTTCTTCCTTCCCTCCCTTCTTTCCTTCCTTCCTTCCTTCTTTCCTTCCTTCCTTCCTTTCTTCCTCCCTCCCTCCCTCCCTCCCTCCCTCCCTCCCTTTCTTTTGTCCAACAGTAAATAAGAACAAAGAATCATTATAATTTGCCTGGGTGTATTTAGTTCGGTGGCATAATAATAAAATTATTATAGATTTTTCATGTAAAAATTAGGATTTAGAGAGTCCAGGACATATGTAGTATGGGAATCAGGCTATTTTGAGACTTCTACAATGCTGTCTTTAGGGAATATTGTTCATTTTCATTCCCAATATCTACAGTGCACCTCTAATCATTACAAACATGCTTTAGGTAAGAAGAGAGAGAGAGAGAGAGAGAGAGAGAGAGAGAGAGAGAGAGAGAGAGAGAGACCCTTAAGTACATCATGTAAGGTACTGACCTCATCTCACCATTCCACTGATTGAATTACATGGACAGGAATGGCTGGACATTTCCACTGATCACAACTGGCTGCAGAGGTCAGAAAGATTACCATTTTGCACCTCTCCTAGCTGAGTAGGCATGTATCCATGTGCTCAGCTTAAACTGAAGATATCTACTATTGTGAAAAGATAAAATACTTACTGAAATAATTCAGACATGTTGTACACAGGCAAAGTATCCCAGAGTTCATTTTTTAGAGTAAGACAGATGTGTTTTTCTTATGTCAATTAAAATTTGATTCAGTAGAGATGAGTGACATTCCTATTTTGAACTGTACCTGAACTTCAGTGCTTATGCACCTCAAACTTAGCTTTACAAGGATACTGTAGTGTTGTCAGTTACCACTTGTGAGATGTTAGCACAATAATCTCTATGAGCTTCATTTCTTCACCCAAAAATACCTAGAGCAATATGTAACTGCAGATATATTGTTATACTTTAATGGCATAATTTATAAAAAATAATATAAAATTGAGCATATGGTAAATACTTAAGCTAGTTAAATTTTTCTTTTTAATTCCTATGTACTATAAAAATAAGTCATAGTCCCTTCACTAGACATAAGACAATGCCAGTTGTACTAGAGAGATGAAACACCGTATGTAATAAATCAAAGGCAATTTTAATTCTTGTTTGATTATATGATCTTGAGTTAAGTCATTTTTCTTGATTCTGAATTTTTAAGGAGTTAAAAATGTTAACAATTACATAATACATGCCAGGGTTTCATGAATATCAAATGATAAAATGTATATTATATTCTTGGGAAGTTTGTACACACTGCTTTAATATGAGTTATAGGTATAACTAGTGCTAGTGCACCCCCAAATCTGCACCTCCACAGTTGTGCCAAGATCCTTATAATCTGTTTAATAATTCTTTACCATGCATTTTGTTAATCTCCATTCATCATGGGGAAAAGGAAGTATAGACTTTCAGCATCATAGCACATTCTTTCTAGGATCTAAGAATTCAGCTTGGTAAATTTACCCAAAAGTAATATTTATAAAACATACTTTATGGTTCTTATAATGGAGCATTTCAGTACATGGGAGAGGTGTGCTGGGAAATGTTTTTTTAATTTAGTCAAATCACAGAGAATGTGGCAGAATAGTGGAAGTCAGGTCTGGAGGCTGGGCGAGAGACAATGCAGAGTGTGAACTGTCCTGGTGAAAGCAATATTTAATGTGAGGACATGGAAGGTCTTTATGGATAGATAAGCTGTGACTTAGAAAGGGTGGAAAGATGATTAAAGGGAGGAAAAAAAAAGCAGGGAGATGACTAAGAAGCTATTTTAACATTTTGTTACAGACCTGAGTAGGGCATTTGGTCATCAGAATACTACACGGTGAGTCTGTGTCTAGGAACGCTAACGTGCATTATTAAGCAGGGTATTCAGGAGGAAACTGTTTATAGGCCATTTTCAGATGCGTCCTCATACTAAAGGAGGGCACCAGGCCAGGTCACAGTGAGCCCCTGGTGCCCAAGTTTCCTGATTAAGGTCCTTGCCATGGGATCCCCACTTGTAACTTACCTCTTATTTTTTTCTTGGTTGCTTCAAGCTCATCTACCATTTTGTCATATTTTGCTCCCTTGAACTTTGTCCTCTTTGTTGCAAATAAATGTTTGCTATTGTTCTGTGAATGTGATTAGGCCAACAAATCAGAAGATTATCATTGAAGTGATACTCTGTTGTCCAGGGTTTTGGGAGGGGATGGGTATTACATCATGCAGCCCATACACAGAGATGCTGGGTCAGTTTGGAGCCAGAGAGTTAAGAGGAAAATGTCAGTAATAGCCTTTATCATTGTTTAAGAAATTGATGGTGCTTTTGTGCCGGACCCGGGCGCTGGGCCAGAGGGTCCCGAGAGGCCGGACAGGGCCAGAGCGGCTGCACCTTTGGGGTGGCTACCCAGAAGTCACCTGGGCAAGTAGCTTTGGAGCTGGGATATTCCCGGGCCTGAGGCCTTTTGTGCAGGACCCGGGCACTGGTCCAGAGGGTCCCAAGAGGTGGGACAGGGCCAGAGCGGCTGCACCTTTGGGGTGGCTACCCAGAAGTCACCTGGGCAAGTAGCTTTGGAGCTGGGTTATTCCTGGGCCTGAGGCCTTTTGTGCAGGACCCGGGCGCTGGGCCAGAGGGTCCCGAGAGGCGGGACAGGGCCAGCACGGCTACACCTTTGGGCAGGCTGCCGGGGCATGGGCTAGATCAAGAATATCATCCCCACCCCCCGCCATCGGTGAGAATCCAAGTGGACTCCTTTTTTCTTGGAGAACCTTCAGAAAAAGAGGAGAAGAGTGCTTTGGCTTCCAATATCCAATATAGCAACAAAATTCAAAAGTAGACAAGTCCATACTCCATAAACAAGGAGGAGGAAAGGGAACAACAAAAAAAAGACATCTGAAGGAGGAAAGCAAAACCATCCGCTATCTGTGATCTAAACCACAAAAGGGAAGCCCACATGCCAGGGACACGACGAAGGGACAACATGGGAAAGGCACAGGATAATCCTGCACCAAGCTCTACCAAACCTGTAGGAGATAGCTACAATGGGAACCCCTTGGAGGAGAACCAAGGAACAGATCTTAGAGGAATAATTGCAGACCTATTCAGAGAAACTAAAGAACATAAAGAGGAATTCAGAGAACTAAAGAGAGAGAATGAAAAACTCAAAAAGGACCTAGAGGGATACAATGACAAACATCAGAAAGAACTAAAGGAACAGATTGACAAACTCCGGAAAGAACTAGAGGGAGAAAAAAATAAAGAATATAGAGAACTAAAGAGAGAGAATGAAAAACTCAAAAAGGACCTAGAGGGATACAATGACAAACTTCAGAAAGAACTAAAGGAACAGACCAACAAACTCCAGAAAGAACTAGAGGGAGAAAAAAACAAACTCCGAAAGGAAGTAGAAACACTGAAAAAGGAAGCCAACCAACGAAGTAAGGAGCACCAAGAAGAGATTGAGAAGCACCAAGAAGAGATTGAGGAGCTCAAAAAGGAAATGGAAGTACTAAAAAAAACACAGGATGAAATGAAAAAGGAATTAGAACACACATTCAATCAAGAAGAAAGGAAAGGAAAAAGCCTCAGAAGTAGAATGGAGGAAGCAGAACAAAGAATATCAGATCTGGAAGATAACACAGAGCAATTAAAAAGCTCAAATAAAGACTATGAAAAATTTAAAAATACACAAACGTGGAACAACCAGGAAATATGGGACACTATGAAAAGGTCAAACGTCCGTATCATAGGAATAGAGGAAGGAGAAGAATCTCAAGAGAATAGTATTGATCAGATCTTCAACAGAATAATAGATGAAAACTTCCCCAAACTAAAAATAGACAAACCCATTCAAATACAAGAAGCACATAGGACCCCAAACAGACAAGATCAGAAAAGAAACACCCCACGCCATATTATAGTTAAAATGCTAGATGCCCAAAATAAAGACAAAATTCTGAGGGCTACAAAAGAAAAACAAGTCACATACAAAGGGAAACCCATCAGAATTACAACTGACTTCTCGCCTCAAACCATGAAAGCAAGAAGAACATGGAGCAAAGCATTCCCAGTGTTAAGGGACTACGGATGCCAACCCAGAATACTTTACCCAGCAAAAATGTCGACTATACTTGAAGGAGAGAGAAAAATCTTCCATGACATAAACAAGATGATGGAATACATGTCTGGAAAACCAACTCTTCATAAAATACTTGAAGCAATTCAAAGGGCAGAAGAGAGGAGCAACAATCCTCAAACACCTAGGAAAAGAAACTAATAAAACCATAACCATAGGAGCAAAATCAGAGGCTAGACGCCCAAATGGATAGAAAGGGAAAGGATAAGCCACATCCCATATTCCATGCTAACCTTAAATATTAATGGGGCAAACTCCCCAATCAAAAGGCATTAGACTGGGAGAATGGATTAGGAACAAAACCCATCTATATGCTGCTACAAGAAACCCATCTCAATTTCAAGGATAGCACCAAACTAAGGTGAGGGATGGAAGAAAGTATTCCAAACGAATGGTCGTACCAAAAAGATAGTGGGTGTGGCTATTCTAATATCAGACAAAATAGATTCAAAGCAAAAGAAATCAAACGAGACAAAGAGGGCCATTAATCCTTATCAAAGGAACAACACTTGACGATGAAGACGTTCACAATCTTAAATATATATCCACCAAACATCAGTGCACCAAAATTATAAAGACAATTATTCAGGATCTCAAAGCACAGATTAACCCCAGCCACACTAATACTAGGGGACTTCAATACCCATTAAGTCCCTTAGACAAATCAACAGGACAAACGGATAAACAGAGATGCTATGGAACGAAAGCCACCAATATACTAAATGGACCTCACAGACGTCTACTGGATATTCCACCCTAATGCCAGAGAATACCACTTTCTACTCAGCACCTCATGTAACATTCTCCACACATAGACCATATACTGGGACCCAGGGAAAAAACTCAACAAATATAAAAAGACTGAAATACTCTCATGCATTCTATCAAACAACAGTGCAATAAAAACTCATTATTAACACAAGAATAAACCCTACATCCTAAAGGAACACATGGAGACTAAACAATACTCTCCTGCATAATGAGTGGGTCAGGAAGAAATAAAGACAGAAATAAAAACATTCCTGGACTCTTCTCCATCTCCTTGAATGACAAGGATAAACACACAGCAAAAGCAAAATCTATTGGGACACTTTAAAAGCAGTATAAGAGGGAAGTTTATAGTCGAAGTGCCTTCATTAAAAAAAACAGAAAGAACCCAAATGAATGATCTAACACTCGCAGCTAACAATTGAGAGACAACAACAAAGAACCCTAAACGCAACAGACCAAGAAGTAATAACAAAACTCCGAGCAGAGATCAATGAAATTAGAAACAAAAAAAACACCCATACAAAAAAAACTCAATGAATCCAAAGTTGGTTCTTTGAGAGTAAAAACAAATAGACCCTTAGCCAGTTAACCAAAAGAAAAATGGGAAAACTTCCAATCAATAGAATCTGTGACGAAAGGGAAATATAACAACATACAATGAAAAGATCTAGACAATCATAGGGGACACTTCAAAAACTTATCTTCTACTAAGTTTGAAAACTAGGAGAAATGGACGACTATCTGAAATCCTGGGAATCACCCAAAGCTCAACCAAGAAGATCAAACCGCCTAAATAGGACCAATAATATAGGAAAGAAATGAAGATGTAATAAGAAAACACCCAACAACAACAAAAAAAGCCCAGGCCCAGCCGGTTTCATGGCAGAATTTTATAAAAATTTTCAAAAAGACACTACACCGTTACTACTAAATTGTTTAGAAGGATACAAACGAGGGACTTCTCCCAGATTCCTTCTATTGAAGCCAGCATCCCGCTTACTACCAAAACTAGGCAAAGATCAAACCAAAAAGGAGAACTCTAGACCATCTCCATCTGAACACACGTATGCCAAAATTCCAAACGATCTTGCCAAATCACATACAAACTCACATAGCAAGAAAATCATCCACCTGACAAGTTGGATTCAACCAGAGATGCAGGGATGGTTCAACATACAAAAACAATAAACATAGCATCAAACATATTAATGGACTGAAGGACAAAAAAAACCAAAATCAAACTCAATGATAGAGAAAGCCCTTTGATAAAAGCCAGCATCCCGTTATTTAAAAGTCCTGAGGAATTGGTTGGGAGGGACCATTGCCTCAGTGTAATTAAAGCCATATACGGTAAATCTCCAACAGCCAATATCATCCTAAATGGTGAATTGACAGAAGCATTCCCCTTAAAGGTAGGAAACCGGCAGGCTGCCCCTTTCACCACTACTTTCAAAATAGTGCTGGAAACCCTCTGCCTAGCCGCAATAAGCAAGAAAAAGGAAATTAAAGAGTTCTATTGGAAAAGAGGAAGTCAAGCTATTCCTTTTTGCTGATGATATGAATTTCTTTTACCTAAGGGACCTAAAATCTCAACCAGAAAACTCCAGAAACGATTAAGAGACTTGTAAGTAAAGTGGCAGGATACACAATAAATCTGAAAAGAAAAATCAGTAGCATTTCTTCTATACAACCAACACACATGCAACTGAAGAAGACTACAAGGAGACCTTCCCATCACATAGCCCAACAAACAATAAACGATACCTAGGGAACAATCTACCAAAGACACCCAAGGATCTCTACAACAACAAAAATGTTAACAACCCCTGAAAAAAGAAATTGAGGAGAACATCAAAAGCATGGACAAACCTCCCTGCTCCATGATTGGGAAAAAAAATATAGTAAAAATGTCCCAGCCTACCCAAACTAGTGTACAGGATTTAATGGCAATCCCAATCAAAATCCCCAAGAGTTTCTTCACAGGCTTGGAAAAAAATCCTCAATCTTCATTTGAAAACACAAAACAAAAACAAGCAAACCTGAACAAAAAAAAAAAGCAATACAGGGGGGACGTATACCAGACATCAAACTATATACAGGGTTTCGTAGTCATAAAAACAGCTGTTTACTGGCAACAACAAAGCAGACCATCTTGACCAATGGAATAAAACTGAAGATCAAACCCTGAGCTCATACAATTTCAGGCCACCTCATATTTGACAGGGGGCCAGAGGACAGACACAATGGAGAAAGACAAGACATCTATCAGCAAGTGGTGTTGGCCAAACTGGATCACGTGAATAGAAGAATGAAATAAAACCCCTACCTCTCCTTGTCAAAAAGCAAAGTCAACTCCAGATGGACCAAAGACCTCAACATGAAACCCCCCAACCCTGGAAGTGTAGAAGAGAAAGTCTGGCAGCAGACTACAAGGCATGAGGCATAGGAAAAGACTTCCCTACAATCAGACAAGCATCTGCCACAAGAACTAAGATCGATAATTGACAAATGGGGCCCTCATTAAACTCCAAAGTTCTGTACATCAAAAGAAATCAATCACAGGAAGTGAGAGAAAAACCCAACAGAGTGGGAGGAAACCTTCACTGCAATACTATCTGACCAAAGCATTAATTTCCAGAGTATACAAGTACGCAAAAAACAAAGAAGAAAACAAATGAATCACTCAAAGATGGAGCCAAAGATTGAAGAGAGACTTCACAGAAGGAGGATATAGAGATGGCCGAGAAACAAAATCTAAGAAGTGTTCACAACATCTGCTGATGAATTAAGGAAAGTGCAAATATAAAAACCACTTTGAGATATACTTCCCACTAAGACTGGCTAGGATCAGGAAAACAAAATGATACCAAGTGTGGGGAGGTTGTGGGAAAGGGAACACTCATTCATGCTGGTGGGAAATGTAAACTTGTACAGCCCATCTTTGTATGTGAAATCAGTGTGGGGAGAACTCTTCCGAATCCCAAAAATGATCCTCCCATTTGACCAGTCATACCACTCCTGGGTATAACCCACAAGACTCATCTTACTGGCAAGATACATGCACAAGCTTTGTTTTTGCAGCTCTGTTATCAAAGCAGTCAAAAGCTGGAAACCAACCCAGGTGCCCTCAACTGATGAGTGGATAGAGAAATGTGGTACATGTACATGGAGTTCTATGCAGCAGTAAGAGGGACAACAATCATGAATTTGCCAAAGTAATGGATGGAGCTAGAGACATTATGTTTAAGTGAGTAACCCAGTCCCAGAAAAACAAACGACAAATGGTGTCCCTCATATGTGGCTGCTAGTACCAATAACCCAGATATAAATATTTCTGTTGGAGAGGGATGCATAGAAAAAACCAACAACAGAAAGACTGCATTCAGAAAACGGGACTGAAATGTGAATTGGGAAGGGGGAGGGGGTGGGGAGAGCGGGACCACGGTGTATATTCGATAATTCATATATAAATTGACGTTAGTTCAACAAGTGCCCAGTTGTGCCTAGACACTGTCTACAGGAAAATGGCTGTCTTAGGACTTCGTAAAAGTAAATATGTGTACTTTCCACTCAACATTGATTTACAGACTCTGATAAAAATGGTAATGCATCGGAGTTAACTGGAGATCTACAATGCTTTTCCACATTGTTTACATAAATATTGTGTAGATGCACATAACTTTGGGATTGGTACACACAAACTGCATTTCCATAATTTCTCTGTTGCTACAGTATCAACCTTGTAGCATCCTCTTTAAGATGATTTAACGTAAAAAAATTAAGTTTGCTTCCCACGTTAATCATATATAGTCACCTAAAACAACATGGTTGAATTTGATGAATCATGGGTTAATTTGATGAAAGCTGTTCCTTGATTCCACCCTAGAGTTACGTATAATACAACTGACTTCTGGAGATTCATGGGTTAAAAAATGCTGGGGCTACAGATAGACCATGAAAAACCTTTTGTCAAAAAAACTTGCAATTCAAATATTAAAATTAACTATGGGAAACGATTTGTGGGTCCCAACAAGACAAAATTTCACCAACTTTATGCAACGCGAAAGATAAATGATTACAGGCTTTTGCATTGAGTATGAGGTTTACCAGAAAGTGCCAACTGAACGGTTGAACTATCTGAGACATTGTAAGAAGAAAAAGCCTCAGATTGCTATAAACATCAAACCCTCTGTTGATCTACATTTGTAAGCAACTATTTATAATAGTCCTAAGAAACTTACCTTCAGGAGCGATGACAGGGTTTTTGACATGAGAGACTTTCTGCCCCCCCCCCATAGAAAAGGAAGAAACTATGATGATGTATGGCGGTCACTCTCCAACTGTAAATGGAGACAACATATATGAGGTGATCTTCTTATAAAACTGGGTAAAAACTGCCTATCTTTAATTGACCTATAGGCATAAGAACTGGTGAAAAGGAATCCCCGTCAGAACCGAAATATAATCATAAAGTCCTCTAAGGTTCACTTAAGCAAGGGAGATATAATACGGAGCTCTGACATCAGTAATGGATATTCTACCAGGAGATGTTAGCCACGAGGATACCAAGCCCCCAAAAAAGGTAAACTCCTCTGCCTCCCAATAATGCGGTGGGATACCTCAAGAAGTAGAGGCGATAAGTACCCTGTGTCAAAGACCTAGTAAGCATGTGAAAGATGTCATTGAGACACAACAGAAGTTACAGATGGCCCTCTGGATATACCAGAGAGTGTAGCCAAAGGCCACCTTAATCCAATAAAGCAAATACGCGGTCTCCCTGAGGTCAGCAATGACTCCATCCGTCAGCACTCGTCTACCCTGCACACGCCTGGAAATTATGTGAGTCAAGAGCATGCTCATATGCCGTGATTTCCCAAAATCCAAATTGGCGAGCCCCCTGGCAGGAATTAACCCAGTGCGATGCCAAATCTTACGCCTCACAGGTTAGTAGATGTATATAAGCCACAGTTAAGACCCTCTCATATTAAAGCACGGAAAAATGTAATTCATGGTATAACACAGTATCATCCAACAATGTGTCTATACCAAAGAACCAATATAACTATTAGTGCTCTTTAAGAATACCTATATATCTAACTGCTTGTGCTTCATTAGTAGGATCGAAAGGTTACCCATGGACAAACCTGTCCCATGGAACAGAGTACAGCCCATGAATTGACCAGAGTCAAGACATAACAGCTCCAGAGAGACGTGGACCGCTTTGCTTTCTCATCACCCCTGTGCCCCTTTCCTAAGCCTAGGGACAATCCTGGGAAGAGGGGCGTTGGTAGATGTAAGGGCTGCACATTGGCTTTGAGTGAATGTTGAAAACTACACAAATTGTAGTCTGGACACTCACTTGATCCAACTTGATTGAACATACAACCCCTCACTCCCCTGCTGGAGGTGGGCTGTGGGGGTTGGGCACAACAGCCTGTAATTGGTTTCATATGGAAGGATGTTGTACTCATGGATCATCACTATTAGCTAAAAAATAATTTTTTTAAAAAATGAAAAAAAAAAAAAACAACTGAGAGAAAGATGCAGGACAGTTATGGCAAAATGCATCATCCAGGATGGGGTGGGGGTAGGGGGGAAGGGAAAGGGAAATATGCCTGATCTGAATTGGAAAATGATGTATGAAATGTCCAAAGCACCAATAAAATAATAAATAAAAAAAAGAATAAAGTGCAAAAAAAAAAAAAAAAGAAATTGATGGTTAAGGAGGGGTAGCAGGCTTACTATTGGCCAGTCTGAGTAATTTCAGTGGGCCACAAGTTTTAGGGTGTATCCTATTTATTGACTACCTGTCATTGGATTGTTTAGGGTAAATGGTTAGCAGTCTCGAGTATATGAGCCTGATTTAAGAGGTGGCTGTGGTGTAGGCCCCCAGCACCACCTCTTTGTTGGCTTTGTATGAAGGTTACATACACAGGCCAGTCCTTTACTATCTATAAGAAGTATCTAGCTGTGGAATATGCAGGTCCTCTTGAGTCTACAAGGCCATAAAAATATAAGTGCCCCAAGCACAAGACCATGAGGCTACCATATTCCAGCGTACACCTATTCCTTCTAGTTCATAATTGATCTTTTCTTCTCAAGTCAATGAATTTTTTTTAACTTTCTGGCTTAGACAAAAGCGTTTATTCATGGTTATGAGGAGGTGAGGTCAAGGCAAATCCAATGAAGAAAGTTCTAGGAGAATTTACTGGCTAAATACTTATTTAGTTCTACAAAAATGCAAAGTAGTTAGAAGCAAATGCTTATGTAGTCAAAATCACGAGATGTGTGTATGCTGTGTGGAACAGATGGTCCTTAACAGTACTGCAGGCTCCACACATCCTTTTGCAATAAAGTGATGCACATTCAAAATCAGGTTAATTTAGTTAACTATATTTTAAATTTTAATTTATTGTTTGGATGAGCATGAGTTATTCTTTATGCTATCTTGAGAGGTGTGTTGTAATATGCTTTCCTCCTCCATCATCTCCTCCATCCTCTGCTGCCTTCCCTCTTCTTTCCTCCCTGAATCTCTGCTTTCATTTCTCATGTGTCCTACAACCTCCCCTGTCTTCAACAGCATCTCTTCTTACCCTGCCTTGGTCTTCTTGTTTTTTTAGCCTTTATTCACATTCACACACATTAAAATACATCTTATTCTATATATTCTTCTATTATTATTATATATATATATATATATATTATAAGCTATGATCTACATATGAGAGAGAGCATGTATCTTTGTGTCTTTCTGGGCTTGGATCGCTGTGTTTTCTTCACGTTTCATAACTTCATTTTTCTTTGAGGAGGAATAAAATTCCATTGTGTACGTGCACCACATTTTCATTATTGTTCATCTGTTAAGGGGTATCTAGGCTGGTTCTGTTTCTTTGTTTGCTACTGTGAATAGTGCAGATAAGCATGGATGAGCAAGTATCTCTGAGGAACAACATGGAGTCCATTGAGTATATGGCCAGGAGTGGTACACTGAGTTATAAGTTACTCTATTAGAAAGTTTTTGAGAAAACTTTAAGCTGGTTTCCATAAAAGCTATATTCCTTTTTTCCCACCAGCAATGAATATGGGTTCCTCTTTTCCCAAATCCTCCCAGCATTTGTTGTGAGATTTTTTGATGCTAGTAGCTCTTTTGACTGGTGTGAGGTGGTATCTCACGATAGTTTTAGTTTACATTTCCCTAATGGCTAGCAAGATTGAATACTTTTAAAACACATTTGGAATATTTCTGTTTCTTTCTTCTTTTTGAGAATTTTCTGTTCATTCCATTTAGCCACTTTGTTGATTTGAAATTTTAAAATATTTTATTTATTATTTTTATTTTGAGTGTATGAATATATTGCCTGCATGTATGTAAGTGCACCCATGTTGTGCAATGCCCATGGAAGTCAGAAGAGGGTGTTGAATCCCCTCAAATTAGAATCACAGACTGTCGTTAGCCTCCGTGTGGGTGCTGGGAGTTGAACCAGAGCAGTCAGTGCTCTTAACCACTGAGCTATCTCTCCAGCCCCAATTTGATTGGGAATTTTAGAGGGTGTTTTGGTAGTTAACTTTTCAGTACTTTATAAATTTCAGATATTAGCTGCTGCTGAAGTACAGCTGGTAAAGTTTTTCTCCCTTCCTCTGGGCCATCTTTGTGTTCTGCTGATAATTTATTTTGCTGCATAGAAACTTTTAAATTTCATTTGGCAATGTTTATTAATTCTTGGGTCTAGTTCCCATGTTACAGGAGGTGGTTCAGAATCTTCTCTATTCATATATCTTGAGGAGTCTCTGTGTTAGTGACAGAGTACTTAGAAAAGTAGTCTCTCTGAAGCAACTTAAACATTTTCAGCATTTTGGATTTTATTTTATTTATTTTGGTCTTTTTGAGACAGGGTCTCCCTGTAGCTCCAGCTGTTCTAGAGCTCACTATGTAGACCAGTCTGGCCTTGAACTCACAAAGATCCACCAGCCTCTCCCTCTAGAGTGCTGAGAATTTTTATTTTATTTTATTTTATTGAGAATTTTTTATTTTAAATTAAGCCCTTTGACCCTCTGTTATCTGACTTGGCACTGTGTTACTCCCAGTAAATCCCATTGCTTTCCTGATCTTCAGATTTCTTTTTTGTAAAGATGGATTTAGACGATGAGGTAAGCTCTAATATCTTTCCTGCTTTCTGCTTTTCTATTCTGTGATGTTAACATAATAAATGCATATATTACCATACTTATATGGATTCATTCCTTCTTATTTTTTTACTCAATAGCTAACTAGATGGACTCTTTTAGTTTTTAGCTCAAAATATTCTATTACATCTCTCATCCTTCCTTTCAAAGAAATGCAATGTTAGGGAATTTATTACACACAAGAGAACATGTGTTTGTGGTTCGGTATGAGACAACCCACTAGGGTTTTTTTTTTTTCCTTCTCAATGTTGGATCCAAAAGCACAGCAGCTTAATCAGTGATTATGAACTCTGAGCTCAGTGTTCCATTTACAAACATCGAGGCTAGAGGCTGTAAACACTATGACTGCTGCCTAGGAGAGGTAAATGTTCCAGCAAATGCACATCACATTGGAAAATCTGGGATTAGTTTTCCATGGCTCTCTACTATGCTCTTTCCACAGTTTCTCTTCAGGCTAGTACAATGTTCTCTAGATTTGCGGTGAAGTTTGAAGCCTGGTAGGACTCAGTGAATCCTCGGAGTTGGATAGTTTGAAATCAAACCTTCATGCAGCTAGGAACTCACTACTCTTAAACTTCTTTTGCTTGGAATGAGGTGGGTAATACAACTGACTTGTGAAAGAAAGCTTAAGGTACTTTTTGGTAAAACACTCAATACATATGTCTATGTCTTTGATGAGAACAGATATGGTTGCTTTGTTATGCTGAGTAGCAAATCTTCACATTAATACTACAGTTGTAATGGTCAAAACAGAAGGAAATTAAACGACAGAGCGTGTGATCCGTAGGCATGGAGGAAGCAGGAAGGAAAGAAGCTGAACTTATGCTTGTGTTTGACAATATTTTATTAATTTCAGTTATAGGGAAACAATAAAATTACATAGTTACTGTATATTGTGAAGTGAGACTCTTTAAGGGCAAGCATTCAGAAATAAACACAATTAGACTGTTAAAAAAAGAATGTTTCTTTATAAACAGTTTTTCCCAGTGCTCCATACCCCCAGGGCCAGAACAACATGCCAGGGGTTTGATGAAGCTTTCCTGGAATATCCATTTTTTTACTTGCAGATGATTTTTATGCTAAAATAAACATGAAAATTAAGAGCTTTATATTTAAAATAAAACATAAAACTTGAATTAAATTTCCACAGATGGTGGGAAGTTTTGATTCACAATACCCCATCTCTTGAGGCTAAGTATTATTTCTTCTCTGTAGATAGAAAACATCAAGGGCCATTTATCTATAACATCTCCTTAGAGATTAGGAAATTATGCCACAAAGAGATTAAGTTGCCGTGGAAACCCAGATTCATAAATGCCAATGTCATTCATTCAAAATGGATCTGTCTTCATGGTCCCAGGAAATGGGGAGGACTCTAGTCTTATCATGGCTCATTGGTGGCAAATTTGAAAAGTAGGAGTCTATTTTCCAGCAATAATAATAAGAATTTACTGCATCTCATTAGGCCTGGATCATGTGCTTATTGTGAAACCAATTTTAGCTTAACTGATACTCAGACTCCTTATGTCCTGGAGTGGGACCTCTTCAAAGCACAGCACGCAGTTAGAAAACTGGCGATAAATTGATCACTATTTATTCAGGAAAAAGTTAATGATTGTGAAAAAGGGTGTGACTAATAAGAAAGTATTATTTTTTATTTTTATTTTTGAGACAAGGTTTCATGTAGTTCAGGTTAGCCTCAAACTTGCTATGTCACAGAGAATGACCCTGAATTTTGATCCTCCTACCTCTGCCTTCCAGGTGCCAAGATCACAGGTGTCTGCCACCAAGCCCGGTTTGATTATTGTAGGAAGCTTCTCTTGCTATGAGCAGGTACAGCACAGTCCTGCTAAGGGAAGGGGAGCAGAGGCGGCCTTCAGTCACTGTGGGGAAATGACCCCTCTCGAAGAGGTCACTTGCTTACTTTTGTGACCAATCTGAGAGGCCCTTCCAACCCAGGTCCTTAGCCTGGGAAGTGGAGTGCTTCCTGTCTGGCAGTACCTTCCCACCTGCCCAAAGCCTGCTGGTCTCTGGACAGGAATTTCAGGCTGATGGTTGATGGCTGATGGCCAATCTTCAGCCTACACCCACTCACAATTCACTCCACAGGTTGGTGACATGATAGACCCCCATCCAACCCACTAGCCGCCGACACTCCAGGCTTGCTTTGGCCTGTATACAGGCAAAAATAACAAATAACAGAGCAGAATTCTGTGTAATGATGGTAATGGAGAATTTGATTTATTGCATGCTGCAAGTCACTTTTATAAGCAAAATGATACCATTGCTCAGAGCCAATCACAGACCCCAGTCTCATGCCCCTGTATATTACCGCTCCACATGTGCCTGGGCCAGGATGCTCCCTTTTGGGGTGGGGTCAGTGGAATCTCATGACTTCCACATTGTGCCACGGAGGAATGCTAGCTGAGAACTAGCTCCTAATTCAAACTAGATCGTCCCACAGATAATTGCTTGTTTTGTTACTTAAAAGTTACAGATTTTCATAGCACTATGGAAGAGGCTTTGGACCTGCAGAAAGTTCTTCAGAAATAAGTTTTACTGGATTTTAGAGGAGGGAAACTCTCTACTTCTTGTTTGCTGCCAGCAGCTTTGCTCACACACATTTTTGTGACCTCTCACTATAATTAAGAGAGACTCCTGTGGTTTCCCAGGAAGAATATCATTAACTCTTAGTAATTCTAAGAGTCATTATCCTACAGGAAGAAATCATATATTTTCGGTGATTTTTCAATAACTTTTCCTCATTCCATGACATCTTATAGATCACGGTTAAATTCTATTTTGAGGTATATAAAATCTTTGGCACAAATTAACAAGTGGGCTCATGGGAAAGATGCGAACTTTGCTCCAGAACATGCTCTCATCTCCCCAGTGTGCACTTCCTGTGACACCAACAAGTGTTCCCAGAGTCTGTGCACTGACTAGTCCTTTGCCCCACATCCCATAGCCTTAAGATAACACAGAAGGTCTTCCTCAGAGAAGGCCATCTCCCAGTGAGAAGGGTCTTTCTTCTGCAAAGCATTCTTCTCTTAATGAAAGTGGAAACCTGTGTGGCTTTCCTTCCCATGTCACTCTGTTCTTCGAGTTGACAATTAGGCACTGCTCTTTGAAATAGCTAGGATGCTAGCTAGCATGTGTACTGGAGGGCAGCTGAGCAGCTGCTCCTGTCCCTGTTCTGTTAGAAAGATTTCTGCCTTACACTGGCCAGTGGAGGATAGTCTGGTCACACTCCATTGGCGAGAAAACTGTGTTTATGCATGCAAGGGCTTTATGTTGCTCACATTTTGTTTCCATCCTGTGCAATCCTGACGTGGATTCAAGGGTTCAGCGACATACCCTTCTGGCTTCTAGACAGTACTGCTGGTCTCAGTGTTCTGCACCCTGACAGCAGTGCTTTAATCTTACTTTTAGTTCAGTAAACTTGGTTTACTTTATCCCCATTATGCTATATCTAGGAGTTCCATCAGTCCAAGCCTATGATCTCAATGCAGCAGCTGGACTGTGTGACTTTTCTAAAGGGATTGTCCATTAAACTTAAGCTGGTGGTGTGCTTTCATCTTGCTTTATGTTCAAACTATGTTCAAAATATAGTATTGGATATAATTAAAACAGCAAATACACTGGACTTCCTATTACAGACATAGGTGCATAGATAGCAGAAGAGATTGAAACTGGCCATTTTAATTTTTCTGATACATTAAAACAGTAGCTGTAGGAATTCATAGCCACTTTTAATACTATGTGTCAGATACTCAATTTTGTTTTGGTAATGAGCATAAAATTACTATTCATATGTGATATATTTTCTTCTAGAGATGGTACAATATTTTTTATATTTTAACCTTAGAGAAGGAAAAGGACATGCTCTAGTTTGTTTACAACCACAATTCTAAGTAACAGTATTTTAAGGGAAGCAAAGATAATTGACCACAAACTTGAATACTGAATTCCTTTCTGATAACACAAAGCCAATTTTGTAGATTAGTTGAAAAATAAGTAACCAAACAATTTGTGTTTCTCTTTCCTTAACTTAAACATGGAATTAACTTCTGCAAAGAAAGCTGTAGAGTCTCATGTGAGGCTGTTGCTCTCTGAGCTGTGGATGGGGTCAGCCTCTAAAGGAGTTGAGGAAGTGTCTGTTTAGCTGTTTAGATTATTTAAAAATGGCATAAAATAGCGTTTAAGTAAAACAGCGAATAGTGCAAAACTGGTGTTCATAAAGCTATTATATTTTCAAAGTAAAATTATTTCTATTTCTTTCTATAGAAACGCTGCTGCTGCAACTTGGAGGTTTGCCCATTTATAAGGAAAAGATATAATCCCCAGGTTTCTGAGTAATGTGCTTTGAAATCAACTCAGTGATAATTTTGAATACTTAGTAACAGTTGACTGAATTCTCAGAATATACAAAGGAAGACATACCCAGGTTACCGGGCATCTTGAGTTCTGATTGCTATTCCATAAAAAAATATTCTCCTCCAGTGTAGAAATGTTATCCAAGAAAAATGGAAGTAAACAGGGTCACTTCCGTGGTGGGCAATGGAAAGTCAGCGTCTGAGTCTGCTCTCCATCAGCTAAGGGTGAGTGCTGCCAGCAGTGGCTTGGGTGGAGAGAGAGAAAGGGCTGTGGGTTGTGGAGACTGTGGGAAGAGAAGTGCACAGAGAGGCAAGAAAGAGTTCCACAAAATTAGAGATGGCAAAGGAGTGGGTTGGTGAGCGGAGGGGACTGCTCTGTGAGTGCTTTCTTCCACGGTGCCTTTGTGCGCTCATGTGCCCACAGGATCTTGGAGGCATGCCCCTCAGTTTAAGAAAAGGCCTGATTCAAGGGAAATTGTAGATGAGCTTTGATGTTCACAGCACAGTGCTGATACTTTCCTGCCACTACTCTCTGTGTCATGCTGTGTCCTCCCATATGAAGGTGTGGCGGGAAAGCCAGGATCCAGCAGAGGGCCTCAGGTGTGCAGCTGCAGGCCGGGCTTTCCTGGGCTGGTTAGTGAAGACAGATAGTTTGACAAACGGTGAAAGGTTTTGTCTGTATTTTTACAGTTTTGAAATGCCTGGTTTGTTTTACTTAACAGCCCACATACATCTATGGCATGTTTTCTTCTTCCTTTTCCTTTTTTAAATCAAGATCAGTATAGATAATTATAAACTCTCAGTTGTCTTTCTGACCTTTGCTTTAATCATTTACTATAGAAGTCCTCTTAGATTTTACCAGTAACATTCCAATAATGTAAGCATTTAGTGAATATAGATCATAAAGAAACTTAAAAATCAATCAATCAATCAATGAACTGAACCTTATTCCACTTGAACTGGGTTTAAGATAGAAGGTAGTTCCTGTAACGGTTAATATATTTTCCAGTTGTTGATAACTGTGTCACAGATCTGACTACAGACCCAGAAAGTCTGAGATATTCATATTACTAATGTGAGAATTTGAGTAAAATTTATTTACCATTCTCAACACTGAATAATTGAGGGAAAAGCCCCTCGGTTCTCTTGGGGAGGTTTTGTAACTTCTTTTCCTAGTTCCTAAAGTTAATATGTCAAAGCATAGAAATATATCTCAGCTTGGCTCCATCGGGACATTTGCCCACGGTACTCAGCATTCTCTCTACTGAAATTCAGGTCCCATGCTAAGAACCATGTTTATCTCAAAACATATTTCTCTCTTGTCAAGCACTGCATATCAATACTTTTGTGGCTCTGTCCTCTGGCTTTGTCTCAGTCTCAGCAGTGTTTGATAATTTTCAGTTGCATAGAAGGTACAATTTGGTTGGGAATAATGTGGCTTTTACATTGGTGACGGAACTACAGCTATTTGTGGCATCCAGCATCTATCATCTATCTGTCTGTCTGTCTATCTGTCTATCTATCTATCTATCTATCTATCTATCTATCTATCTATCTATCTATCCTCTATCTATCTATCTATCTATCTATCTATCTATCTATCTATCATCTATCTGTCTATCTATCCTTCCATCCATCATCTATTTGTCTGTCTGTCTATCATCTATGGAACTACCTGTACAGAAACCTCAGGAGTATTAGCCTTCTCTTTATCTACTCATTGAACTCTACCACACTTCCCAGGCCAACTTAAGTGGAACCTAGAGGAAGGAATTTTGGAGGAGACAGGAAAGAAACCTGCTTTGCTCAAGGTGGTGTCAAAGTTACGGTCCTTTTTCCCCAGCCTTGAAAGTGCTGTAACTGCAGTGTGGATCATCACATGGGCTGAAAACAAGAACTCTTGTTGATGCCTTCCATAATCTTCAGCTTTTAGAGCAGACCACCGTGGAGATGGGTGGAGAGTTGATTTAACTGGCCAAATGGGAGACATTTAGCACTCTATAATTTGAAATTATTTGGGCAGGCAGTCAACAGGAAAAAGGAGATGGTCATAAAAGACCAAAAAGGTACCAATAACCAGAACGGGTCAGCACTGATGGCAGCAGGAGGGAAGGAGAGATGGAAGGCACACGGAGACGGAAGGCACATGGAGATGGAATTACAGAGATGGGACATTTTGGATGTAGAAAGAAAGAGAGATGGGCAGAAAAAAAAGTTGACTTGAATAGATAATTGAGCTTTGTTTTCTCAAAATATAGATTATAGATGAGAGGAATGATCTCCTTTCCTAACAAATTTACCTATGGGTAAGTGAAAATCGCACATTCACTTCTGGGCTTAGAAAATACTCAGAGTGGGAGATGTCTACCTGATTATTGTCTGCTTTGGAGTTGACTGTTCAAGTATATGATGGTGTCTAGAAAGGTAAGTTACGGGGGAAATAGATCAAGCAGAGAATCATGGGGGATGACTACATTTGAGTGGAAAACAGATGCATAGTAGTGATCAGAAGGCATAGGAGGGGACAGGAAGATGTGTGCAAACGCAGAGGCCAGGCGGCAGTGGGAAGTTCTAGGAGGACATCAACATTTGCATGTGTTTTATATTATTTGTGGTAAGAGAAGGTTTGAGAAGCAGATTCGATTTTGCAACTTTTGTGTGATGTTAAGACTTCTCTTAAAATAGTGAGTACTCTAATCCCTCAACAATTTTCTATTGAGTATTACCGTGCACTAGACCAAAAAAGGCAGTACTCTAACCTAGAGGCTTTGGAATGGTTTTAGAATTACTGAAATGTGAGCTGGAGAGATGGCCTAGTGGTAAAGATCACTGACTGCTCTTGCAGAGGACCTGGGTTCGATCCCCAGCACCCACATGGCGGCTGAGAACCGTCCGTTACTCCAATTCCAGGAGAACTTCAGTTCCAGGGGAATCCGACACCCTCCTCTGACCTCTGCGGCATTGCATGACACGGGTGCACAAATCTGCATGCAGACAGTACATTCAGACACATAAAAAAATAAATAAAATTAAAAAATATATAATTACTGAAGTGTGTGTGTGTGTGTGTGTGTGTGTGTAGGAGGAGGAGGAGGAGTTAAAATTGAGCATTTTTAATTGTAGAATATATGGCTTAGAGAATTTTCTAGTCAGAGCAAGGTAAGACCCAGTTTTAGAAGGAAATATTAAAATCTGCACCAGAATATCTAGTTTACAGTTGATTGGCTTATGTATTACACCTGACATTCCTACAAGAAATTCAGTTGACTAGATTTCCACAAAGAAGCATTACTAAACTTTCTTTTATGTGACAAGTGGTTTCTTTTCTATTATGAAATTTGGAAGTGGCAAACTAAATATGAATTAACAGTGAAGCTGCTCCAGATAAATGGCATGAAGAGTGAGACTGACTTCAGAGCATTACAGGTGATTCTCAGTAAACATGGTCATCACTACATAAAGTGTCTATGAAGTCTAAATTAGCAGACAATGTACTATTGCTTCAGAGAGCCATTTTAAAACATAAGGTCACCAACGAAACCCACAAAAATGTGAAAAGCATGCCACTAATCAGACCGTGGAAGAGCTCCTGGCTTGGACTATGAGAACTGAAGACAGAATGACTCCTCACTTGACCTCGGTCAGGGACATGCATACAGCAGATGCAAAGTTTTAGCGCCTTGTATACATCAAAGAAGGACTGAAGGCATAAGCATGGTATTTCAAACACGTGTGATAATAGGCACATGATGAAATGCCACGGAAACACCATTGGAGGATCAGCTAGTGTGTGCAGTCTCCTTAGAAATGGTGACACTAAGCTAGAACTGATGAATGAGCAGGTGTTGAACAGGAGGAACAGGAGGGAAGGCTCGGCAGCATGAGCGCTTAAGTCTAGGGGGTGGAGTTCAGAAATAATATATGTAGGTGTAAGTCTGAGAGTCTGTGTCCCCAGACAAGATGTTTGCGTCAACGAGTATCAGGAACAGAATCACAGAGAAAAGCAAGAAGGTCTGGATCTCAGCTTTACACTCTAAAATAAACAGCCAGGCAGTGATGGTCAATCTTTTACAGATTGGGTACAGGCAACCAGGGATATTTGGGGTAAAATCTGTTTTAGAAGTCAGGGATGCTAGTTTTGTGCTCCTTTTGATGTTACTATTCATTGGCTTTCCAGAAAGACTACCAAAGTACAAAAAATAAAAATAAAAATAACATTTTACATAGGTGACCTTGTGCCCATTCTAATATATGAAGGGGTATTTTATTTTCAATCTTAGTTATTAGGAACCCAGTAGCGTGTGACATATTTTTCAACTTTATCTCACATAATACATTGATATTAAGAGCTGCTGCTTTTCCATGCAACCCGCGTTAGGGGTTGCAATGTGGATTCTCTCTCTTACTTCATTCGCTAAAGTCGCAGCATAAGATCACATCCTAGAATCTTAGGATGTGATCTTATTTGGCAGTAGGCTTACTACAAGTGTAATCGAATAAGATGAAGCTATTCCTGAGGAGGGTGGACCCTTTATCACTTATGCCCAGTGTTGTTATAAGAAACCTGGAGACAAACTCTCTCTCTCCACAGAGAGAACTCCGTGGAATAGAGTTGTGCAGCCAGAAGCTGAAGAACTTTCAGAGGCTATGATGGAAGCCAGAACAAATTCTTCCTTGGCACCAGGTCAGGGCCTGGATCCCTCCCTCTAAGACTTGAATCCTTTAGAATTGTCAGATAACCAGTTTGTGCTTTGCAAGGTAGTTGGTCTGTAGCATTTTTTAATGGTATTCCTAGATAGCTAATGTATAACTGTATCCATGTCCAAAGTCCAACTGCCATCATAGGCCTCCCCTTTACCAAGAAATATTTTTCTGAAGTTTTTGACTTTAGAGCATGTCCCCAGAGAGACTCCGCAAAGAAAATTTTATGCTAAAAATCTTCCTGGATTCTGCAGCACACCGTAAAAAATTGTCTCTCAGGACTCCTTGAGCCAAGAATCCAGAATTCCTCTCATATGTGACCACAGAGAAAAACACTTTTTCATTATTACATCTCTTGAGACTTTTGCTTCCAGTACAGGCAGCCCTAGTGTAAAGAAGAAACTTCAGCCCCTCAAATGTGATCATTTGATTTAATAAATGTTCCATCCACAGCAATTGATGTCACTAGCGTAAAAATCAGGACAATTTTGACATCATTTAGGATAATTGGCAATGTCTTTCTATTGATCCAGACAGCTTATGCGCATTGGTGCTCTAGAAAGCTATAGAAAGCCATAACTGAAATGTGGCATGTTATGTTCTAAATAATGGAATCTCACCTTTTGAATCTATAAAAACATAATAGCTTTTACTTAGAATTTCTCCCCAATTTGTTTCTGTAAATAAAGAATTGGAGTAATAATTATGATTCTCCAGATAGTCTTGTTTTATAAACACTGCTTTAAAATAAGGACATTATGGCATGGAACCTCAAGTGTCAAGTTTTCCTTTTTTGCAGAATAGCACCAACTGCTTGATTCTTGTTACTAATTTCATAAAAGCATCATTTGCCTAATGCTTTGGGAACAATTTGCTCTCTTTTCTGTAAGAGGAATTTCTGTCATTGTTTTTGAGAGGTTTTGTGTGTCTTGAAAGTATCTGGTGAGTGTTATCTGCTTACACTTATTTTTTTCTCAAAAGTTATTTATTAATTTTTATTTTATGTATGTGAGTGTGTTTCCTGCATGTGTGTAAGCATACCCATGTCATGTTATGTTATGTCATGTCATGTCATGCAATGCTTGGAGAGGTCAGAGAGGGAATTGAATCCCCCAGAACCGGAGTTTTGGATCGTTGTTAGCTGCCATGTAGGTACTGGGATTTGAACCTGGATCTTCTGCCAGTGCTCCTAACCAATGGCTCATCTCTCCAGCTCCCTTACACTTATTTTTTTATTTCTTCCATTGCTATACTCTGAATTTGTGACAATTTTTCTATGAATATTTCTCTATGCAGAGATGCACTTAGTTTTTGGATTCTTGAGGTAGGGTTTTACTACATAGCTTAGGATGGCCTTGAACTCTTGACCTTCCTGCCTCAGCCTCTCAAGTACTTGGAGTTACAGACATGCACCATCATGCTAAGATCTACATGTGGCTTTTGGACAGACTATACAAGCCAACATGACAACACTGCAAGTGTGTGTAATAAAAACAATTAGTCTTTAAGTCAGCCAGAATATTGACTCTTGGGGGCCTGAGAGATGACTCAGCGGTTAAGAACACCAACTGCTCTTGCAGAAGACCGGGGTTCAATTCCCAGCACCCACATGGAGGGTAAGAACCATTTTTTTTTTGAATAGGTACAGATTTTTATCTTCAAAGAATATTTTTTTAATTTTTATTGATGCTTTGTGTATTTCATGCATCATTTTCCAATTCAGTTCAGGCATATATCCCCTCCCCTTCCCCCCACCCCACCCCTACCCATCCCAGATCATGCATTCTGCCGTAACTTTTCTGCATCTTTCTCTGCTTTTTTTTTTTTTTTTCATTTTTTTAACAATAAGTGATAATTTGTGAGTACAAGCATCCTTCATGTAAAACCAATTTGCGAGCAGTAACACAGTCCCAGAAAAACAAACGACAAATGGTATCTCTCATATGTGGATGCTAGTACCAATAACCCAGTTATAAATATTTCTTGTGGAGAGGGATGCATATTAAAAGAACAACAACAGAAAGATTGCATCAGAAAACTGACTGAAATGGTGACTCGGGAAGGGTGGGAGGGGTGGGAGAGGGACACGGGTGTATATTCTATTGGTGCATATTTAATTGACGTGAGTTCAACAAGTAGCCAGTTTTGCCCAGACTCTGTCTACAGGATACATGGTGTTTTAGGACTTAGTAAAAGTAAATATGTGTATATTAAACAACATTGGTTTAAAGGCTGATAAAAACAGTAATGCATCTGAGTAAATTGGTGATATAAATCGCTGTTGTCCACATTAGCTTTAATTAAAAACTGTATAATAATTACTTTGGGATTGGTATAAACAAATGTTCTCTATAATTTTGCTGTCATATAGTATCACCTGGTAGCAATCTCTTTCACCTATAGGATGATTTAATTTAAAAATAAAGTTTGTTTCCCAGGTTAATCACATACAGTAACCCAAAACAGCATGGGTGAACTTGATGAAATCTGTGCCTTGATTCCACCCTATAGGTATATATAATACAACAGCTTTTTTTGAGACTCATGGGTCAAAAATAAAAACCTAAAATAAAAAAGGGGGATATAGAGATATGAAAACTTTTTGTCAAAAAACCTTGAAATCCAAATCTTAAAACTAACTGTGGGAAAGGATTTGTATGTTCCAACAGGCCAGAGTATCACCAACTTAATGGCTGAGAAAGAAAATGCAGCTCTTCAGTGAGTAGGATGTACCAGAAAGTGCCAGCAGAAGGATTGACTCCTCTGGGCATTGAAGGGAAGAAATGCCTCAGATTGCCGCAGACATCAGGCCCCTCTCTGGATCCTACTAGTAACAACGATTTTTAATGAATCCTAACGAAGCTTACCTTCTAGGTGCCACAAAGGTTTTAATACAAGAGACTTTCTTAACTCCCCCCATAGAATAAGGGTAAGAACCATTTTTAAGCCAGGCATGGTGCCCCACACTTTTAACCCTGGCACTCAGGAGGCAGAGGTAGGCAGATCTCTGTGAGTTCAAGGCCAGGTCTAAAGAGTGAGTTCCAGGCCAGCTGGGGCTATATGGAGACCCTGTCTCAAAAAAAGACAAAAAAATTGACTCTTTAGTGTGTACCTTTACACTGTGTCAAAATACTAATGTGGGAGAAATGTTTGTACAGATGTCCAGAGATGTCCAGAGATGCCCAGAGATTTAAATTAAACTCGTAGGAGGACTTGGCTCATGCAGTCAGCAGGTTTGGGCTTACTGATGGAAAACTGCTATTCACCAGCCATACTTTTAGTAAGTAGTATGAGTGAAGTAGCTTTAAAAAGTTCAGCATTTCTTCACATAAGGAAAAGAAAGACAGCAGACAGCAATTTGGAATCATGTGACTCTTGGGATGTCATGCTGATAAAGATGGATGCCTTGAAGCCATTGAAACAAATATGATCTAAACTTTACCTCTTAAGTATTATCACTAATGACTATTTTCTGGGAAGAAAGAACTATACAAATCAAGCTTTGCTAAGATTGTCTACTTCATCCTTAAAAGTCTGACACCAAGGTCTAGTATTTTCCTAAGTATCTTTGACTATACTGTCTAGTTATCAACCTGTCCCCATAGTGAGGTTGCCTTTCCTCCTTCCTTCCTAGACGTGCCTCAGGATTAATGGGCCTGGAAGGAAGGATGAGTCTGGGTGCATGTCATTCTGATCCCTTGCTACACAAGTGACCTGTATTACTTGGGGTTAATTTTGTGCATTTCAGATTTTCTTGATTTTTTTATATTCTTTAATCATTTTTTAAAATTTTATTTATTTTCTATGTGTGTGAATGTACTGTCTGCATGTAGGTTTGTGCACCAGTGTCATGCAATGCCGCGGAGGTCAGAAGAGGGTGTCAGATTCCCCTGGAACTGGAGTTCTCCTGGAATTGGAGTAACAGATGGTTCTCAGCCACCATGTGGGTGCTGGGGATCGAACCCAGGTCCTCTGCAAGATCAGTTGGCGCTCTTAACCGCTAGGCTATCTCTCCAGCCCCCTTTTTAATCATTTTTGTTGTTTCACTTGGCTTTGCTATTGGAGCAAACTCTGGAAGTACAACCACTTCTAACCAACTTGCCTGTGGCATGGCATATGTTGGAGGTTGCTCTTCTTAAACTCCAGCTGTTCCTCTTCATCTCAAATGAAGCAACAAGGCCACATGTGATAAAGTAATCAGGAGTTTTATCTTGGCTATGAGGTTGCATCGTGGTTTTTGTTGGTAGGTATGAACCCACCATTTTCTTCATCTTGCTAGTCTAAGTCTTTTCAAAGAACTTGCAATGCCATGGTATACTGTTTGGGCAAAGTATTGGCTTTTGCTTTGTACAGAGTAGTGAAAAATATAGACGAATTTTGTAAGCAGTGTCTTTATGTTTGTGAGGTTGTACATGTGTGTATATGTTATCAAAAGCTTGAGAGAGGAAATAAAAGGAAGGAGATGGAGAGTAGGAAAGTGAAGGATACAATAGCTGTAGTAAGGGAGTGGAAGCTGGGTGAATGAGAGGAGGTGGGGGTGGCATGTTTGAGAAGTGCGCTCTAGTATGCTTACAGTATTATTTCCCTTCTCTAGTTCCTCAAAGCAGCTATAGTAGAAATCTATGTTTCATCCCCTGCCCCAACTTTTCATTTTAAGTTTTTACAAAAGCAAGACACCCATATAGTTTTCTTATAGATAGATATCCTTGTCTTGACTGTGCCACGTTTCCATCTCTCTTCCTCAATACATGGATGTTTTTCCTGAACCACTTAAAACTGGGTTTCAGACATCTGGCACTTGAACCCAAATTATTTAGCACCAAAGTTCTAAGGAGAAAGATTCTCTTACAGGGACTAGCGAGATGGTTCAGGATTTAAGAGTTCTTGCTATACAACTATGAGGACCCAAGTTCAGATACCAGAATCCACACAATAAGCAGGGTGTGGTTTTATGCATGTAGCTGCAACCCCAGCTCTTACCCCACCTGTGGGGTATGAGGCAGGAGAATCTCTGCTGAGGCTTTCTGGCTGTCAACCTAAGCTGGAAATGGATCCAGATTCAGGGAGAGACTCTGCCTCTTGGTAATAAGGTAGAGAAGAACACTTGATGCTCTCTGCTGGGTTCTGCATGGAAGCTCACAGGCAAGTGCACCCATTTACATACATGTGCATACACCACACACACACATGTAACACACAGACACACAGAAATCAGAAAAGCATTTTCTAAAATATTGTCCTATGTAACCTTCTTATTCATCAGAATATAAAAATTCAAAAGTGCTAAATTAGGGATATCACATACTCAGTTTTTTCACTAATCCCAACAATTTCTTTTATAGCTAGTTATTTTTTCTACAAACCAATCAAAATCTATGTTTTACATGTCACCACTACACCTCTTTCCATATAGAATAGCCTCCTGTCTGCTTAGGTCATTTTATCTTGATTTTTTGAGGAGTTCTTATGAATTATCTTTCACAGTTCTTCATAGTCTAGCCTAATGTGATTGCTTATGACCAAAGTTCAGTATTTTTGGCAGGGATCTCAGCTGATATTATGTAACTTTCATTGTGTCACATAATAACCAGATGTCCAGTTGTCACTTGGTCAATTTGTTAAATCCCAAGTGTCTCCATTATATAAGTATATTTTGTTTTGAAAATTCTTGTAAATCTTTTGTCCTCAACAGCACTTATATCCATCCTGAACCAATTGTGACAGTGGGAGCCAGAAAACTCTGTCTAAAAATGCTGTCTTTTTCTACTTTTATTAGCTGGTATTATTCTGAAAAAAAATTTTTTTTTTTTGCTTTTTCTTCCAACTCTTGCTATGAACTCATGGCTTTCCTGTACTATTATGGACTATCTTCTACATACAGATGCTCAAATTCCACAAAAACGTGCCTACTTGAAACTTTCAATCAACTCCAGATGGATCAAAGACCTCAGTGTGAGATCTGAAACTCTGAAGGTGATTGAAGGAAACGTTGGCAACAACCTACAAGACATAGGCATAGGAAAAGACTTTAAATCAGACAGCAGCTGCTCAGGAAATAAGGTCAACAATTGACAAGTTGGACCGCATTAACCTCAAGAGCTTCTGTACAGTGAAAGAAACAATGAAGTGAAGAGAAAACCCATAGAGTGGGAAGAAACCTTCACCAGTGATACATCTGACAGAGCATTAACATCCAGAATATGTAAACGTTTCAAAAAACGAAGAAGAAAACAAATGACTCACTCAAAAGATAGAGCAAAGAGCTGAACAGAGACTTCACAAGTGAGGAATTAGAGATGGCTGAGAAACACCTTAGAAGTGTTCAACATCACTACTCATTAAGGAAATGCAAATTAAAACCACTTAAGATATCATCTCACTCCAATAAGACTGGCTAGGATCAAGAAAACAGAAGATACTAAATGCTGGAGAGGTTGTGGGGAAAGGTGAACACTCATCCACTGCTGGTGGGAATGTAAACTTGTACAACCACTATGAAAAGCAGTGTGGAGAACACTTAAAAGACTCAAAATGATCCTACCACCTGACGCAGTCATACCATTCCTAGGTATAGACCCACAAGACTCATCCTACCACAGAGATACAAGCACATCCATGTTTATTGCAGCTCTCTTCACAAAGGTAGAGAGCTGGAACCAACCCAAGTGCCCCTTAACTGATGAGTGGATAAAGAAAATGTGGTACATCTACACAATGGAGTTCTATGCAGTAGTAAAGAAAGATGACATCATGAACTTTGCAGGTAAATGGATGGAACTTGAAGCCGTTATGCTAAGTGAAGTAACACAGTCCCAGAAAAACAAATGATGAATGGTATCCCTCATTTGTGGATGCTAGCACCAAATACCTGGTTGAAAGGCAAACTGAGCAATGTTAATGTTATATTTCCTTTCATCTGAAAGCAACTGTGCTCTTTTTTTTTTTTTTTTTTTTTGGTTTTTGTACCTCTTTATTTACTTTTTTCCTTTTATTTGTTTATTTTTAAGGGATTCTATAATATAATAGCACAGTTGTTTTCAGATAACATAGATGTTACTCAGTTTGCCATACAATTAGGTAATTGGTGCACTTTTTTTGAAGTGAGCCAAAGTTTTAAGCATAAGCAATGAATGTAAGTAACATTCAAGTAAAACCAATTTGCAAGTATCTATATCAAAATTTTGAACAACCCAAGATTCCCATAGTCCAGTTGGAGAAGCTTGTATGCACAAGCATGTTGATCAAATAGGAGTCCAGTCTATATTGCTGTAGTCTCACGATTCACTCCAATCTCTCCGCAGCACTTACATTCTACCACACCTCCTCTTCCGCAAGTTGTTCCCCAGGCTTTGGGAAAGGGGCACAAGTGGGTGAGAAGGAAAACAGTCTATTTTCTCTGGAGAGTTCAGGTTGATCCCCTTCCTGGGTTCACAGCTTATCCAGGGATACCTTTTTAATCCTACTAACAAAGCACAAGCAATTAGATGCACAGGCATTTAAGCAGTACTAATTATTATGGCAAGCTAACCTGTGAGCACAGACACAGATGTTTGGATGGAATGCTAATCCACAAACTGAGGGTGACAAGTTCTTATTGTGGCTTATAACATCTCCTAACCACTAGATGACATAAACTTGTGGCATCCGCTGTGAAATATTCCTCCAAGGAGAGAGTTAATAGCCAATTAGATTTGGGATATGTAGAGACACATGGCTGCCACAGTTGCACAGTATCTCCAGGCAGTTGAGGTGTAGCTGATTCTGACGGAGGAGTCTTGCTTGTCTCAAAGAGACCAATATTTTGCTTTATTTCTTTAGTGGCCTTTGGTAACACTCTCTGGCATTTCAGAGGCCACTTGTACATTAGCAAGTGACGTCTCAAAACATTTTTTCATGCTTACACCAGATCTTCGACAACAGGGACTTGCCACCTTTCTCCTTGCATATATCCCACTTATAGGCAAAAGGCCTTTATAATTTTGGGGGTTTGGATCCCCTAGCCAACATCTCCTAGGCAGAATAATCATTGCTGATATCATAGCTTTCCTGTATTAATATAGTTTGCTTAATTACATGGCTTATAAAGACTTTACTATTGAATTTGGCTCTAAATAGAGAATTATCCTTTCACAGTTCCTATGTCTATCTGTCAATTAAAAAAGGTAGTTATACCTGTTCTATAGAAATTACCACTATAACAGTTGGCTCTAGTTTACAGTTAGGGAATGACTTCATTACCATCATGTTTTTTTTTTTATTCCTATAAAGGAGAGAGGTAGGAAGGTTTCTCAACATCTGGAAGGTAGACTTTATTAGGGCCTGTTCTAGTTTGTCTTCCATTGCTGTGACAAAACACTCTGACTGACACCAACTTGGGGAGGAAAGGGTTTATTCAGCTTACATCTCCTGGGTCACAGTTCACCACTTAGGGAGTCCAAGGCAAGAACTCAGGTCAGGAACTTGGAGGCAGGAGCTGAAGCACAAGCCATGGAGGAATGCTGTTCACTGGCTTGCTCCCCTGGCTCAAGCCCAGCCTGCCTTCTTATACAGTACACAACAACCTGCCCAGGGTGGCACCACTCATTGTGGGCTGGGCCCTCCCACACTGCTAGACCATCAAGACAATACTCCACAGACGCCCGGTTTAAAGACAGTTTTTAGCCACCATGTGGGTGCTGTGAATCAAACCCATGTCCTCTGCAAGAGCAGTCTGTGCTCTTAACCACTTAGCTATCTATCTCTCCAGCCCCTGGAATATAATCTTACAGCATTTACTGGAATAAACAGTATATAATAAAGTACTGGAATAAACAGTAAATAAAAGCATTTGAGTGTAAAACTCCAAATGTTTTGGATTTGTAGCTTATTTATTTATTTTTGTATGTGTACAAATGTACTGTCTGCATGTAGGTCTGTGCACCCATGTTATGCAATGCCATGGAGGTCAGAAGAGGGCATCAGATTACCCTGGAACTGGAGTCAAAGATGGTTCTCAGCTGCCGTGTGGGTGCTGGGGATCAAACCCGGGTCCTTTGTAAGAGCAGTCAGCACTCTTNGAGTGGAGAATTCTGGAAGGAGTCAGTAGAGGGTGGCCAAGCCAGGCAAGAGGTGATTTAGGAGAAGCTGGACTTTCAGGGGGCCTGAGCTGGCAGAAGAGAGGAAGCTCCAAGAAACCAGGCGATTCAAGACCACAGTGGAGCCAGAGAGCCTTACTTTCCCTGGATGCTGCAGGCCACTCAGAGAGAGCACCCCAAGTGCCTAGGCTGCTGTGTAAGGCAGAAGCCCATGTTTTCTTGGTTAGTTTGTGCCATTCTTGGCCAGGAAGTTTGATGTGTACGCCACTCTGAGCTGATGAATCTGGGGGCTTCTGTAGTGCCTCTGTCTGAAGAATTCTGTGACCTGATTTCTATGCTGACAAATTCCATGTTGTTCTGCTTCCTTGTCATCTTCGGCTCATGCTCCATTTAGTCCTGCTGCAGGCCGAGAATCTAAGTCAAGGTTTCCGAACACTGTCTCTCAGGAGCCCTTGGTTCAGAGGATGAGGATGAGTGCTCTGGGTGGGGTGGTAGACCTGGGCCCCAGACCTCATAATCAAAGTGGCCTAGGTTTAGCTTTCCCTTTCTTTCTTTTTTTTTGTTTTGTTTTTTTTTGTTTTTGTTTTTGTTTTTTGAGACAGGGTCTCCCTGTAGCTCTGGCTGTCCTGGAACTCACTCTGTATACCAGCTGGCCTCAAACTCACAGAGATCCGCGTGCCTCTGCCTCCCAAGTGCTAGGATTAAAGGCATGCGCCACCACGCCCGGCATTTATTTATTTCTGTATGTGTATCAATGTACTGTCTGCATGCAGGTCTGTGCACCCGTGTCGTGCAATGCCGCGGAGGTCAGAAGAGGGTGTCGGATTCCCCTGGAACTGGAGTTCTCCTGGAATTGGAGTTTCAGACGGTTCTCGGCCGCCATGTGGGTGCTGGGGATCGAACCCGGGTCCTCTGTAAGAGCGGTCGGCGCTCTTAACCGCTAGGCCATCTCTCCAGCCCCAAATAAATAATATTTTAAGTCAAGCTAGTAGTTAAATTTCAGTTTGATTGGAATTACTGAGGACAGTGTGCACTATAAATCTAATCCAAATATTTAAGATTTCTTTCATAAGACTCCTGGTCTTTATAAAAACACAGTATCCTTTAACTTTCAAACATTTGTTTTGTTCTTTTTTTTTCAAAGCCAATTTTTATTGAAGCTTTATGCATTTCATACAAAATTTCAAATCGAATCTAGACTTGTGCCCCTCTCCCTGCCCCCCCACTGCACCAGAGCTCATGCATTCTGCCAAACACGTTTTTCGTCTTTTTCTCAGTCTCTCTCAAAATTTTTGATTCAGAAATTTACTATTTCGAGCAGAAGTTCACTGTTTCAGTCAGTTCTTTGACCCAGCCTTTTTGTTGTTATTCTTCCACTATGAATCACTCCAAAAATGCATATATGCATGCCACATATATCATAAGTTTTAGTATCTTCAGCTTATGATTTTTTTCTTTATTAGGCTGAAAGATATCATGTTTGAAGTCTCCTCCTTGGCAAGCCCAAACCACCATCAGTTCTGCCCTTATGCTCCATACTAGGGTTTTCCCTTCCCATGGTCAACAAATGAGGTCCAGTAAGCACCGTGTCCTGTCTTGATCTTCCTGTACGTGTGATACAGCCTATACTCTGAAGAGGCTGAAACCCTAGTAGTAGTAGGTAGTAGTATATACTATATTCTGAAGAGGCTGAAACCCTAGTAGTAGCTCAGTCCACAAGTTGGATGTCTCAGCAGTCCCCATCTGGCACTGAAGGTTTGGAGAGACACAAGTCTTCAGTCCATATTGGAAGGTTGAAAAGCTGTGCCTCATGTCTTTGAAGGATGACAAAAGCAGTGACAGCCACAGGGTTGCTGCACTTACCAGTAAGACAGGCAAAACAACTCTGCTTTTTGTTTTTTTTACTTTTTGTCTTTTTACTAAAATCTCAAGTTTTATACCTGAAGTATAATTTTTCAGGCCTTACTATTTATTTATTTCTGGTTATACTTTCCTTTTGGATGTTTAAGGCCACACAGTCCAGATTAACCAAGGTTTTTTTTTTTTTTTTNATATTTGTAGATGAGAACGCGAGATTAGGCAGAGGCTTACACATAATAGACTGTGTATCTGGAGTGAATTCTAGGCCTTACTGGCTGAGGCATGTTCCCCAACCACTGAATTCTCCTGCCCGGACTTGGCTCTTGACTTCTTGTCAGGTCTCCCTCCATGCCCTCCTTTCTTTTTGTTTTAAATAAAATATTTTTATCGGTGGTTTGTGTATTTCATACATCATTTCTCAGTCCACTTTAGACACACTCCCTTTTCCATGCCCCCCACCCCACCCCAGTTCATGCATTCTGCCATACATGTGTTGCATCTTTTGCTCAGTCTTTTTTTTTGTTTTTTTTTGTCTTTTCAAGACAGGGTCTCCCTGTAGCCCCAGCTGGCCTGGAACTCATTCTGTAGACCAGGCTGGCCTTGAACTCACAAAGATCCGCCTGCCTCTGCCTCCCGAGTGCTAGGATTAAAGGCATGCGCCACCACGCCCGGCTCATCCTGATACTTTTAACTACTGCGTAATAGTTTAGAAAAGGCTTGGACAAAAGATCAAGCAACCTTGTATAAGAAATACTAAGAAGCACTCCCATAAAATAAATACTGTGGTTAGACATAATGTCATGACAAACTAGTTTTTTCCTCATTCTTTTGATCTTATATTACTCTAAAAATATGCATACATACCCTCCACCCATATACCAAAAATTCCTGTCTGAAAATAAATGGTAGCTTAGTTCTAGAACCTGTTCGATCTTTTTGTATTTGTTGAGGTTATTTTCTGTGTCCCAGTATATGGTGTGCTGAGCAGAAAGTGTTTTCTCTGATATTTGGGTGGAATATTTGGTAGACTTTTGTGAGGTCCATTTGGTGTGTTTTATCATTCAGCTCAGATGTCTCTCTGTTTATTCTTTGTCCAGTTGACCTGTTCAAAGGGCTCAGTGGGTATTGAAGTCCTGTACTATGATTGTGCTGGGTTTAATCTGTGCCTTGAGGTCCTGGAGAATTGTCTTTATAAAGTTTGGTGCACCAGAGTTTGGCGCATATATATTCATAATTGTGAAATCTTCATGATCAATTGTTCCTTTGATAAAGATGTAATGGCCCTCTGTCTCTTCTTATTTCTATAACTTTGAGGTCTATTTTGTCTGATATTAAAATAGCAACTCCTGCTTTCTTTTTGGTATCATTTGCTTGGAATATTTTTTCCCATCTTTTCACCTTAAGTTGGTGCCTATCCTTGAGAGTGAGATGGATTTCTTGTAGACAGCATATAGATGGGTTCTATTTCCTAATCCATTCTCCCAGTCTAAGTCTTTTGATTGGAGAGTTTAGCCCATTAATATTTAAGGTTATAATTGAAAGATGTGTGTTGCTTCCTTTCACCTTATTATCCATTTGCATTTTTGGTCTAGGCTTTTACTTCTGCAGTTATGCTTTTATTAATTTCTTTCTAGGTGCCTGGGGATAGTTGCTCCTCTCTTTTGTCCTTTGAATTGCTTCAAGTATTCTCTGAAGGGTTGGTTTTCCAGAGATGTATTCTATCATCTTGTTTATGTCATGGAAGATTTTTCTCTCTCCTTCAACTATAATCAACATTTTTGCTGGGTATAGTAACCTGGGTTGGCATCTATAGTCCTTTAACACTGGGAATGCTTTACTCCACGTTCTTCTTGCTTTCATAGTTGTGCTGAGAAGTCAGTTGTAATTCTGATAGGTTTCCCCTCGTATGAACTTGTTTTTCTCTTGTGGCTTTCAGAATTTTGTCTTTGTTTTGGGCATCTAGCATTTTAACTATGATATGGCGTGGGGAGTTCCTTTTCTGATTTTGTCTGTTTGGAGTTCTATGTGCTTCTTGCATTTGTATTGGTTTGACTTTTTTTAGTTTGGAGAAATTTTCATCTATTATTCTGTTGAAGATCTGATCAATACCATTGTCTTGGATTCTTCTCCTTCCTCTATTCCTATGATGCAGAGGTTTGATCTTTTCATAGTGTCCCACATTTCCTGGTTGTTCCACTTTTGTGTATTTTTAAATTTTTCATAATCTTTACTTGAGCGTTTTAGCTGCACTGTGTTATCCTGTAGGTCTGATATTCTATTTTCTGCTTCCTCCATTCTACTTCTGAGGCTTTTTCCTTTCCTTTCCTCTTGATTGGTTGAGTGTTTGATTTCCTTTTTCATTTAGTCCTGTGATTCCTTTAGTATTTCCACTTCCTTTTGGAGCTTCTCAATCTCTTCCTGTAGCTCCTTGCTTTGCTGGTTGGTTTCCTTTTTTATTTCAGCATGGGATCTTTTCAGTGCTTCCACTTCCTTCCAGAGTTTGTAATTCTCTTCCTCTAGTTCTTTCTGGCATTTGTTATTCTCTCCCTTTACTTCTTTCCAAAGTTTGTCATTCTTTCCCTCTAGGTCCTTCTTGAGTTTTTCATTCTCTCTCCTTAGTTCCCGGACTTGTTCTTTATATTCTTTGATTTCTTTGAATGTGGCTGCAATTGTTCCTCTAAGATCTGTGTCCTGGTCTACCTCCAGGGAGATCCACAGTAGGAATCTCCCATAGGGTTGGTAGAGCTTGGTAGGGAATATTTCTGTGTTTTTCCCATGTTGTTTCTTCGTTGTGCCCTTGGCATGTGGGTTTCTTTCTGTTTGTATTCTGATGTGAATCCCAAATGCCTCTTCACTGTGTTGAAAGCTTGCTTTACTTGCCTCCTTCAGATGCCTTTGTTTTTTTTCTCCTTGTTTATGGAGTGTTGACTTGTCTAGGTTTCAGACTTTTAATTTTGGTTGTATACTGGAAGTCTAACTCACTCTTCCCTTTCTGATCTGAAAGTTCTCCAAAAGCTGGGTAGGGAACAACTCAGTCAGTACCCTGCTGAGCACTGTGCTCACTCTGCTTCCTGCCAGCCAGTTTCTCTAGGTTGTTTCTAGGGCTTGGTGATGGCCTTGCCTTGTGGCCCAGAATCTCTATTGTGGTCCCACTTGGACACTCCCTCAGCAATTCCAGTTCGGGAGGGGGGGTTACTCTGTGCTTCCGGTGGTCCTGGGAAATCCCCTGATCTAAGTTCTGTGCACTCAAGTCTCAGAGTGGTAACAGGTCCACCTTTTATACCAGCTACAAGAGTGACTCCACCCCTACAGCCACATAAGACAATGATTCAATTATTCAACAATTGGCCTGGCTGAAGCACCTGGCCCCTACCTGTGCTTCAGGTGGTCCTGGGAAATCTCCCAATCTAAGCTCTGTGCACTACCAGCAGTACATTTTTAGTCACACTGAAAATGAAGGACTTGATTTTCCCCACAAGTTTCAATGTTTTTAGTAATCAATTCTATGCATTTTATATAAATAGAAATATATGTTGTACACATAAAAAGTAGACTGAGATTAATTTAAAATATTATTTACAGGTCACACATTTATGGAGTCGCTATTTAAGTGCCTTCCACAGCCTTCTCATTTACTTATATGGTGATGATCGGAAAGGATTCAGTGCTGGTGATGGATATTTCAGAAACACCATGTGCAGGATGATTGTATCACAGCAGGTACAAAAGCTGCATAGTAAACTATACTTGCTGCCTGAAATTATGTATTTTCTGTATTTAAATTCATGATCGGAGCAGTCTTGCTAAATTGACAGTAAATGTCAGTAACGGTCAACATTTTCACACCTCAGTAAAGTAATGATTACTAAAGTTATGCCTCAGTAAAGTGTACTGCTTTTAATTCATTGTAATCATGGACTTTTTAATGTATTTAAAATTTAAAACTTCGAAATCCCACTAAAGTCCAATTTTAGCATATCAACAGAAGAATCTGGATTTTTTTTTTTTTATTTCGGTATGTATATCAATGTACTTACTGTCTGCATGCAGGTTTGTGCACCCGTGTCATGCAATGCCGCGGAGGTCAGAAGAGGGTCTCGGATTCCCCTGGAACTGGAGTTTCAGACGGCTCTCGGCCGCCATGTGGGTGCTGGGGATCGAACCCGGGTCCTCTGCAAGAGCGGTCGGCGCTCTTAACCGCTAGGCCATCTCTCCAGCCCCAGAATCTGGATTTTTACTCCCTTTAAAACTACTTTTAATAGTTTTTTTTTTGTTTCAATGTTTTCTTAAAACACTGCATGATTGCTAATTGCATATTTGTGTGATAT
This sequence comes from Rhizomys pruinosus, assembly GCA_009823505.1. NCBI lineage: Eukaryota > Metazoa > Chordata > Mammalia > Rodentia > Spalacidae > Rhizomys > Rhizomys pruinosus. The sequence goes on from VZQC01009117.1 coordinate 2,153,554, forward strand.
TATAATTTGAAAATGAATTTTATTTTTTTATACAAGACTACATTACAAATCAAATCTAGATCTGTGTTCCCCTCTCTACCCCCCCCCCCACCAGAGCTCAGGCATTCTGCCAAACATGTTTTTCATCTTTTTCTCAGTCTCTCTCAAAAATTCTTGATGCAGAGGTTGACTGTTTTGAGCAGAAAGTTCACCGTTTTAGTCAGTTCTTTGATGCAGTCTTTTCTGTTGTTGTTGTTGTTGTTGTTGTTGCTCTTTCCAATATGCATCACTCCCAAATACTTGAACAAAAGCTCAAGGAGCCCTGCACAAGAAATACATACAACTAGGTAATTGGCGCTAGCATCCACAGATGAGGGATGCCATTCACTGTTTGTTTTTCTGGGACTGTGTTACTTCACTTAGCATACTATCTTCTAGTTCCATTCATTTACCTGCAAATTTCACGATGTCATCTTTCTTTACTGCTGCATAGAACTCCATTGTGTAGATGTACCACCTTTTTGTTATCCATTCACCAGTTGAGGGGCACTTGGGTTGGTTCCAGCTCTTTGCTATTGTGAAGAGAGCTACAATAAACATGGCTGTGCATGTATCTCTGTGGTAAGATGAGTCTTGTGGGTATATACCCAGGAGTGGTATGACTGGGTCAGGTGGTAAGCTCATTTTGAGTCTTCCAAGTGTTCTCCACACTGCTTTCCATAGTGGCTGTACAAATTTACATTCCCACCAGCAGTGGATGAGTGTTCCCCTTTCCCCACAACCTCTCCACCACTTGGTATCATTTGTTTTCTTGATCCTAGCCAGTCTTATTGGAGTGAGATGATGTCTTAAAGTGGTTTTAATTTGCATTTCCTTAATTATTAGCAACATTGAACACTTCTTAAGATGTTTCTCAGCCATTTCTAACTCCTCACTTGTGAAGTCTCTGTTCAGCTCTTTGCTCCATCTTTTGAGTGAGTCATTTGTTTTCTTTCTAAAAAATGAATTTTAAATTAATTATCTTGATGTTTAGAGGTTTTTTTTTCTTCAGAGTATTTAATTAAATATGTTACTCTATTAGCAGAAACTTTCTATTTTAAGATTTCTATTTCTCATTTTTTGTTTGTTTGTTTATTTTTGGTATTTTTGAGACAGGTTCTCCCTTTTAGTATCAGCTGTCCTGGAGCTCGCTCTGTCGACCAGGCTGGCCTTGAACCTACAGAGATCTGCCTGCCTCTGCCTCCCGAGTGCTGGGATTAAAGGTGTGTGCCACCACGCCTGGCTGCTACTGCTAATTTCAAACTTAAGTACAAATTCAATCATACACTGCAAGGTGTAGGAAGATTTGTTTTAATGAGCTCAGTGATACGGATTCAATGACTTGGTTTGAACGAACTGTTAACTGTTTAACAGTTTTACTCTTGCAGCTTTATTTCTTTGGTTTGTTTGTTTTTGCTTTGAATTCTATGGTACATTATTTTGCCTTGGAGCAGATGCAGTGTGCAATATTACAATAAGGACTGGGACAATTTTTATGGATGTAATGTCTATTATAGTTTTGATAGTATTTCTCTCTAGTTCTCAGTGATTTAAATGTGACCAAGGCTTCTGTACTTTGTCACAAAAAGCAAGTTTTCCAGGTGACTATGTTGGTGAGTGTCAAATAAGAATTTATGGTGTATTACTGTTGATTCACTTTGAATTAAAAAATATGTTTTTTGAAGGAAAAAAAAAGAAACAAAAAACCTAAAACATAAAACCAGAAGAATCCAGAACAAAGGACATTTTTTCAACTGTCTGAGTTAAAGTCCATTAGACTCACTTTATGGGGTCATAAGGGCATGCATTTATTGGGCTCTTTTTCAGGAGTTGGTCTCTAAGGCTGGATGTGAGAGCAATGAACCCATGATTCACTTTCAGACACTTTAATAACTGTTGGAGTGGCTAGAATCATTGTGAGGCCTCTCTAAGGTGGCTTCTGGACAGGGAGAAAAAAGTTTTAACCATAATTTAATTTGGGGGGGGGTTAAAACAATGGTGGACCTGCCTCCCCTATGTTATATGAGGTAGTACTGCAGATTAGCCAAGAGCCTGACAAAAATCATTAGAGTCTTGATCATTTATCAAGAAGAAAATCATTAGAAACAACTCTCTAGATATCATCTCCCATGGATATAAGTCTAATATCTGGAAAATGTGATCCCTTGGGCTGTTAAAAAAATAATGGTCTTTGGTAAGAAGAGTTTGATTCCCAGAAGTGGTATGGCTGGGTCAGGTAGTAAACTCATTTTGAGTCTTTTAAGGGGCTGTATCATGGAGGCCAGTGCAGGGGCATCAAAGCAGGATGCGTGCTTACTGGACTTCATTTTGGGGGACCATGGGAAGGAAAGACCCCAATGTGGAGCAAAAGTGCAGGATTGATGGTTGGGGTTTCCGAGGAGGAACTTTTGAGCTCTTCCTTAAGGAAAACATGACATCTTTTATGGAAGGAAAAAAATCCACCAATTCAAGTGACATGTGTGTATGTATGTATATATTTATATATATATATGTATATATAATGTAGCAATACAAGTTGGAGAGAACAATAACAAAAGAGCTGAAAAAAATCTCTGGAGAGACTTGGAGAGAGATGCAGGACATGTATGGCAGAGTGCAGGGACTTGGGTGGGATGGGGGCATGGAAGGGGAAGCAACTTTAGATTCAGTTGAGAAATGATGTGTGACCTATGGAAAAAGTTTAATAATGATAATAATAAAAAAGTGGAAAAAAAATCTGCCAAGTTCAACTGCATTAGAGAGTGATCGATTCCAGGAATCTTATGTGCCTACCCTCAGTGAGGGGTTTTTCTTCAGTTTCCTTTGATATTTTCATGAAATATTAGAAAAAACAGTTGAAAATTATCTTAATGTCCACACACATGGAGCTTATTGTCCTGCTACCAAACACGTAGCTTCGAGACTGATGGTCCATGGCCAAACACACAGCTATGGTACTGATGGTCCCATGGCCAAACATCCATCTGTGAGACTGATAGTCCCACAGCCAAACAGCAGTTGTGGAGCCGCTGGCTCCCATGGCCAAATTATCTCAAGAGCCAGCTGTGGGGTTGATAGCCTCACAATCAAGCATGCCACAGTAACAGCTGGGGGATCACATCAGGTGGTGCAAATCTGTGAAATCTGTTTATTCTATGTAACAGCCAGTTTACATAGGTTTGGGGCAGGCAGCAGTTAGACATCCACACCATCACACATCATCCCAGCTCATGGGGCGTATTCAGAAGAAGAGTGTACTGACAAGCAAGTCCACTCATGACTTCTGAGCATGTGCTAGCCCAAAACAGAGCATGCCCTGCATCTTTTGCTCCACCTAGTGTGCTAAGCAGTCTGTAGCCTGCACGTACTTAAGATACAACTAAGTCCAGGATTTTTGTTCCATAAGAGTCCTCCTGTTCTTCATTATAACCATGGAAAGAGTGCCCTTGGGGCAAGACTCCATGAAGCTAAGCATCCAATCTAAGGGTCTCTTCATAGATAACAGACCAAAGCTGCTGATAATGTGGATGATGGGGCCAAGATCTTTCTTAAGCTGCAGCAGAACTCGGCAGTATTGTTCATGTGACTCTGGCTTTAGAGGCATAAAAGATTAAAGAGCGATGGGGTCATAGATTCAGTCTTCATGGTTTCAGAAAACTGCTAAGGCCTATGGCAGGGGACTGTCTGGGAGAAGAAGGCCAAGAGTCAGTGAGAGACCATCGAGTGGAACTGTGAAGGTGAAGCTTGGGTTTTGATGGTGATCCCCAAGATATCGGATAAGCCAGAGTTGTGAGACATCTGCCATGGAGAGATATATACAAGAAGTAGAACCATCCCAAGAAAGGGATGTGTATTGCAGACAACAAAGAGAGATGGGGCCATCTAAGCCTTTAGAAACTAAAGTTCTAGATGTTGGACATGTAGCTACAGGATTTGGTGTTTTCTCTGTGGTTTCTGGTTTTGTTTTAGTCCAGTAGCTCTTCTCCATGCTCTCATTCCTCCCTTTTGGAATGAGAATGTATATTCTATACCATTTTATATCATAAGTATATAATTTTCTCTTTAAAATTTGTTTTACAGGGGTTTATAGTTAAGATATTGCCTTAAACAGAGTTTGGACATCAGACTTTTGAATAATGTTGAGACTGAAAGACTATGGCGACTTTTGAAGTTGAACTAAATGGGTTTTTCATCATGATATAGCCATGAGGCTATAGGGGCCAGAAGTAGAATGTGATGGCTTCAGTGAGAACTGTTCTCCATAGTCTCCAATTATTTGATACTTGTCCCCATTTGGTGGTGCTGATGTAGAGGTTTAAGAATGCAGCCTTATTGGAGGATGCACCTCTCTTTGAGAGGTCATAACCTTGCACCACTAGTGTGTTCCTCTGTTTCCTGCAGGTGTTTGAAGATTTGAGTGCTCAGCTTTCTATTCCAGCTGCCTCCTGCCATGTCTTCCCTGACATAATGGACTCATCCCTTTGGAACTATAAGCCCAATAAACTATTCCTTCTGTAAGTTTCCTTGGTTATGCTTTTTTATCACAGCAACAGAAAACTAAGAGATGCAGCTCTCAGAGACAGTTGAGAGTCCTCAGGAGTCACTTGGGGAAGGGGGCTCAGATTCTGTAGCTTTTTTTTTTAACTAATGCTCTATGTATGAAACTGAGCCAAGGGATTTGCTTGTAGGAAGCTTTCTTTTTATGGGGAACAGGGACCACATGGCCCCGCTAAGGGGAATGGGAACACAGTGCCCACTTTGCGGACACTGTGGGGAGCTGACCCCTCAGTGCAGAGGCCAGCTGGCTACTTCCCATAGCCTGGCCTGGATGGTACTTCTAACTCTGGCCCTTAGCCTGGACCCACGAGACATGTGTTCCACTCTTGGCTGTGACTTCCCAACTGCCCAGAGACTGTTGAACCTTGGACAGGAATTTCAGGCTGATGGCTATTGGCCTCCCTTCTGCCAGTGTCCACTCACAGCACCAGCTACCCAGATTGGTAGTCCACAAAGAGACCCTTTTTCCAACCCACTGGCCACCCGAATGAAATGCAGGCCTACCTTAGCCTGTATGCATGCAATAATTAATAAAAATAATGGCCGGGAATTCTGTGATGCTATTAATATGAAATTCAAATTTATTCTTTGCTACAGCCTGCTTTTATAAAATAAATGACGTCAGTTTCCAGGATCAATCAGAAGTCCCCTAAATCCTCGCCACTGCACACCATTGCCCCACCCAGCATCATGCACCTACATCATGCAGCAACAAACACCTACATCATGCAGCAACAAGCACATTGCTTGTTCCTCCTTGGGGCAGGGTCAGACCCTCGTCATGTGGTGCCCTGAGGTCTGCTAGCTGGAAGCTAGCCTGCAATTTAAGCTGGATTTCCCCACACTTGCTTGACCATGGATTCACTTGGAAGCATTGAGAACATTTTTTTCCCTCTGTGCTCTCATCATTGAAGAATGTACACTGGTTAGCGTCCACCTCGTCGGATCTTTATTCCCTCACAGTCAAGAAGACAGGTGACTCTCCAAAGTTGTAGGCCATTCTGAGCAATGCCCCATAGTTCCATGGGACCTTAGATGGAAAGAGTCAAAATATTTTTTTATTACTCTGACTATGCTAGTATTGGCCTCCAAATACAATTATTGTACTTAGGAGGTCAGTTACACTAGACTATTTTTAATTACTGTGTCACATTTATGTAAGCTGGAGCAGAATCCAAATAATTTCAATAAATCTTGTATAAACATAAATTATTTTTTGTTTTTTTTTAATTTTTTTTATTAATTTTATTTATTTCTGTATGTGTATGAATGTACTGTCTGCATGCAAGTGTGTGCACCCGTGTCGTGCAATGCTGCGGAGGTCAGAAGATGGTGTCGGATTCCCCTGGAACTGGAGTCCTTTTTTGTTTTTTAGAGTCAGTACTTGTAAGTGCTACCAAAAGCAGATCAATAACCTAACTCCACTTATTTAAGTTTGATATCAATGCATTGCATGCTGACCTTAGGAATTTATATATACATACATATATTTTTTCTCTGAGTCTCATCTTTTTCATACCTTGCATAACTTACTCAGACTTTGGGGACTTGTCTAGATTTTTTAGCTTTGTCTTTATCTTTCCTATTCTGGAAACATCTTTCCATCTTTTTTTTTTCTGTATGTGTATGAATGTATGAATGTACTGTCTGCATGCAAGTTTGTGCACCCATGTCATGCAATGCTGCGGAGGTCAGAAGAGGGTCTCGGATTCCCCTGGAACTGGAGTTCTCCTGGAATTGGAGCCTCAGATGGTTCTCGGCCGCCATGTGGGTGCTGGGGATCGAACCTGGGTCCTCTGCAAGAGCGGTCGGCGCTCTCAACCACTAGGCTATCTCTCCAGCCCACATCTTTCCATCTTAAGACAAAAATCTTATCACAGAGAAATCCTTCTTTACTAAAAATACCTTCATTCTTACATCATTTTAATATTTCTTTCTTTCTCCTACTCACTAGTTATCTTTCATTCATTTTCATGTAACATTAAAAAATCAACTTACCATCTTATTAAAGGAAGTTAAATCCAAAGTACATGCATAGCATAATGAAATAAATTAATATTGTCTTAATACACATTGTTTTATTATGAGGGTTTATAAGTTCCTTGGAAAACCCCATGGAAAACACAGAACAGTAAAAAATCCTTTTTGTGTTTTGTACAGTCTGGATAATGATCTACAATATCTGCTTTTGGCTGCAAATAAGCACAAGTACCAGAGATAATCAGTGACTAAATAAGAAAACCATCAAATTGAAGTTTACAACATTCAGCAGAAATCAACTAAGGAAGCCCATTAAAACTATGATGTTGGAGTGACTGATTGAGGACTTCTAGTCAGAGAGTCCTCTCTATGGATGAGTTTTCCTAATTAGCCATTTTAATTACAGGCACTGTTACATCACAGGGTAAATAATATAGTAATTTCAGTTGGAAACAGTTTACCCCTTAGCTTCTCCTAAGTATGAAATGACTTTATTCTTAGGCTGTTGTTCTTTTTCCCTGTTTCAGCATCAGAGAGACAGCTTGTCTGAGTACTAGAAGCTTTGAAAGATACACACACACACACACACACATATATATATATGTATATATATATATATCTTGTGTATGTGTGTATATTTAAATATATATATATATATATATAACATATTTTCCTATAAAACTGATTAATATAGCACATGACTCTTTTTCCCTTAAGGATAAGACAAGAGAGGAGGAAATCAATGGTGCATACTGGACAGGAGACTTGCTGTTGAGTCTGGTGATGCCAGGTTGGATCCAACCTCCTTATCACCTGCATGGATTTGTCCAGATGAGTCTTATCATATTCTGGGTCCTGTACTGGGAACAAAGAAATATCATGGCATAGAAACTACCTTTTTTTTCCCTTTAGAGTTTTATCAGGGATGAAAGACTTGATTGTGAACAAAAGGAGCATATAGGAACATCTCCATCTTCTTTGTCTTCCCCTCCAGAGCATCCTCTGGAGATCCATACAACCTTGTGGTGAGTGACCACAAGGGAAGCAGGGACCTGTGGGACCAGCCTCTTTCACTATGGAAACCTTATTTTCCTGCATCTTGTTCTCTCTCATTAACGGCTATGAAAGAGAGTCTGTCAGAGGATTCACTCTTACTGACATGACACTGCACGACTCTTACCCTGCGACCTTGCTAAATTCTTTCTGCGTCTCGACAGGCTAATTGTAAACTGCCTGTGTAGGAGCCTCTGTTGATTTAAAATCTCTGGTGTAATATTGCCTGTCATGCATCAGGGATGTAAGCCAAGTTTTAATGATTATACAGTCTGGGAGGGTCTCGCTCCCTTTTGGGTTAATTCTCCAATATTTTCCTAAAATGTTCCCTCAGTCCCATTTTCTTTCATTTTATGACCTGTCAGATCATATCATATTCCTCAATCTAGATAGAAAGCAAACATTGTAAGTGTCTGGGGAAATTTTGCCTTTAGAGAGGGCTATTAGATTGTGCAGATTAGGAGAGTTTCTTTGTAATTTACCATGTGTCACTTGCCTATAAATCCTTGTAATCTAGGGAATATGACCACAGAAAACAAAACAAAAAACCTCTAAAAGAACTTGCAAAGAGGCAATATCAGAAAGCTTTTTCTCCTTAGCTTGGCTGTGTCACAGAATTTGGAAAGAGAGCTAAAATAAGGGCTCCCAGGAGGTGATGAGGCAGAAGCAACAGCAGACAGCCAGTGTGGAGCAAATGAACATCAAGGGACAAAGAATATTCTATTCCAGCTACAGATAAACAGGCCTGGAGTCACAGGCAGGAAGAGCAGGCATTAAGACTCAGCAGGGTGGAAATCTCCAGCCTCCCACCCAAGTAGGCTGAAGCTGGCCTCTTCTGTCTCAGCTGCCCACTGGTAGCAGTTTGCTAGCACCAAGCGTCTATTGTGCAAGTGCCTGCTGGGATGCCTTCTCCTTTAGGACTTGGCCCTTAGCAGCTGCAAACTCACATGCACTTCCTAGGTTTAGTCGTTTCAATCAATGACCTCCCTTGGTGTCTGGCTTGTGGTCAAGGACATTGGTTGTGAAATGATGCCCCAGAATCCTTATTACCTGGGGAATTGTCTCCAAATCCATGGGGATAGGACTGCCAACGGTAAATTAACAGTATGGAATTGCAAGCAGGTAGATGTACAGATGCGTGTCAGTGGCATAGAAAATTCTAGGAGTGCAGCAAACCCCTGGAATCAGTTGTATGGTCACTGCTATTTTGATTTATGCTATGTGGTTGCCACCATTGTGATGATGTCACTACCAGGACGGAGACAAAGTCTCATGATTTCTGTCATCTTGGTAATACCATTAGCCAATAAGGTGATAAAGCCATGTGGTTATTTTCTGCCTATGGTAAGTTCAGTTCCATGCCCCATCAGGGCATGAGTCCCCATGGGATCTACATATCTCAGAGAATAAATGTGAAAAATCACTTCCCTTTTTATTAAAATATAAAGGCACCTGAATTAAACTGGCATGGAGATAGCAGGAGATAGCACAGGAGAGGAAGGAGAAACTTCCCTGAGGTATACAGGCCCCAAATAGCAAAGTAAAGAAAGAGAGGAAGGAATTCTGTAGTCTCAAGCCAAAGATCACAGGAGTCCACATTCATTACCACTAGCTATAACTGGAAACACTAAATGATGTCATCTTGATGTTGCTTTGATGTCCCCTTGGCTCCTGGGTACAAGATGTTACTGAGCAAGCCATCCACCAAACAAGCAGAAGGAAGGGGAAGGGTGCCCAACCTCCACAGGTGGTGCTGTTATTCTGGGAGCATCTAGAAAAACTGAGAAGTAGAAAGTGACCTTGGCTTCATTCTGTCCTTCCTGAGCATGGTGTAGGCTGACTGCAGACAAGTCTGTTTTGATGAGCATTCAAGTCCCTTAGAAACCAGCTTATTAAAAATAATCCTGATTTAAAGTTTCAATAGCAGGGGCTGGAGAGATGGCTCAGCGGTTAAGAGCACTTACTGCTCTTGCAGAGAACCTAGGTTCAATTCCCAGCACCCACATGGCGGCTAAGAACCACCTTTAACTCCAATTCCAGGGGAATCCTACACCCTCTTCTGACCTCCGTTGCATTGGATGACACAGGTGCACCAACCTACATGCAGACAGTACACTCATACACATAAAAAATAATAAAATTAAAAAAATAAAGTTTCAGTAGCTGAGTGTGGTCTTCCACCCAGTTACAGAGTGACCCTCTGGGCCACTTGGTCTAAAGCAGTGTAGGTACCTGCCATTTGGACCAGGGACCTTGCAAACCTAATAACACCAAACATGTTGTCTGTTGTCCTCCATTCCCTAAACCTGACCCATGTTCTCTCCACTTTTCTGTGAGAACCATGGTAGAGAGGGAATGAAAAGGAAATCCTGTGCTAAGAAAGTGAAGACAGAGGTAAACTTAACATTTCTTTACCTCCTATCACATGGCAGTAAGTCAACCACAGACATGAAAAAACAACCCAAGAAAGAGAAGTATTAATGAGATGTGTATTACATATCCTCCTGTTGTCCCCAAGTAAAAGACCTCAAGTTTGGTAGCGGTTTCTGCCATATGTTACCAGAAATTTGGGGGAGTCTCACTAGAGGCACTACATGTTACTGGGGAAATTAGGGTTCCCTCTTAAGGGTTCTTAGTTTCATTAGTTAAAAGAATTAAAGAATGGAACAAAAGGAAACTTGAGGACAGTTTTATTAACATTTAAAAGAAAACCCTGGGGCTGGAGAGATGGCCTAGCGGTTAAGAGCGCTGACTGCTCTTGCAGAGGACCCGGGTTCGATTCCCAGCACCTACATGGCGGCTAAGAACTGTCTTTGACTCCAGTTTCAGGGGAATGCAACGCCCTCTTCTGACCTCCGTGGCATTGCACGACACGGGTGCACAAACCTACATGCAGACAGTACATTCATACACATAAATAAATAAAAAATAAAATAAAATAAAAATTAAAAAAATAAAAGAAAACCCCAAGGTAGGCAAGCTGTAAATCTTGGAGGCTTCCTGGAGGAGGAAGATGGGGAAGAGCAAGAGAGAGAGACATGCTGTGTGTAAGCAGCCACATGGACAAAGGGGTAGAGAGCTTCAGAGAAAACAAGAAATGCCCAGAGTACCAGAGAAAGCATACTGAAGTTCTTACCCGCATCTGAAAGGAAGAGACAGACAGTGAGATGACACTCAGAGGCAGGAATTCTAGGAAGAAAATTCTCATCATCTCATTAAAGGAACAATTATTTATTCTATCGCTTAGCATTACCTAAGGTGCATCTACTGTCCTAGAGGTGGTTCCCTCTTTCTGAGAGGTGCTTCTTAGCCAGATAATTGGCCTGCCCAATTTGGAGTGTTCAGCTGGAGTTTCCATTCTTTCAAATAGTAAGAAATAGATTTCTCTTAATAGTTCTTACTGCCATGGTAAAGACAGATGCGTACATTACTTCTAGGAGTTCTGCTCGTTCATGTGCCTCTTTTGATGTGTGAACAACCATATTTTGGTAACTATAATTTTGTTATAATACAGTAACTCATTTAATTCTTTTTGTTCAAAATGGCTTTGACTACATCAGGATTTTTGTTCTTTATGAACAATGGGATTATTTTAGCTTTATGAAGTTTGCCACTGGAATGTAAGTAAATATTACATTGAATCTGTATGTTGCTTTGTGTAGTATAAACATTATAATAATATTGGTTCTTCCATTTCATGTATTGAGTGTCTTTTATAAATACTCTGTAATTTGTATTGATTAAATTTATTTGTATTCATTGTAACTATTATAAGTGGTATTTATTTCTTGATTTCTATTCCAGAAAATTTGCTATTGATGTATAACAGTGCTACTGAATTTTAAAAATTTTTTCCCTCTTTATTTGTTTATTTTTTAAGGGATTCTACAATATAAGAGCACAGTTGTTTTCAGATCATATTGATGTTGCTCAGTTTGCCATAAAGTTAGGTAATTGGTGCTACCATCCACAGATGAGGGATACCATTCTTCATTTGATTTTTGTATGGTGGCTTTGTATCTTGTAACCACTAAATTTAATAGTTCTAAGAAGTGTTTTTTTTTTTTTTTTGTTTTTTGTAGAGTTTAAGACTTTTCCACAGATGCGATAAGGTTATCTGGATTGACAATTTCATTTCCTCCTTTATTTAAATGCCTTTCATGATATTTTCCCTGTCTGATTATTCTGGCTTGCACTTCCAATAATATGTTTAATGAAAGTGCTAAAAGTAGAGAACTTTGTCTTGCTCCAGATCTAAAAGAAAATTAGGGTGCTGGAGAGACGGCCCAGTGGTTAAGAGGACTTGCTGCCCTTACAGAGGACGGGGATCAGTTCCCAGCGCCCACATAGTGTCTCCAGTTACAGGATCTGATATTATCTTTTGGCCTCTGTGGGCACTGCATGTACATGGTGCATTTATATACATGCAGGGAAAAACTCATGCACACAAAAATTTAAATTTGTGTTGCACAACTTTAATCCTAGCACTTGGGAGGCAGAGGCAGGCAGATCTCTGTGAGTTCAAGGCCAGCCTGGTGTACAGAGTGAGTTCCAGGCCAGCTAGGGTACAGGGAGACCCTGTCTCAAAAACATCAAAAACACCCCCCCAAAGAGATAATGTTAATGTTAGCTATTTTCATTTCATGAAATGAAATGAGTCTATACCCCCCTATCATGTCTTGTTTGCTTTTGTTTTTGATTTGTGACCTAGCAGGTCTCTACTCAAAAAGCTCAATTAATATTAAGAAGCAGAAAAAGGATATTTATTTAATGTAGCCACATTAGAAGATGGACAAAGAGAACCAGTGACCCCTTCAAATCTCTCCTTGGATCTTGACGTAAGATTCGGGTTTAAATAGTGAGCTAGTGACATGAACATGTGAGCAGTTCAGGGCAAGGGCAACCCACTGACCCAGCATTTGGTCGGACACATCTTATCCTGTGAGGGAGTCTGCCAAACTGTAAATCTCTGTCCTGAAGACAAGCATTCCCTCTGAGTGCCTCTTTTTCTTTCTGCTAGAATGAAAAATCCCTTGGAAAATCCCCGCTTATTTGAGGCTCATTGTTTCAATAGCCTAGTAGGTGTCTCCTTAGGATATCTTCATTTCTGCCAGGCCAGTTACAAGGCCACATTCAGGTCCATTAGTATTTTGTTGATGAATTTTGCAACTATGTTCAAAGACACTGGTCTGTAGTCTCCGTATTCATTCTCATGCTCATATCCTCCCTCCCCCTCCCCCCCTCCCTCCCTCCCTCCCTCCCTCCCTCCCTCCCTCCCTCCCTTCCTCCCTCCCCCCCTCTCCCCCTCGCGTCCTCTCTCTCCCCTCCAACGTCCTCGCCCCTTCCTTCATGCTTGCTTGGGTTTGGTGCCAGGGTGACACTGACTTTCTAGTATGTGTTTGGAAGGATTCTTAGTTTCTCAGTTGTTTTAGAGTAATTTCAGAAAATTTGATAAAATTCTTTAACTGTTTGTGGAACTCAGAGGAAAGCTGTCTGGTCTTGGGCTTAGTTTGATGGGCAATTTTTATAACAGCTTCAGTCTCATTATTTATTTAATTTGATTTAGTTATTTATTTATTTATTATTTGTATGAATGTAACGGTCTGCATGTATGTTTGTGGACCCATGTTGTGCAATGCCGCGGAGGTCAGAAAGAGGGTCTCAGATTCCTCCTGGAACTGGAGTTCTCCTGGAATTGGAGTTACAGACGTTTCTTAGCGCCATGTGGGGGCTGGGGGGATCGAACCCGGGTCCTCTGCAAGAGCAGTCGGGTGCTCTTACCACTAAGGCCAGCCTCTCCAGCCCCGTGTCCAGTATTTTTTATTGCTCTGCTCAGATTTTCTGTCATTTCATGTTTGAACTTACAGAGTTGCATGTGTTCAAGAATGTGCTCTCTCCAGGTTACTGCATTTGTTGGTGCAACTTCTTGGATAATAGTCCTTTGTATTTCTGTTGTGTCAGCTGTAACATCTCCCCCTTATTTTTATTTGAGTCTTTTCTTCTTTTTAAACTAGTCTGGCTAAGTTTTTCTCTTTTGTTTATCTTTTTAAACCCCGAGGCCTTCATTTTACTGAGTTTTGAGGGGAGGGGTATTTTTTAGTTTCTTTATTTCTGCTCTGATTTTATTATTTCTCCCATTATTCTAATTTTGGTTTTAGGCCATCTCCTCCTCCTCCTCCTCCTCCTCCTCCTCCTCCTCCTCCTCCTCCTCCTCCCCCTCCTCATTTTTAGTTTCTTATGACACCACAACAGGTTGTTTAAGAACTTTCTGCTTTTTGGTGCAAGGACTGATTGCCATCATCTCTCTCTTGAGAAGCTGTATGCCATAGATTTTAGTGTGCTTTATACCTATATCTGTTTATTTAAAGACATCTTTTAGAACTTATGAAATGGCTCACAGCTAAAGGTACCTATTGCCAAGCCTGAAGACCTGAGTTTAATCCCTGAACCCACATTGTTGAAGGAGAGAACTGATTCTCACAAGCTCTACTTTGCCACTGGGCCCACATAAGTACACACATTGAAGCATATGCACAAAATAAACAAATCAAGAGATCTTTTCTTTCTTGTTGTCTTTCTTGACTCAGGACTAAGCTATGCAATTCCATCTGTGTGCATATTTTTCAAAGTTTTCTTCTTGGTATTGATTTCCAGTTTTAGTGCATTGTGGCTGGAAAAGATTCTTGATATTATTTCACTTTTTAAAATTTTGTCAAGACTTGTTTTGTGTCTTATCAGATGATCCATCCCAGTGAAGGTTCAGTATGCTGATTGAGAAGAATGCTTATTCTGTAACTGCTGAACAGGATGTTCTTAGGGTGTCCATTTGGCCAGTTTTATCTAGGGTACAATTGAACTCTGTTGTTTCTTCATTGGCCTTTTGTTGTGATGATTTGTTCATTGTCGCAAGTGGGGTATTAAAGTCACTTATTACTATTGTATTAGAATCTTTATTTTCTTTAAGTCTACTAATATTTGGTTTATACATTTGAGTACTTGAATATTTAGCTCACTTAACTCAAGGTAATTACAGGTATGTAAAGTATTTCTACATCCATTTGTGCTTATGTTCTAGTTTCATTACAGCTTCTTTCCTCCCCCTCTCTTTCTCTTTGGTTAAGTGATTTCCTCTAGTAGTGTGCTTTGATTCCTTGGTTATTACATTCACTTATCTATCATGGTATTTATCTTTGTGCTTTCCATAAAGCATACAACAAAAAATTTTTAATGTAAGATACTTTAAAATGACAACAACTTCACATAATGGTAATAAGTAAAGAAACTAAGAGACAAAAGTATCCTAATTAAAAAAAAAATACCCTTTAGGCCAGGCGTGGTGGTGCACACCTTTAATCCCACCACTCGGGAGGCAGAGGCAGGTGGATCTTTTTGAGTTCCATGCCAGCGTGGTCTACACAGTGAGTTCCAGGACAGCTTGGGGGTACATGTTTACAATGTATGCCATCTTTACAATATTACAGTGTTCTGAAATTGTCCAGTTACTTGTACTAGCAAATTTTGTACATGCTATCATTTTCTTTTTACTCCTTATGAGCTTTTTCACTGAGCCTGAATACCTTCTTTTGGCAGTTTTTAATAGAACAGATCTAGTGGAGATATACTCTCCGTGTTTTGGTTTATCTGGGAATGTCCTTGTCCTTCTGTAACTCTTAAAGCATGTTTTGCTTGGGTAGAATCTATGTAACACTCCTTTCCCTCCTATGTGATTTCTTTTTAGAAGTCAGATACTTTTACGAAATTTTTGTTTGATTTCTTTTGGTACTTTGAAAATCTTTTTATTTTTCTCCTCTGAGAATTTAATTGTAAAACGTGTTAGGGTTAGGGTAGAATTGATTAAGTTGAATAGGAAGGGTGACCCATGACCTTCCTGTACCTGTGTATTTGTGTCCTTCTTTAGGTTGGGGAGTTTTCTGCTATTCCTCTTTGAATAAGTTTTCTACCTCTTGGCTATTCTTAAGTAATTCTTGAACTTCAATAACTCAGATACTTTCTTTTACGATCTGGAAGTTCCTGCACACTTTCTTCATTTTTTTCCATGCTTGTTTTTTCTCCTGGTACATATTTTCAAATAGCTTGTTTCTGAGCTCATTAGTTTTTAATTTTTTTTCTTCTGCTTTGTCTATTCTGCTATGTTCGACTTCTATCATGTTTATCATTGCAATTATTATATCTTTCAGCTCAAGGTTTTCAGTTTGATTTCTTTAGATTTCTTCCCCCTCTCTGTAGAGTTTCTCTGTTAAAATTTTGGCTTATTTATCTTAGGAAACTCTTTTTCCAGAGACCTGTCTTAAAATCTTTGTCTGAGAGTTTGTTTTTCATCTTTACTATATGGTCGGTTTCTAGCACCTTCGTTTGACCACAAGGTCATCATTCTCCAAAATTATTGATGAATTTTGGCACGGAACATCATCCTTATGTTGAAGGATTAAGCATAAGTTCCAGTTTTCAGAATCTGCCTTTGCACCTCTATTTCTAGAAATTATAAGCAGGATTCTTGTTTTCTCTAACTCTATAGGCACTTTTGCTATTCCAGCACTAGATTGTGCCAAAAGTTCAGGTTTACTATGAATCTTCTGCTGATGTGAGGGTGATACAAGCCTCTGTTCCCAAATTGCAATTGGAATATCTCTCAGTAAAAGCTTGGGAGTACATTGAAATGGTAGTGTATTACCCCTAACCTCTCCAGAGGGATGATGTAGGCCCAGAGTATTAAAGGGATAGTACACCCCCTCTAACTTCTCTATGGGGATGGGGTAGGGCCAGATTTACACAGTGAGGAACAGGGTTCTGCACAGCTCTGAGCAGAATCAGAATGGACAGACTAGCACCAGGCTCCTCTGTCATGCCTGTAATCATCAACTTCACCAGCTGTGCCAAACTTTGAGTTCAAAGCTCTTCAAGAGAGGACCAGCAAAGGACAATACAGGACCAAGGTCTAAGCTCCAGCAGGCTGCCTACTTGCTGTTGGGGACTTACAACATGGGCACTTACAACATGAGGACCACTGCAACAAATCACAGGAGATGCTGGATGGAACAGAAACCTCACAGACCAGGTCTACATATCTACAGGAAGCTCCAGAGGCTCTGTCATTAGCACTGGATTTCAACAGTATATATATATATTTTTATTAATTTTATTTATTTCTGTATGTGTATGAATGTACTGTCTGCATGCAAGTTTGTGCACCCGTGTCGTGCAACGCCGCGGAGGTCAGAAGAGGGTCTCGGATTCCCCTGGAGCTGGAGTTCTCCTGGAATTGGAGCTTCAGACAGTTCTTGGCCGCCATGTGGGTGCTGGGGATCGAACCCGAGTCCTCTGTAAGAGCAGTCGGTGCTCTTAACCGCTAGGCCATCTCTCCAGCCCCGATTTCAACAGTATAATGCTGAGTTCTAAAGTATAGTCCCATGTTAATTCTCCTGACCTAATTGTTTTTCCATGTTACTGAGTACCATTGATGAAGACAGTTTCATTTACTGTAAGTAAGATGCTAAACTGGGTTGTTTACGATTCTCATTCCACTAGGGCCTTCATAGTCCACATCCTAACTAGCCATGATTCAGACCAAAACTCAAGTCCACGTCATACTAGGATGCAGGTCTCTGCTTGGCTTCAGGGCAGTCCTAAAGGCTTCATCTGTGAGTATTTGTCTGGTGATTTCATCTGTGAGCAGTGGCCTGGCAATAGCTTTGGGGGCTGAGGTTGAAAGAGTGGTAATAAGGAGGTTCCCTTGGCCACTGTAGTAGAAGGTGAATTGGGTTGCACAAGATTGTCATTTCCCATAGGACCCTGTTGTTTAGAGCTGTGTGTGTTAGGGATGTGACAGTACACCAGGTCCACTCAGGCTGACAGTGATACTGGTCAAATCTCTACTTTGTCTCCCCTGTATAAAGCTTTCTACTTGATTAATGCCTAGGAAGGGTGTTAAGAGGCCTTTGATTTTTGCCTGGTCTTGGGTCTCAACTGCTCAGTCAGCATCTGTGTTCTAGGACAAAGTGTTAGCTTTCATTCCTTGTAGGAGCTGATGGGTTTTACCTTTCTTTTTTTTAATTTTATTTATTTATGTGTATGAGTGTACTGTTTGCATGTAGGTTTGTGCACCCATGTCATGCAATGCCCCGGAGGTCAGAAGAGGGTATCGGATACCCCTGGAACTGGAGTTCTCCTGGAATTGGAGTTACAGAAGGTTCTCAGCTGCCATGTGGGTGCTGGGGATCAAACCTGGGTCCTCTGTAAGAGCAGTCAGCACTCTTAACTGCTAGGCCATCTCTCCAGCCCCAAGGGTTCTGCCTTTCTTGATTATATTTGAAAAGAATGCCTTCTGGGTTCTGCAAAAACTATCCCTTGCATGTAAAACTGGCTAGTGACTGGAAGATTTACATTTCAAAGTGACAGAAAGAATTCATATATGGAAAAGTTTTCCAAATAAATATTCTGAAAATGGAAAGTCAGGGGCCTGTATTAAGGAAGAAGTCACTTAAAGCATAATCCGAGGGGAATAGTAAAGCAGTTTTAGATTAGCAGGGAGTGATTGGGGATAATATATTCCACAGTGAACCTGAATCTTATGAATGACATATATTATTGTTTTTTAAGCAATGCAATTAAATTTTAGGAAAATTAAGAATTTAAAATTAGGCTAAGCCTGGTGGCATTACCTATTTAACCTCAACCTTTGGGATGCAGACACAGGTAAACTCTCTGTGTTAAAGACTAACCTGGTCTACTTAGTGAGTTCCAGGCCAGCCAGTGAGACTCTATTTCAAAAAGAAAAATATTGCATTTCTAGTAGGCAGAGTAAGCAGTATAAGATACTGCTTATATTTACCATAAAAGGATGGTTCACTTTAAGATCTATGCATTTAAAAATTACCTCGTGATAATTTCTCAATGCTATATATGCTATATGACATATGTATAAATTTGCCTTTACTATGATAATATAATATTATTATACTAATCTTTTATTATTTAAGACAGCTTATTTTACCTTTTTAATGTTCTGGGCACTTTCCCACATCACTTACTCATAGTGTAGACTGATTATCCATAAGTACTCACCAAAAAAGGAAAAGTCTGTTATCAAAGTCTGAGGATGGATCATGTGGGATGCTGTGCTCTCTATACATCTGAAAAAGGAGACCATGATATCAATTGAAGAAATATTCTGATAACATTAATATGTATCTCATCATAAGCATCTGTAGACAGACATGCAATGATGATTGAACTCAGCAGTGCCCTCTATGGTCTCACATCATAGCATGGTTTCAATTTCAAGATGATTTAATTGTACCTACAGTCATAATGGTTGAAGTTAGGCTGAAGTACTGGCTTCTTCACACAACTTCATTATTGTATTTCATGAAACAAATGAAAGACAGTGCAGCTGACATTCAGACAGATTTCCTCTGAGTGCTATAGGATAAACAGTTGATGTGTTTTTATTTTGTTCTTCAATAGTGATTTAAATAGAAGAAAAGTAGGGCAAAGAAAACAGCCTCCCAGTAATCATACACTAGCTCTAATTTATGTTGGGGTATCATGCCAAGATGTACTGTTGCTATTGATGTTCTAATTCATCAATAACTCAAAATATATCACATCTAGATGTTTCCACAGAATTTCAGTGATTAAAGAGGACACAGATTTTGGACATTGACTATAATTTTTACCTAATTTTAAGCAAGTACATTTAGAATGTCATTTTATTTTTATTTCTACACTAAATTTCCCATTATTTCTGTCTTAGGTTCTAGCACTTAAATCCTGTTTACCCATTGAAGGGACTTCTCCACTCAGTCCATTTTGTGAACTCAGTGCGCTAATGAGATGATTGTAATGTGCAGTAATTCTGAGTCATCTTACTGGATTCTTCTATACTTGCTTTTGATGCAGAACATTAGGGGTATGGCCTGTGGCTTATTCCATTCTTTGATGTAGTAAATTAACAGCTTACAGGCTCGTCAGCTCTGGCAAAGTCCTTGCTAAAAGCTGCCAACCCTCCAGGCTCATATAGGATGCCATGTGACCAATGCCCATGAGGAGGGCAGGAAGCAGAGGCCTGGAAGCTGCAGGGAAGCTGCAGAGGCAGTAGAGAGGCAGGACCTGTGTCAGCAACATGGACACACTCAGGGGACATTGACCAAAGGGGACTGAGTGTTACAGGTCAAACAGGTAGTGAAGAGTCAAAGCTTGTTTTTTTTCCTATTAAAATGTGGATAGTTTTAGACTGGATATATAGTCATCTACCATGTATGAAGTCCTAAGTCTGATACTAGCACTACATAAACTGTGATGATGTACCCTGTAACCCCAGCATTTGGGAGGTAGAGGTAGTAGGATCCGGAAGTTCAAGGTCATTCTTGACTATCATCCTACATAGTGAGTTTGAGTCCAGCCTGTGCTACATGACATATTAGCTCAGGAAAATGCACACACACACACACACACACACACACACACACACACACACATATATAAAGAAATTCATTTTAGAAACGAATTCCATTTTAATGATTATGATAACTGGCTAGAGAAGGCAGCAACAGATTTCTTGTCTACTTTATAAAAGAATATAATACCATAAGGTATTCAATATCTACAATTCCCTAACTGTATAACTACAAAATTTATATAGTGTTGCTTTTTATAAAACCTTTTATATGTTCATTTTATTAGGAAACTTGCAAATCTAGGATATGAACTCTGGTTTTTTTTTTTTTTTAATTGATGCTTTGTGTATTTCGTACATCATTTTCCAATTCAGTTCAGGCATATATCCCCTTCCCTTCCCCCCACCCCACCCCTACCCATC
>VZQC01009117.1:2174170-2194641 GCA_009823505.1 Rhizomys pruinosus
CCCCCCCATAGAATAAGGAGAAATATGATGATGATGAGGTCGTTCTCCAGCTGTAGATTGGAGCCAGCTGTTATAGAGGTATTCTCTTGTAAAATCAGTAAAACTGCCTTCTTTAATTGACTAATGGACATAGAAACTGTGAAAAGGATTATTCTCTATTCAGAACCAAATATAATGCTAAAGTCTCCTTAAGCTATGCACTTAAACAAAATATATTAATACAGGAGCTCTGACATCAACAATGGATTATTCTACCAAGGAGATGTTGGCCAGGGGATCCAAGCCCCCACAAATGGTAAAGGCTCCTTGCCTCCAAACTGGGATATCTGCAGGAAGAGAGGCGATAAGGCCCTGCTGTTGAAGACCTGATATAAACATGGGAAAGATGTATGGAGACCGCACTTGCAAGTATACAGATGGTCTCTGGGATGCCAGAGAGTGTTACCAAAGGCCACTAAACCAATAAAGCAAACATAGGTCTTCTTGAGTCAAGCAAGACTCCTCCGTCAGCACCAGCTACACCTCATCTGCCTGGAAATACTGTGCAGCAGTGGCAGCCATATGTCTGTATATCCCAAATCTAATTGGCTATTAGCTCTCTCCTTGGAGGAATAACCCACGGCTGATGCCACAAGCTTACATCCTCTAATGGTTAGTAGAACTCTGGTTTTTAAAGAAGGTTTTGTGTTGTGTCTGAATGTTACTCTGTGTGCACACTTGTATGTGTATGAGTTTGCACCTATGCACAAACATGGGACCAGAGAGGTCACTGGGTCCCCTCTATTACTTTCCACCTACACCTCTAAGGCCCGGTGTCTGTGAGAGACCCAGCTCCAGTTTCCTCAGCAAGGCTGGAGGCCAGCAGACCCCAGCGATCCTCCTGCCTTTGCTGTTCTTGGAGCTGGGGTTGCCCAGAATGTTACTTGGGTAAGGGGCCTAAATTCCAGTCCTCAGGATTGTAGAGCAAGTGCTCTTAACGTCTGAGCCTGCTCTCCAGCTCCCTGATGTGCATGTGTATGTTTATTCTTCCCATGGTACATCTAGCTTGCCCTTGATTTTGTTTTTCTATTTCTGAAGTGCAGTGTTTTCAAAGACTAGAATACCTGTTTCAAATTTTAAAGATGTAATTTTATTATCTCTTACTCATCTTTCGACAGAGTCTCCCTAGTGCCTCCTGCCTAGAAGTCACAATATGGACTGGACTGGCCTTGATCTCACAGAGATCTACCTGCCTCTGCCTCCTGAGGTCTGGGATTAAAGGCACGTGCCACTACACCTAGCATCTTGCTCATTTTTATTTAGGTTTTACAAATCTCAGCCTTTGGTATTGGAGTACATTTTAAAGCTCAAGAATGGAACTGATCCTGGGTCACTTGTTTGTCAGGGAGTTGTGCATATGTTGTGTATTTACTAAGAGTTCATTGTCCACATCATAAATGGAGCAGTTTTCTGCAGAGAGCATATGCTATGCTAAACTAGAAACCAAGCTGGCCTTGTACTCCTCAGCCTCTTGACTCAGCCTCCGGCAGGCTGGGGCCACAAGGGCACTCCACCGAGCCTAGTCATGAATTAGTTTTCAATCAGCTTTCTCCATACCGTTTTTCTGAAATGTAACAGTTTTCCCTTCCATTTAGAAATTAGAACACGGCATTATCAGCATCCATGCCACCCATGAAATAAATGTAGAAGAATGCCTTACGTTTAGAGTGGAAAGCTCCCTCTTTCTCCCCACCCCATTCTCTCTGAATCTTCACCTCTTTTGTTCACTCTCCTCTCCCTCCTGCAGGAAGGTACCAGTTCTTATATCTTATACATTTCTGGTGTTTCTACATCTGCTTGTGCTGGATAACTTTAGTGATAACTTATCACACTAGGGTTAAAGGAGCCTCATTTGGGGAATTGCCTCCATTGAACTGGCCTGTGGCCATGTCTTGGAGGTATTTTCTTGATTGTTGAGTGACGTGTGAGGATCCAGTCCATTGTGGGTAGTGCCACCCCTGGGCAGGTTCTGGTTCTTGTGTACTATATAAGAAAGCATGGTGAGGGACTGGAGAGATGGCCTAGCGGTTAAGAGCGCTGACTGTTCTTGCAGAGGACCCGGGTTTGATCCCCAGCACCCACATGGTGGCTGAGAACCATCTTTAACTCCAGTTCCAGGGGAATCCGACATCCTCTTCTGACCTCCACAGCATTGCACTACATGGGTGCACAAACCTACATGCAGACAGTACATTCATACATATGCAAGAAAAAATAAAATTTTTTAAAAATTTTAAAAAAGAAAAAAAAAAAAAAGAAAGACAGCATGTTGAGCATGCACCAGAAAGCAAGCCAGTAAGAAACATTCATCCATGGCCTGTGCTTCAGCTTCTGCCTCCAGGTTCCTGCCCTGAGTTCCTGCCTTGGGCTCTCTAAGGAAGATGTGAGCCAAATAAATCCTTTCCTCCCGAAGTTGGTTTTGGTCAGAGTGTTTCATCACAGAAATTGAAAGCGAACTAGAACACTGCTCCATTCTCTTTCTGGATCCCTGTGCCTGCCCTTTGCGTTGGGACCATAAATATCTAAGATAAGGCTAACATTTCCCCTTTCAATGCATTCTAGATATGAGTGCCAGATTCATGTTACTGAACACTGACTAATAGAACCTTACCAATAGTTCACCATTTTCCTGTAAATCTGCACACAAAGACCAAATATGTCTTTTCTGTTGGGGTCTCTTTCAGATTTCCTCTGAATTAGAAAAGCCAAATTGACTTTACTAATTATAATCTTCTGCAGATTTTGTATAATTTTTTTTACCTCTGTTCAAGTTCTCTTCCTCTGGAAAATCTATTTTCTCATGTCCTTTTCTTCAAATCATAACTTGGTAGTCAAATTGCACATAGCTCCAGGAACTGGCAATGATGTCAGTTCTCAGTTCTGTTAGTGACATTCCCTCATAATTGCCATCTGAGTGACACCCAGGGCTCTCCTTATTCTGAACTGATGGCCCATCTATCTCAGGGCTTTCTTCCAGGATTCTACAGCAACTTGAACAGTGACATGGCTCCTTTATTTTAAAGAGGAATTGTCACTTCCTTACTTTCTTGAGTGCCTTGTACTCAACAGAGAGAACCAAGTAATGACCAAAATACTCTTTGAAAGGTTGTGTGATAAAAACAGAGAAGAGCTTTTAAAATCAGAGTTAGAAGATGTTTTAAGGGGATTGCCTTGTTTTTCTCCCTTAAGCAGTTATGAGCTCATCAATACTGGGAAAGAAGATGGGGGTCAGGGAAGAGAGTTTAAGGCAAGACTTGACTTTTGTAAGAACAGACGTAGTATGTGACCACATTACATTTAATAAGAGAACAACAGAAAAAAACCTCTGCTTTCCAGTGCGGTTAGAGAAGAGCTGGAAACTGAAACAAGCTAGGTCAAGTTGGTTTTAAGATTTTTCCCCAATAGCATTATACTCTCCAGGCTTAGACTTTGATGCAGTGTATGACCAAAGAGACAAGTTTTGTTAAAAATGTGTTGCCTTCCCACCCCACCACAAAACAAAACAAAAACAGCTTTATGAAGATTTTAAATAACTTCAGACAAGTAATATGGGAGAGATATAGTAAGAAATAGAATAATTTCAATTAAAAGAAAAATACCTTTACACTCATCAATACGTGTTGGGCAATACATTTAAGAAATTATTAATCTGCATACTATCTTTTCCTTATGTGCTTAGAGAGGGTCAAGAGGGAAGATGAACTGTTGAGTCAGATCCAGCAGTGAGCAAGGTTAATTTGTTATCAGAACAGCAAGCTTCTTTAAAAGAACATTGAATGATTTCATCTCTAGAATTAATTTGCTGTTAGATAATTTGTGTCTCACTGTTTCTAAGAATAGCATGTCATATTTGAATTGACTTCTATTATGGATTTGTGGATATTAGGGGAAAACATCTTGCTCATTCTTTTCAGGGTAGCAAACATCATGAAATTTTCCCTGATCAACTTTGGCAGAATGCTTCATCCTGATTCTGTGATTATGTCTGTGAACCAAGCCTGGTCCAGCACCCAGACCCTTCTTTCCGCCATTTTCATTGACTTGTTGTTTGAATACAATGATAATGGAACACAGTGGGCAGCACTTAAGCACTCATTCCAGAATGTTCATCTTGAAGGTCTGGATGGTTCATCCCAAAGCATAAGTCAATTTTGCATAATGACATCATGAAGTTATTACAACTAGATAGATACACTGTGACCTCAGACGTCTGAAGGCTGGCATGGAGAACCTGGCCAGCTGTGGAATGATGCCTTGGCTTCAGCTCCTAAAACACTGACCTAAACAATGCCGGGCTTTGTCTGTTTTCATGTAAAAGTTGGAGGACAACCAGTTTGTTCGTGAGACACTTGGGTGGCTCTGTTTAGTGGCAGCAGACACCATGTCTCCTGAGTTGTCCTCATTCCCTCCATTATCCGAAGCTTATTTCCGCAGCCACTTTCCAGGAAGTAGAGGGTTTGCTTCACCACCTTTTAGTTCCAGGCATCCCATTAACCAAAGCATTGTCACATGCCTCATCCATCTGTAAGGAAAACAAAAATAGTCTTCATTGTGAGTGACTACATGTTCCATTAAAGTCTCTCTGACTCTTAAAGGAAAGAATGGATTAAAGCAGTATGCCAGTGCGTCTATGGAAACCCAGCCACCTATGTATGATTGTACTCACTCTGTGTATCTGTCTTCTCTTCCCACTATAATTTTCAGTAAAACCAAACTCTAGTCATTTATTAAAAAGTGCATGTTGGTTGGTGCTCCTGCCACGCAGACATTCTCAGTGTTTTATTTGGCCAATTTATTAAAGGCGGTGCTTGGGGCAGGCTGCATGCATATGTTCCACTGAAGCTAGGCTAAGGTCTTTTCCTGTAAAAGAAATGTCTGCCCAGCATAAGGGCATTCATTACTGAGAGCCAGCCAAGACTGCATTAAACCAGGTGCACTTTGAAGGAAAGGGGTCAGGTGGAGGAAACAGTCTAATTAGGGAACTGGCAAAGTATTAAAAATGTTGACGAATCCTCCCATATATGCAAGGAAAAAAAGGCTTTTCCATGATGTAACCAGGAACTGCAGTCATCTCAGGGATCACTGATAATGATGGGACCAGCCGAAGAGTCAGAAGACTTGGAGAAAAAGGTGAAATACTGAGGCGCAAAGACACCAAACAGCCAAACCTGCCAGTCACGACAGGAAGAAAAAGGGGTTGAAAACAAGAACCCAGGGCTGGCAAGGATGCCCAAGTGTTTTGCAGGAGCATCTGATAGAACGCCCTGCCTGCCTCTGAGACCACTGCTGGCCTATTGATTAGCCACAACCAGATCAGCCCTGCGCAGAACTTAGTTAGGGCCAACTGTTTGGTAGGGTATCCTGTTTCCCAAGGCAGCCTGTCTTGCTTGGGTAAAGCAGGTCCAAGAAAAGGGGTCCATAAATGCGCTGACCCTAATGAAGCCCATCACAGCTGTACCGACCACTAACCTCCCTCCTTGGAGAAGCCGGAGGAAAGGCTGCTGTCCCTCAGTTCGCTAAATAAGCACAATCTTTTTCTGTTAAAGGTCTGGGATTGCTCTCTTTCCCGACTCCCCCTCTTCTCTGCACCCTAAATTCTTTTTTTTTAAATTTTATTTATTTCTGTATGTGTATGAATGTACTGTCTGCATGCAGGTCTGTGCACTGTGTTGTGCAATGCTGCGGAGGTCAGAAGAGTGCGTTGGATTCCCCTGGAACTGGAGTTCTCCTGGAATTGGAGTTTCAGATGGTTCTCGGTCACCATGTGGGTGCTGGGGATCGAACCCGGGTCCTCTATAAGAGTGGTCGGCGCTCTTGACCACTAGGCCATCTCTCCAGCCCCGTCTGCACCCTAAATTCCAACAACATCAATCCATTATGGCCCATCATGACCCTATTTTCTGTCTCTTCTTTTAGCTCAGCTTTAGAAAGTTAGCACAGCTCTGTTTCGGACAACAGTTCATCCCGAGTGCCCTCAGACTCTACCCCTCTTTTGGAGCATTTTTAGGTCAGTGCAACATTTCACCATGACACCATCAGAACTTGTTTTTTTTTTTTTTTTAAATCTCCTCTTGATGCTATTTTTATATCTCTGAACACTTAGAAAGAGCTAATATTTTTTTCTTGCCCACGAGTTCACCTGGGAAAACCAGGCCCTCCAATTTTTATGTCTCTATCCAAATACTTCACCGTAGATGACATTTCATTAAACTTGGATTCACTAAAAATAACTTTATGAATATCCAAAGATAACTTTCATTTTGTGTACACCCACATGTGTACATGCCATGCATATATGATACACTCATGTGCCACGAAAGAGGGAAATCTACTTAGTTACTTAGTGATTGTTGCATGTAAACTCTGAAGAACATACATAAAAGGGATGGCTTTTCAGGTTGTTGTGTGTTGTTTCTTTGTTTGGAATATGAGAAACAACTGAGTCTCCTGTGATGGCTGAAGAAAACCAGGACCATTTTCTTCTCAAGTCTTAAGTCTTACAGAGTAAAGAGCTCGGATGGGGCCCTGTTTGTCTCCAGCCATGCCTATTTCAAGTAATCTCTTAAATAAATATTATTTTTGATGAGCGTTTATTTTAAAACCCACAAAGATTTTCTTCTTCTTCTTCTTCTTCCTTAAATAAGGACAGAAGTCACTCACTACAATTCTAACACTGTGTATGTGTGTGAAATAGTATTTTTTTCAACTTCTAAAATCATGAGCATTCATTATTGGTGTCTTATTATATATAGTTTAGTCAAAATTTTATAATCATAGCCAATTATTTTTAAAACTAGGACAACCCTAATTTAAGAAATAGAGGAATATGAGGGTTCAGTGTGGGCTATAATCTATTTCTGGAAGCACTGAGCTGGAAAACATAAGTGATTACAAGTCCAAATTTTTGACCAGCTTCTTTAAAATATAAGGGCATTCTTTTTCCCTTGGAAAAACAATGAAACCAAGTGATGGCAAAGTCATTTTAAAAACATTCAACAGAGAACTTTCACAAACATTTAAACCATAAAATTCAATTTGAAATTTGCCTAAGTCTGTTAGTCAAGATCCTGTGATATGAAATCTCGCTTCATGTAGTTAGAGTCTGAGAATACGGAGGAATGTGGCAACCAGAATACCCCAGTGTAGGAAAAAGAGCTTTTGCACAAGCTCTTCTTGAACTTTGCTTTTGCTTCAGGGGCTGGAAAAGAAGAATTCTATCAGAGAGGATGATAGAGTTAGTCTGAATGCTTTAGAGAGAGATTTTTGTGCCTTCTATCCAGATTCACAGAAACAGTCATTTCCAAGGCTGTGTTCTTTGTTTATAAAAAGAAGCTTCAAAGGATTAGCAGTCTTAGCATTAATTCAGCCACGTTTATTCTCCTGAGTCCCCTGAAATCACTGTAGATACAAAGAAAAAGCTACAGCACAGCACAAGAAACACTATGCTCCCGTCCCCCAGGCCTTGCATGTTCTTTGTTCTCTACTCTCTGGGGCTCCTTTGGGAGGGAATTAAGGGACACCTGGGCATGGGGCAGGCCAAATCAGCAAATGCCCCTTCTTCTTTGTTAGGATTAGCAAAGCCATACTACTTTAAGAGGAGTATAAAGAAGAGTTCCAAGAAAAATCCTGCATCTTGAGCTGAACCTCCTAGAACACTGACCGATGAATTAATATTTCAATGACGGAACAGGGAGTTTGGAGTGTTGCTGATGCAGAGTTTATTTACAATTATCTTGGTCTATCTTTAGCCCCCTAAATAGCCACTTCTTGCCTACCTTTGTTTCTGAATTAACATCTTATAAATAATAAAATGTATTAGCTTAACAAAGTTCTTTCCTACCAATCAAGACTAAGAATGCCATCAGATGGCATCTGAGACCTGTAGTAGAATCCCATCCCTCCAATCTATGACCTGCCTACTGAATGTATCCACCCATGTATTTTGAAAAGTGTCTTGGTTTCTGACTTTTGTTTGTTCTGTTACTGCAGAAAACTTCATGAAACTACTTTTAAATTGGAACATGGAATTTGAGGTGACCTGAGTCTGTGTTCCTGGGGCATGGTCACTCATATTTCCTTCATAATAAACTACCTCTTATCCCTTTTAAGGTGAAAGCTGTGGTTTTGGGTTGACAGAGGGGAATGGAATACATGTGGTGCTAAAGCAGAAAGAGGCACCGGGGGAGAGAGGAGCTCCAGTTTGGGTGGTGTTAGGTTGCTGGCAGACTCCTAAAATGGCAGCACAGCTCCCAATATTCTAAAATGGTGGATCTAGCCTGGCCCAGGCAAATTCCTTTGCCTGTTGGGAGACCAACCAATCACAGGCTAAGCTGCTCAGCTTACATCATCGAGAGTTACCCAAGCCCATAACTGCCCATAAAGGCTGCCTGACTTCTGCTGCTGGCTGCTGTTCTCTCTTTGATTCCAGCAAGAGTAGCCCAGAAGTCTATTCCCAATAAACTACTATCACCAATGGAGTTGTCTTTGTTGATAGTCTTCCCTGCATCTCTTTCCATACATTCGGTGCCAAGAACCGGGGAGGGACTCTTAGGTCTGCAAACAACCCTCATGCCAAACCCAACTGCTGACCTCTGGTGATAAGAACCATTGTTGCCTATGCTGGTCCCAGTTATTCACCACATATGGCCTGAGATTTTTGAGTTCCTCTTCTCAATGGCTCTCTTCTGTCTGGGTAAGTTCTCCCCTCTGGAAGCTGGCAATCTATTTCTCTTCCTTATCTCTCTCTCTCTCTCTCTCTCTCTCTCTCTCTCTCTCTCTCTCTCTCTCTCTCTAACTGCTTTTATTTATAATACAACAATTGACTAAAACAAACCTAAAACATTATTTTAAATTCCTTTCAAGGACTATGCCTACTTAACCTATGATGTTAAATCCACGTTTGCTAACCTAGGCTTACTCCTCTCATACTATCTGGATAGCCCTTTACATAGCTAAATCTACTAAAATAACTTTAATTTTCCAAGATCAAACCACAGTCAAACCATAAATTAATTGGTATAAAAGACTAACTTAAAAATATGTGTCTAGTCAAAATGTTTAGGTCTTTATTCAAGCTTTATCTATATATTACACAGTACTGGACTGGAGCAACTGACCTTCTTGGATGTTTATTAACCATACTTTGAGGCCTGTACTAATCTGGTCAGAGGGATTTAAAGGGACAATTTTCCCCCTTTCCTTCTAAGGTCCACCACATTCTAGGGGACTGTGGGATATCTCTCAAAATGTACTGTAACTGTGATGAGCCCTCTTGTTCAGGGAGGCCAAGGAGTCTCCACTAGAAGGACTCAAACCAGTAACCAGTCTACAGATAAGAGGGTCAACACAGGAAAGAATTTTCCTCGTGCTTCCAAATGAAGTCATGGTTGAGCAGGTCCTCTGATTTATCCTCACATAGATGGAACTGATAAAAGAAAAACTTAAGGAGCCACAGGCTGTGACCGAGCCCATGTCACCCCTGAAGAACAGATCCCAAACCAACCTTAACATAAAAATCAGTTCATTTATTTGGGCCAATTGGATGGTTTTAAACACCCAACAGGAAAGTATAACCAAAATTAAAATGATTAGTATATTTCTTCAAGAGTCCAAATGATTGCATTTCCCAAACATTAGGCTTAAGCTCATATAAGGTGCTATTTAGACAATTTCTCACTAATGATTTATCCTTAATAAGCAAATACTGTTCAGATGTAAGATTTCAAATATTGGCTTAATCAACTCTGCATTACCTACCTGCAGCCAAAACAAACAAACAAACAAACAAACCAAACAAACAAAAAACCAAGCAAGTGAAACATTATTATTATTATTATTACCTAAATTGAATGATGATTAAAATTTCTTCTCTCTCCTTGTCAGAAGCCGTTAGGGATGGAACTTACATTGTGATTCTAGACACCCCTACAACTATCAAAGTACCTAGAGAACAATTCCCAAGTCCAGTGATGGGAGCCAAAAGAAAAATGAGGAGAACCCCAATAGATAGATGATTTTGGAAGCCCTTAAAACTCACCCTGTTCTGATTCCTCCTGGTTCCCTGCCTAGAATCTGTGCCAACTACTCTTGCCTGTACTTCTCCTTCCCCTCCGAGGCCCTCTGATATCCATCTTCCTCATAGTGATGATTATTCCATGCCTTTTAAATTTTTTTCAGGACAAAAATCAGTGAGATGACCTAACAACCAGTGAACCCAATGCTCTTAATCCAATTTTCTCAAGTCTCCTTCCTACCATCGCCTGCCCATCTGACACCCCCCCCACACACACTTCAGCTGAAGTTATAACCATTTGAGACTACCTCCCTGCCTTTGTCAACCTCCTTGTCCAGTAGGAAGTAGCTGAAGAAGGCCCACCTTCACCTCTTATCATCAACAAAAGGCTGGAATATTAGGTTCTTGGCAAACTCCTAAAATGGCAGCACAGCTCCCAATATTCTAAAATGGCTGGTCTGGCATGGGCTAAGCTTCCCAGCTTACATCATGAAAAGTTACCCAAGCCCTTAACTGCCCATAAAGGCTGCCTGACTTCTGCTGCTAGCTGCTACTCTCTCTTTGATTCCAACAAGAGCAGCCCAGAAATCTATCCCCAATAAACTGCTAGATAGCTTTAGTGTCAACTTGACACACCTGGGTTGAGGGAGCCTCAATTGGGGAATTGGCTCCATTGAACTGGCCTGTGGCCACGTCTGTGGAGTATTGTCTTGATTGTTGAGCAGTGTGGGAGGGCCCAGCCCACTATGGATGGTGCCACCCTGGGCAGGTTGTTGTGTACTGTATAAGAGGGCAGGCTGAGCATGGGCCAGGGGAGCAAGCCAGTGAATAGCATTCCTCTTTGGCCTGTGCTTCAGCTCCTGCCTCCAGGTTCCTGCCATGAGTTCATGCTTTGGGCTCCCTAAGTGATGAACTGTGACCCAGGAGATGTTAGCTGAATAAACCCTTTCCTCCCCAAGTTGGTGTCAGTCAGAGTGTTTTGTCACAGCAATGGAAGACAAACTAGAACAGAAATTGGTACCAGAAGAGTGGGGTATTGCTGTGACAGACCTGACCTAGGTGTTTTGGGGAAGGATTGTGGAGGCGTTTAGAACTTTGGGCTGGGAAAATCATTGAATGCCTAAAGATTGTTGCTGTGGAGCTTGGAGCAGTTTTGCTGAAGGAGTTGTAGATGATGGAGGCCTGGCTTGTGAAGTTTCCAGTTTCAAACGGGAGCAGAGATCATCAGGACTGTGTAATCTGTGGGTTCTGGTCAGCTGGGGCTGAAGAATCAGCTGTAAGTAACAAGAGACCAGAACCTGAAGTGAAATCTTTGTTGTACTGGGACAACTGATGCTGGTTAGCTGGGGCTAAAAATCAGCTGTAAGTAACAAGAGGCCAGCGTCACTGTGGTGAAATCTTCTGGGAAGAATTTCTTCAGGGTCGGCACACAGAAGCTATGATCCAGAAGGGGCCTGAGCCTCCATCTCGAGCCAGAATCAGGACTTGGTAATGTGTAAGAGTCTCCTATATGGTTCCAGTGTTGAAATTTGAGGGGGTCACAGAGAGCAGCGGAGGCTTGGCACTGTGAGAGGTCAGGAAAGACCATTTGTGGAAGTGCACCTTGGTTTCCGTGAAGACCCCAGGATTGCAGGGGTCATGGAGAGAAGCTGAGGCTTGGCACCAGGAGAGGTCAGAAGAGACCATTGGTGAAGGTGCTGCCTCAGTTTCAGTGGCGACCCCAGCTTTTTGGAGATGCCGGGACCATGGGATGACCACCAAGAGCAGCGGCAGGTGTGGAATGGAGTCGGCCTGGGCCTGTGAGATGAGCTATGTGTGCCACGGACGGCAGAGTCAGAGAGGGGGAGCTGCCGAGACCCTTTGGAGCCCAGAAGATCGTGAGTGAATCCCAGGTGTCCAGCCTTGAGCTACTTTGCTGGACTTAGGTTTTGTTTGAGTGTGCCTGATTCTTCCCTTTGAAATAAGACAGTACTTGTTTTGGATTTTACAGCAGCCCACAGTTAAGAGACTTTTAACAGACTGTGAACTTTTAAGTATTTGGACATTTTAAGGACTGTGGGGCTTTTAAGGTTGTACTGTCTTAGGTTGTGATTAATGTTAACATCATACTTTGGGGATAAGAACTGGAAAGGTGGTGGTTTAATAGTGATGTGTTTTGTGTGTCAAGTTGACAAGGGGTCAATTGTGCTGGATAGCTTTAATGTCAACTTGACACACCTGGGTTGAGGGAGCCTCAATTGGGGAATTGGCTCCATTTGACTGGCCTGTAGCCACATCTGTGGAGTATTGTCTTGATTTTTGAGCAGTGTGGGAGGGCCCAGCCCACTATGGGTGGTGCCACCCTGGGAAGGTTGTTGTGTACTGTATAAGATGTCAGGCTGGGCATGGGGCAGGGGAGCAAACCAGTGAACAGCATTCCTCCTTGGCCTGTGCTTCAGCTCCTGACTCCAGGTTCCTGCCCTGAGTTCCTGCCTTGGGCTCCCTAAGTGATGAACTGTGACCCAGGAGATGTAAGTTGAATAAACCCTTTCCTCCCCAAGTTGGTGTCAGTCAGAGTGTTTTGTCACAGCAATGGAAGACAAACTAGAATACCAGCCCAAAGGGGCAAGACCTACATAATTATATAACCGCCTTGGTATGAGTGAAGGTATTTTAATGAGAGACACTTTTCCAACCTCTTTGGCTATCAGATTGTTGAAATGATAGATTTCACATAATAAAAATATCCCCAGGAATCTCATGCTATGCCTGGTACCAGCCAGAGGTGGAACTTGCTTCTGAGGAAGAGATTTCACCCAGTTCTGACAACTTATCAAACTAACTTGTAGGACAGACGGGAGCTGAGGAAATGATGGGCTAGAGGTGTTGGGATCACACCTTGACCAGGAATGCTTAGTGATGCAATCTCTTGCCTTCTATTTAACCCTAATCCTTGTTTCAGGACTCTGATGATGGACTTGGGAGTTGGCAGGTCTCTTTATTTAATTTTCTGAATGTGGCCACATTGAATAAATCTTTCTGTGTTCTTCATTGTTTCTTTAATTGGTGGTGTTCATGTGAAAGCATAATTCTCACCTCAAAGAGGATAAGAGATAGTTTATTCTGGAGCCAAATATGAGTGACCATGGCCTGGGAACACAGATTCAGGTTACCCCAAATTCCATGTTCCAGTGTGGTAACAGTTGTATTACAATTTTATAGTAACATAACAAAGGAGACATAAATCAAAGCATGCCTGTGGTTATATTCAGTAGCAGGTCATAGCAAAGCATGGGGGGGGTTGTTATATAATAGGTCTCAGATGCTATATGATGACATTCTTAGCTTTTTTGATTGGTAGGCCCTGGTAGACTCCTAAGTTAATACATAAAGTCTCACGAATATTAATTCAGAAACAAAAGTAGGCAAGGTGTGGCTATTTATGGGATGAAAGATGTCCTCAGATAATTTGTGAACAGGCCCAGGATCTGCAAATTCTCCATACTCATTGAAGTGGTAATCAGTTGTTCAGCCTTGCAGGAAGTTCAGCTCAGGATGAAGGAGTCCTTTCTGGGAACTTTCTTTCATAGTGTATTGAGTACTGGTAGCTAAGCCTGGGCTGTTAGGGGTGCCAGGTTTGTGCCTTAAAAACTCTGGTGTGGGCTGGAGAGATAGCCTAGCGGTTAAGAGCACCAACGCTCTTGCAGAGGACCCAGGTTCGATCCCCAGCACCCACATGGTGGCTGAGAACTGTCTGTAACTCCAATTCCAGGAGAACTCCAGTTCCAGGGGAATCTGAGACCCTCTTCTGACCTCCGTGGCATTGCACGACACGGGTGCACAGACCTGCATGCAGACAATACATTCATACACATACAAAAATAAATAATAAAAAAAATTAAAAAAAAACAAAAAACAAAACAAAAAAAAACTCTGGTGACTTTTGGGGGCTGAGTGATGAGAAAAGATACAGTTTGAGTGTCAGATACTCTCAATAAGTTCACCTTAGAGAGAATCACCTTATTTGGGGGACTTTTTACTTTGGCCAGCATCAGACACTTTTCATCTCTGTTTGGTGAAGCAGAGAAATAAGTGTTTGAACTCCATTGACCCTGTGGATAAGTTCTTTTTATTCAGGGGGCTTCTGGATTTGTCTTTTATCTTTCCTTGTTAGTTTGGAGGATTTTTGCACTGTTTTGTGTTCTTCAGCTTATTTGACCTTCTCCAATTTCAGGATCCCTTGTCTCTCAGGCTCTTTTGCATCATAAGGGGTCTTTTTGACTACTGTGTGAGGGTATCTCTGTAGACGCCAGAGACAGTGGATCATTTTTGGCAGTTACACCATGTGTAAGACAGACCCTATCTTCAAAGGTTCTTGTGCTGGTCACAACAATGCCTTCATATCCTCATAATTCTTATCAACTGTTTCTCAGATAAAACTGGGCATTTTATTCTGAATATATTCATTTTATTTTATAATCTTCCTTAAAAGTAATTGCCAAAAGGAAGCATATTAATGTTATGATATGAATATTATAATTCTTATGAATGTAGTTGAAGATATTACTATTTCTGTGGTTTGGATGTCATAATTCTATCCTTAACCTATTTTTTCTCTTAATTTTTAGTGAAACAAAGCTGATACATGCAGATTCTTATTGGTTTGATAGAGTATAAAAATAATAACATCTCTATTAGATCACAGCAGTTGTTTCAACCTGTTCAAATATTTTACATTGAAATCCTGATAGCAAACATTTTAGTTCCCTTATCAGATTTAGAGGGCCGGTTAGCATTATATATATCTTCTTTTTTGTTTATTTGCAATTCAGTAATTTATTATTTATTATTTTTCTTTTGACCTTTCTTTTTAATTATTTATATATACATATATCTTCCATCAAATCTAGACCCGTGTTCCCCCATCCCCCCACCCCACCAGAGCCCATGCACTTTGCCAAACATGTTTTCCATCTGTTTCTCAGTCTTTCTCAATATTCTCCATGTGGAAGTTGACTGTTTTGAGCAGAAGTTCACTGTTTCAGTCAGTTCTTTGATGCAGTCCTTGCTGTTGTTGTTGTTGTTTCCAATATGCATCACTCCCAACTGCTTTGGACAAAAGCTCAGGGCCCATACACAAGAAATACTTACAACTAGGTAATTGGCATGAGGGATACCATTCATTGTTTGTTTTTCTGGGATTGTGTTACTTCACTCAGAATGATGTCCTCTAGCTCCAGCCATTTTCCTGCAAAGCTCATGATGTTGTCTTTCTTTACTGCTGCATAGAACTCCATTGTGTAGATGTACCACATTTTCTCTATCCACTCATCAGTTGAGGGGCATTTGGGTTGGTTCCAGCTCCTTGCTATTGTGAAGAGAGCTGAAATAAACATGGGCAGACATATACTCTCTGTGTGGGCTGAGTCTTGAGGGTACATGCCTAAGAATGGTATGGTTGGGTTTGGTGGCAAGTTCATTCCAAAGTCTTCCAAGGGTTCTCCACACACCACTTTCCATAATGTTTGTATGAGTTTGCATTCCCACCAGCAGTGTGATGAGTGTTCCCTTTCCCCACAACCTCTCCAGCACTTTATTAGTTTCTGATCCCTTAAGCCAGTCTTATTGAGTAAGATGATAACTTTAAAGGTTTGATTTGCATTTCTGTAATGATTAGTGATGTTTGAACACTTCTTAAGATGTCTTCTCACCATCTCTAATTCCTCACTTGTGAAGTCTCTGTCCAGCTCTTTGCTCCATCTATTGAGTGTTCAATTTGCTTTCTTTCTTCGTTGTTTTTGTGGAGTAAGTTTATATATTCTGGAAATCATGCTTTGTCAGAAGTTTGTCAGAAGTTTCCTCCCACTCTGTGGGATTTCTCTTCACTTTCTTGATAATTTCCTTTGATGTACAGAAGCTTGAGTTTAATGAGGTCCCATTGTCAATAGTTGACCTTAATTACTTGTGCTGCTGCTTTCTGATTTAGAGTCTTTTTCCTATGCCTATGCCTTGTAGTCTGCTGCAAACTATTTCTTCTATCGCCTTCAGATTTGGGGTTTCACGTTGAGGTCTTGACCCATCTGGAACTGACTTTTGTTCAGCATGAAGATGATAGTTTAATTTCATTCTTCTACACTGGTGGTGATACCAGTTTTGCCAACACCACTTGTGAAGATGTTGTCTTTCTCCATTTGTGCTTTCTTGGTCCCCCTTGTAAAAAAATTAAAAATTGGAAGATAGCTGAAATTGTAGTGCTCAGGTTGGATCTTTGGTTTGTTCCGTTGATCAACAGGTCTGTTTTTGCTTCCAGTACCAGGCTGTTTTTTATGAACTATAGCCCTGTAGTATAGTTTGAAGCTCATATAGAGATTCCCCCCTGTGTAGCTCTTTTCGCTCAGGGTGATTTGGCTATTCAGTTGTCTTTTTTTTCCCAAAATGAATTTTAAGACATTTTTTTCCAAGCCTGTGAAGAAACTCTTGGGGATTTTGATTGGATGCATTAAACTAATACAAGAGTTTGGTTAGAATGGAAATTTTTACAATGTTTATTTTACCCAATCCATGAGCATGGGAGGTTTTTCCATTTCTTCTGAGGTCTTCTTCAATTTCTTTCTTTAAAGGTTTAAAAATTTTGTTGTAGACATCATTGGTATCCATTGATTATAGGTTTGTTCCTAGGTGTTTTTGTTTTTGAGGAGCCTATTGTGAGTGGAAAGGTCTCTTTGAATTATTCTCCAGTTGCTTGTTCTTGGTGTAAAGAAAGGCCATTGATTTTTTTAGTTAATTTGTATCCTGCCACTTTGCTGAAAGCTGTTAATTGTGATCTAGGATTTCTCTGGTGAGTTTTTTAGCATCCCTTAATAAACCAATAATATCATCAGCAAATAGGGATAAGCTTGACTTCCTCTTTCTAATAGTACTCCTTTAATTCCCTTTTCTGCCTGTATTGCTTCTATAGCAAGTGTTTCAAGCACTATATGAAGAGGAGTGGTGCAAAGGGGGCAGCCTTGCCAAGTTCCTACCTTTAAAGGGAATGTTTCTGTCATTTCCCCATTTAGCATAATATTGGCTTTGGGTTTCCTGTATGACTTTGATTACATTGAGGAATGATCCCTCCAATCCAATTCGTTCTAGGACTTTAAGCATGAAGGGATGCTGGATTTTGTCAAAGGCATTTTCAGCATCAATTGAGATGATGGTGTGGTTTTTGTCTTTCATTCCATTTATGTGTTTGATGATGCTTATTGTCTTTCATATGTTGAACCATCCCTGCATCTCTGGTATGAATCCAGTTTGGTCTTGATGGATGATCTTCTTGATGTGAACCTGTATGCGATTTGCCAGTATCCTGTTTAGAATTTTGGCGTCTGTGTTCATTAGGGAGATGGGTCTATAATTCTCCCTTTTACTTGTATCTTTGCCTGGTTTTGGTAATAGAGTGATGCCGGCTTCATAGAAGGAATTTTGGAGAATTCCCTCTGATTGTATCCTTCTAAACAGTTTCAGTAATAATGATTGTAGGTCTTTTTGAAATGTTTTATAGAATTCTGCCATAAAACCATCTGGGCCCGGGCTTTTATTAGTTGGGAGGTTTCCTATTACATCTTCAATTTCTTTATGTATTATGGGTCTGTTTAAGCTGTCGATCTCTTCTTGGTTGAGCTTTGGTGATTCCCAGGATTTCAGATATTCATCCATTTCTTCTAGGTTTTCAAACTTTGTAGAGCATAGGTTTTTGAAGTATTCCCATATGATTTTCTGGATCTTTTCCTTTGTTGTGATATTTCCCTTTTCATCACGGATTGTATTGATTTGGAGTTGTTCCTTCTTTCTTTTGGTTAACTGGGCTAGAGGTCTGTCTATCTTGTTTATTCTTTCAAAGAACCAACTTTTGGATTCATTTATTTTTTTGTATTGTTTTCTTTGTTTATATTTCATTGATTTCTGCTCTGATTTTTGTTTTTTCTTCCTGTCTGTTGCATTTAGGGTTCACCTGTTGTTGCCTCTCAAGTGCTTTTAGCTGCAGTGTTAGATCATTCACTTGTGCTCTTTCTGTTTTTCTAATGTAGGCACCGAGGGCTATAAACTTCCCTCTTAGGACTGCTTTTAAGGTATCCCATAGGTTTTGTTGTGTTGTATTATCATTTTCATTCAATTCCAGGAATGCTTTTATTTCTTTCTTTATCTCTTCCTTAACCCATTCATTATTCAAGAGTGAGTTGTTTAGTCTCCATGTGTTCTTGTATGCAGGGGGGCTTGTCTTGGTGTTGATGTTGAGCTTTATTGCACTGTGGTCTGATAGAATGCATGAAATTATTTCAATCTTTTTGTATTTGTGGAGGTTTCTTCTGTGTCCCAGTATGTGGTCGATTTTGGAGAATGTTCTCTGGGGTGCTGAGTAGAAAGTGTATATATCTTCTTCCAGGCACTAGTAGAAATGCTGATTAACATAAAGTCAATAACAGGGCCTAGGAGTTTACTGCAGCATAAAATAAATACCTTCAGGGAAGTGCATATGGATTGTTTTTTCTGAAGAATATGTTCTGGTCTAGTGGACATCTACTAAGGACTCAAACTGAGACAAGCTTCCATCTTATTTTACATTTTTCCCCAACCATATTTTACATTAGGATATATTTGTTTGCTTGCTTTAAATACATTGCTTGTGTTTTCTTGCTTTAACAGACACTTAGTTAAAATATTTTATTGACAGAAAACATTGCATGTTTTATCATATATAACATGATGTTTTAAAAATATTTATTTTGTCTTTAAGTTTTTGTGAATCCAATACAACATATTTAGGTCACTTCTTTATCTACATCCCCTTACAAGCCCATACTCAATGGGTTTCTTACATACTTCCTCACATCTGTACTGGGATTTTGTTTGGATTGGAGTTATGTGGGACCTGTGCATGCTTTCATCAGTGCTGCAAATTCATATGAGTAACTGACAAACTCTCTGGAAAACTCTACTACCTTGTGGTCATTCACCACCTATGGCTCATAAAACCTCTCCACCCCTCTTCTGCAATTATCTTGGGAGGCAAAAGTTCGATATAGGTGCCCTGTGCAGGGATAAGTGTTCTGCACCCTCTCACTCTCTGCATGTTGGCCAGTTGTAGATCTCTACTAATCAATATCTGTTGCATTAGGAAGCTTCTTTGGTGGAAAGTTGAGAGATGCATTAATCTCCACATATAACACTAGGTTATTAGGTGTCAGCTTAATACTATATCTATTTAGAAGAATAATATTAGGTTCTCCCCTATGGCTGAGTTCTGTCCAGCTCAGGTTCCCAGGCCTGATATCCTGTTCATTGATATTCATTGCTGTCCTTTCCATAATAATCATAAATGGAAACAACCAAATGTCCACCAACTGATGAATGGATATTTCATGAAAGAAGGGTACATATATACAATGGAATTTTGTTCAGCTACTTAAAAAGAAATTATGAAATTTGCATCTAAGTGGATGAAACTGGAAACAATCATCATGAGTGAGGTGGCTTAGACCCAGAAAAGCAAGCGTCACATATTCTCTCTTATAACTTGATGCTAGCTTTGAAATATCAAGTGTACATGTTTCACTGATAAAATCCAGGTCAGGAAACTGAAAAATTGCCATGGAAGGGAGGTAGGTTTGATTGGAGGAGAGACAGAATGCAGTGATATGAAGGGGGAAGAGGGAATAATAGGGGAAGAAGGGTTAAATGTGGTGGGGAATGGAAAAGCAGGGCAGTGGAGGGGTATAGGACAGGATAACCTACACTAAAGGTCTTTAGAGCAAGCCGTCTGGAAACCTATCACTGCAGATGCTTCTTAAAGTATATACATGTCCATTGAAAGGTGCATGCCTTTAACACTAGCACTTGGGAGGCAGAAGCGGGTGGATCTTTGTGAGTTCAAGTCCAGCCTGGTCTACAGAATGAATTCCAGGACAGCCAGGACTACAGGGAGACTCTGTCTCAAAAAGACCAAAAAAAAAACGAACCAAAAATCCCAAAAACACTTGGGGGCTGGGGGTCTTATATAGTTAGAAACAGTAATGTATACATGCACGTGTAAAAACAGCACCCAGAGGCTCAGTAATTTGAATCGCTTGGACAATACAGCAAAACTCTTCTTCTGCTGCCCATTTGTATTTAACTCAGCTGCACTTCATGTGGCAGCAGTAAGGACTCCATATTCTGACCCTCAAAGTGAGAGAACATTACATCCTCCCAGGTGACTCCTTTATAGGACACTGAATTCAAAGCAATTGGATGACATCTGTACCGTCTGCGGCTCTCTCTCTCTCTCTCTCTCTCTCACACTCTCGCTCTCGCTCTCGCTCTCTCGATCTCCTTCCCTCTCCTGCATCTTGGCTTGCATTAGCCCCAGGGCCTAGAAAACACACACACACACACACACACACACACACACACACACACACAC